>CM046798.1:525998-863498 GCA_025617405.1 Perca schrenkii | reverse complement strand
AAAAACTGACTTCCATCGACGTATAAAAAGAATAAAGAAGCAGGAGACATCACGGCAAAATAAATATCTACACAAACTCAAATCAAACAGCACACATTCAAGATTCTCACAATTACCAACATTTGATTTGTCATGTGCAGTGGTGTACCCTATTGTATTGTAGTGGGCATACTGTACTGTATAGTAATATATTGGCCTATATATGTGGGCCAGAATCTGCCTTTGGGGGAAGGGGGTCTGGCTGTCCTCCCCCAGGGTTATTTTGAGCATCAAAGACTTCATTTCCTGCATTCAGATAACGTTTATTCACTAATTTACGGGGAAATCCCTTTATTTAGCGTATCCGAAGAAGAAAAACACAGATGACAATTCAAAATATATCAAAAATATAATGGAAAGTATGTTGTTGCGTGTCATAGGGCATTTTTAAGAGGGTATATGGAAATGCTGGAGCTTTCTTAGTGGGTTTACTGCGTATACCTGCATATCACGTAGACTACACCACTGATCATGTGCAAAGGGAACTTACACAGAACAAAATTATAAACGCAACACTTTTGTTTTTGCCCCCATTTTTCATGAGCTGAACTCAAAGATTTAAGACTTTTTCTATGTACACAAAAGGTTTATTTCTCTCAAATATTATTCACAAATCTGTCTAAATCTGTGATGAGCACTTCTCCTTTAATCAGCATCTTGATATGCCACACCTGTGAGGTGGATAGATTATCTCAGCAAAGGAGAAGTGCTCACTACCACAGATTTAGACAGATTTGTGAACAATATTTGAGAGAAATAAACCTTTTGTGTACATAGAAAAAGTCTTAGATCTTTGAGTTCAGCTCATGAGAAATGGGGGCAAAAACAAAAGTGTTGCGTTTCTAATTTTGTTCAGTGTATATCTAGAGTGGTGGCGAGTAACCCCCGAATGACGGGCCGATACTTAGATTGTTTTTCACTTTTTTAACATTGTGAGAGAGACATTTTGTGCTGCATTCATGTTGTGTCGGAATAATCAGAAACATAAGTTGTCGATCATATTTCATGGCTCAGCTTATCCGTTTTCTTTGCTCTTCTGGAAACATCTGTCGACGTTGTGTTTAAACATATTAAAACACATTTTCTTTGTAGCGTCCATTAAATTAAATTAAATTCTATATTAACAGAGTTAAGTGGGCTGTATTTTTTTAATCTACAGATTCAAATATTTGAACAGTAATATCTGAGTTAGATCTCTGATTCTTCTCTTGTTTCAGAGTTGATCCGTGACTCCAGAGCGAGGAGCGGGAATGAATGGACGAAGGTTTGAGTCTTTCCCTAAAGTTGTACTGTGTTCACCTTCACATGTGAAGATAAAAGACGTTTTACATTACAGTGGTGATAACAGCCGTGTCAAAATGTAATATTTAAACTGTAAATTCAGATTTTCTTTAAATGTGTTGTATCAGGGTTGAGTTATTGAATATTTTAAGTAAATAAAAAATGTTAACTACTTAACCTGGGCCCTATTTTCCCATGCATTTGTGTCTAAGTGACTGATGGGAAAAACAATCTCTGTAACCACTCCAGTATTGAGTGTGAATGCTGTAACAGGCAGCCACAGACCGGGCTGCAATGGGACCATCACATTCTCACTCCCATCGTGTGAAATACGGACGCTTGGTCAGATGCCTTTGGCGTTGGTATTGATGCTAAAAGTCTCCTTAAGTGTCAGATCTCAACTGATATATGATATATGATAGCTTTCATATCTGACGCTGACAGCCAGTGAGAACTTAGACTTAGACTTAGAAAACTTTAATGTTCCAGAGAGGCAATTGGTTGTACAGTACAGGCATATTGACACATAATCCACAACAACACAAACATTGAACCAGACATCTACAGCACTATTTATCTAACACATACACACAGTAACTACAATACAATATAAAGGAGTATGATGCCTAAAAGGCCTAATGTCATAAATGAATTAAACTGCACAGTAATTCACATATATTCCTCCTCCAGTCATACCCCTCCCCGCATCTTATTTCTTTTTTAATTGGGTTATTGCCATGGGAATGATAGGACAAATATTCAGCATCAGTTAGCGTCCACTAAAAGTGGCCACTGACAGACTCAGATTATTATTCTAACAGTCTTACAACATTATGTGTATGGAAGTGGATGGAAATTGAAGGTGTGCAATTGTCCATTAACGTTTTATTGCACCAGAGATTGTTGTTCATATCAGTCACTTAGACACAAAAAAAATGAGAAAACCAAAGTTACCCTTTAAATCATTGTCAGTAGTCAGACAGATTAAAGTGACTTCAGGATAACTCATTGGACTCAACAATATGAATATAAGGAAAGTCAAAGGTCACATGGGGGCGTAACGCTTGGGTGATTGAAAGCAATAAAACTGCAGATTATTTTATATGTACCTTATATTCAGTATTATTTTAAGAATCAGAAGCATTAAGCAAATGAATGAGATGAAATAAATACATAAAAAGGAGAGAAACGTACACTTTAAATATTAGTTATGTTAACATATAAATATGTGTTTGGTTCATCACTCTGTAGACTTTTTACATTTTCATTATCAGTCGTCCTGTGGAGGTGTTTTTATCTGCCATGTGTTTGGCTGCTGCTGCGGCTGGAAAATCTTGTGCCTCTCTGTTTCCACAGGATGTGGTCGCTCGCTCGCTCGCTGCACCGAGACGCCTGCGTCACAGGCAGGGGCGGCGGCGGTTTCTGCCTCAAAGCCTGCTGGGACCGGAAGAGTGTGGGTGTGTGTGTGTGTGTGGGCGGGGAGATGGAGGTCAGGCGGTGCTGAGGTGAAGCTGCATCATCAGGTGTCAGCGTGAGAAAACAGATCAGACTAAATATAAACCCTCAGTGTTCCTGTTCATAAATATGTCGCTCCATATTCAGGTGGGACTGAACCAAACCAACAGACAGCTGCTCAGAGGCCTGAAGACATCACGTTTCCTGAAAATGAAATAAAATTTGCACTTAACCTGATTGAAAATATAAAAAAAAGCCAATAATGTACAACAGTTGTCGAGAGAATCAGAGCAAAGACAGAAAACAGTGACTCATTCATTTTAGTTAGATTATTTTCTTATATAATTCACATCAACTACGTTTAAATGCACATACTTTTCCAGTTTTTGCTCTTATTCTGAAAAAGACAATGTTCTTCTAAGCTGTTTCCATGACCAATGAAAGTGAATATTCCTCTAATATTCCTGTTTACATGCAGCCGTGTGTAACTGGATGTTTCTGGCGTGTTCCAGCGGTGGAGGACTTGTTGGAGCGTGTGAACACAGCGTCTCTCTTTCATTCCTTCAACCAGCTTGTGGAAAAGGTCGTCTCGTATCCCATAAACCTGTTGATATCTGACTCTTTGATCATGTTTAAAAGTAGCTATGTTTATCCTTCTTATCGGGTCTGCAGCCTCGCCAACTGTTGGCTGGTGGGTTTGTTTACAGTAACCATAGCAACCCACCGAGCTGACCGTAAGCCTACATCCATGCCGTAAGCCATAAACAGGCGAGAGACCGCAAACTGTCACAAACTGCAGTAAAACCCTGATTGAGACGCAGATTCTGAATGCACTGTATACATGTCCAAAGAATGTTTCTAAAACCTGAATAATACCAGAATATTACCTATTAAGACATGTGACTTCATGGGAGAGAGAGGGGGAACGCCATGCAGCAAAGGGCTGCAGGTCAGAACCGAACCCGCAACCCCACATTTTTTGCATTTTCAGACATTTTTTATGCACCAAATTAAGGTGGAAACTTCTTTATTTATGTGAAGGAAAACACAAAATTTAGGAGGCAGGTATAAAAATATATTGGAAAATAATGCAGATAGAAGGCTTTTTAATGCGGGACCTTGGCCAGAGTACAATTGACCCCAAAGTCCAGTTCATTTTATTATTGTAAACACTGTGTATCGTACCCGGGCATGTTTTGGTCCATCTGTTCTTGAGAAGGTGTGTGGAGTACCGGTACTCCAGTTCATGCATTCTCCTGTAAGGTTCACATCAGGTGTGACTGTACCAACACATTATCACTCCCATTGCATCAAAATGCCACGTTTGGTCAGGTGCTTTGGCCGTTTGTTATTGACCCAAAAAGTCTCCTTTGGTGTCACTTTTTGACACTTTGGGTCTACTACTCTCTACTGCTGTCTCTCTACATACTACTCTCTACTGTTGTCTCTCTACATACTACTCTCTACTGTTGTCTCTCTACATACTACTCTCTACTGTTGTCTCTCTACATACTACTCTCTACTGCTGTCTCTCTACATACTACTCTCTACTGTTGTCTCTCTACATACTACTCTCTACTGCTGTCTCTCTACATACTACTCTCTACTGTTGTCTCTCTACATACTACTCTCTACTGTTGTCTCTCTACATACTACTCTCTACTGTTGTCTCTCTACATACTACTCTCTACTGTTGTCTCTCTACATACTACTCTCTACTGTTGTCTCTCTACATACTACTCTCTACTGTTGTCTCTCTACATACTACGCTCTACTGTTGTCTCTCTACATACTACTCTCTACTGTTGTCTCTCTACATATTCACTCTCTACTGTTGTCTCTATACATACTACTCTCTACTGTTGTCTCTCTACATACTTCTCTCTACTGTTGTCTCTCTACATACTACTCTACTGTTGTCTTTCTACATACTACGCTCTACTGTTGTCTCTCTACATACTACTCTCTACTGTTGTCTCTCTACATACTACTCTCTACTGTTGTCTCTCTACATACTACGCTCTACCGTTGTCTCTCTACATACTACTCTCTATCATCGTCTCTCTACATACTACTCTCTACTGTTTTGTCTCTACATACTACTCTCTACTGTTGTGTCTCTACATACTACTCTCTACTGTTGTGTCTCTACATACTACTCTCTACCGTTGTCTCTCTACATACTACTCTCTTTCATCGTCTCTCTACATACTACTCTCTACCGTTGTCTCTCTACATACTACTCTCTTTCATCGTCTCTCTACATACTACTCTCTACCGTTGTCTCTCTTAATACTACGTCATCTTACAGCACTGTGTTTGTCAAGCTCTTCTGCCACGGTTATGAAACTGTCTTAATTTAATACTAATGAGTGCAGTCAGAGCTCTGGTGGGAGACTGAAAGCTGGACACTCAACAGCAGCAGCTCTCCCTCTGGCCAGGAGCAGAGCTTCACCTCTCTGCAGTGCCGGTCCTTAGGGCAGCAGGGTCACCTACTCAGGGTACAGCCTGACTCTGGAAGGTAAAACTGAGATCTCATATCAGCGCCAGCCGCTTACAGATAGATAGACATTTATTGATCCTTTTGGTGGAAATTCATGTTGCACCATACAGCTCATCACATTGACAGAAAGACAACAGGCCACAGACAACAGACAAGAACAGGACCACTAAACCCCCCCCCCCCTCCGCACAACAACAATACACAACCCCAAGTATCTCTACATTATAAAATAGTAAAGTGCAGTATCATTAGCACCAGTGGGCTATCATAGTAAGGTGCAACATCATCAGTGACATTTTAATATTATACCAAAGTGCAGAATTATGACACAGAAAGGATCAAGTTATTTCCCATAACTTATTCAATAGTGTAATGCTGGTAGGAATAAATTATTTGCAAGCCTGGTAGGTTTGTATGGCCGGCACCCTATATCTTCTGCCTTATGTAAAACATAGCGGCTGCGGATGAGAGGGAAGTTGACTGCTGGAAATCAAAGACCTTTTGGCGCAGTTTAAAACCTCTTTGGGGGGCACCAAATTTCCTCTATACATTAAGAACCCTGACCAAGATATCCTCTGTGCCACAAGCACACAGGACCCCTCTAAAAATATGTAAGAACAAATTGATATATTACTTTAGTGGTCAAATTCACTCACTTCACCCTCTGCTTTCATTCATCCAATATGACATTGCTCTGTGTTTATATTTTAACTGCCTTAACCACCCCCGCACTTAGTGATACCAGATATACCTCCCAACACTGGAACACGCATCTGTACCTGTTTAATTATTGTGCATAGCTATTTGTATGTATGTATGTATGTATGTTCCCTTTATGTAATATGTGGTAGTCACTATGTCTGTATGTATTTATGTTTGTGTGTACCCCTCTTGTAATATGTTATGTGTACTTTTCTATCCGGACCTTGAGTCTGTAAAATAAAGTAATATACAGTACAGGCCAAAAGTTTGGACACACCTTCTCACTCAAGTGTGAAATAACTGAAAACATGTCTTATATTTTAGATTCCTCAAAGTAGCCACCCTTTGCTTTTTTTGATAATTCTGCAAACCCTTGGTGTTCTCTCAATGAGCTTCATGAGGTAGTCACCTGAAATGGTTTTACCTTCACAGGTGTGCTTTGTCAGGGTTCATTAGTGGATTTTTTTCCCTTATTAATAAAAAAAGCAAAGGGTGGCTCTTTGAAGAATCTAAAATTTAAGACATGTTTTCAGTTATTTCACACTTTTTTATTAAGTACATAATTCCATATGTGTTCATTCATAGTTTTGATGCCTTCAGTGAGAATCTACAATGTAAACAGTCATGAAAATAAAGAAACACATTGAATGAGAAGGTGTGTCCAAACTTTTGGCCTTTACTGTATATATATATATATATATATATATATATATATATATATATATATATATATATATATATATATATATATATATATATATATATATATATATATTGCTTTGTATTCACTATTGTGGTTGTTGTGTTATAAACTTAAGTTTATAGATGTAAAAATCATCATTATGATGATGGAGGTGGAATTTGACCTGCTGTGACAGAAACCACATCCCTCTGTGGCGACTTAAACGGTGATGGAAAATTCATTTGTTTGTTTGTTTGGTTTTCTGCAGCTTCACCGCTGACAGGAAGTCAGCAGCAGGATGTGCATGAGGTTAAAAAGAAGAAGAAGAAGAAATGAGGCTGCAGCAGCGTGAAGCGCTTTGAGGTCACAATCTGACAAACATCCGGCGGCAGACAGAGAAGAAGCAAAAACACAGCCAAAGAATATTTCAGCTTGAAAAAAAAAAAGCCTGCAGCTGTTGCATAACTTTCAGGAACTTTGTGCCCATAAGAAAATAATTTCTTAAAACATATACAAGGCCGTAACTTTGGGACCCAAAGTTACGCCCTTGCATATATGGAGTTGGGATATCCACTTTTGACCAAAATAGAATTTTTTTGCATATGTTATGGTGCAAATGTCTTTATGTTAAGGAAATTATAATAGGTTTTTGGGGGAAGTTGCACTGGCCAGTTTTGATTATTGGGGGGGTTGTAAACCCCATCGCCCCTGTAAATTTAGCATATTGATATATGATCATCATCTCCAACCCGTTCTCATTCCCAATTCGTCATATATGGAGGCGGTGGGTTGTGAGAATGTGTTGGAATATGTTTATGTTATGTATGTGTCAGAATGTGACTTTTAGACAGCTTTTCATTTTATTCCCAACGTTGCATGTTTTTGTTAATTGCCCAGTTTGAGTTTTAGCAGTGTGTGTTTTTCATTTGGTTTTATTAGTAGATGTGTTGCATGTATTAACCATTATTTTTGCATTGGTTTGTGGATTTGCTGTGTTTTTCCAAATGTTTGTTGGACTGGGAATTAGGATTATGAGAAGCAGCTGTGATTGCCTGGACCATACCCCCGCACAGCTCATGATTTGCCACAGGATCTAATGATGTGCTTGTTAAAGGTGGACAGCTGCAGGGAAGGAAAAAGGAGGATAAAGAAAGAAAATCCCTGATGTGACCTGCTGGAGGAGAGTTGTGTTTTTTTTGGTCATTTTTTTATTGCTGTGCAGAAGTAACTGGTTTGATTTTAAATAAATTATTGAAGAAACCATCCTGTGGAACTTAATTTTTTTTAACAGTGGAAACGCCTTGTTTTGCTGGTAATAAAGGACTGCACACATCCGTGTGACATATGCACCATCCACCAATGCAAAGTCCTTACGTGTTACTTACCTGGCAGTAAATCATTTTATGATTGTGAAGAGTCCAGCTGCTGCTGACTCTAATATTCAGCTCTGATGACATGTTTATAAGGAGAGTCGTGTCTTGTCCAGTAGGTGGTGTTCGGCAGGCTTTCTGTTTGCTTTTCCATGAGACGACAGTGCCATCTTGTGACTTTTCTCAAGAACTGCTGCTCTCCATTCAAGAAGCCCTAATGAAGTAGGTAAATAGATAGACAACATAGATATAGACTTTATTGTCCCCAAGGGGAAATTTGTGTTAGGCATAGTGCTACAATCTGTTGCTTCACAACACAAACATGTAACATGTTGTGCTAAGATTTACTGTTTGAGTTGAGCAGCTTGATAGACATTGGAATAAACGATAGCTTAATTCTGTTTGTTTTACATCTCGGCACACAGACTCTTGTCCCTGATTGCAGAAGTTCATATTCAGGAAAGAGAAGGTGTAGAGAGTCTGCTGTGATTCTTTCGGCTTGTTTTCTGACTGCTTCCTCATACAGGCTCTCTATGGGCTTGTACTCTTTCCTCCCTCTTGTCCTCATAGCTGTCTTGTGTGTGCTGACCAGCCTGCTTCTCAGCTGCACTGTTAAGTTGCCAAACCGTGCTTTGATTCCATATCTAGTAGTCTTGTGATGTGAGGAGGCTCTTTGTTTCTTTCTTTCTGAAGCTTTGTTTGCTGAAATAAAATCCTACAAACAGGAATGTTTAAGCATTAGCTTATTAGCCTCAATTAGACAATGGTTTTGTTAAATGTAAGAAAAGAAATTGTAATAATGTCACGGCAGACATGTTGAAATGTCATTCAAAACCATTAATGATGGCTGCATTCCACTTAGGAGAGACCCTGGTATTAAACCATTAATGATGGCTGCATTCCACTTAGGAGAGACCCTGGTATTAAATCTTTACTGATGGCTGCATTCCACTTAGGAGAGACCCTGGTATTAAACCATTAATGATGGCTGCATTCCACTTAGGAGAGACCCTGGTATTAAACCATTAATGATGGCTGCATTCCACTTAGGAGAGACCCTGGTATTAAACCATTACTGATGGCTGCATTCCACTTAGGAGAGGTCCTGGTATTAAACCATTACAGATGGCTGCATTCCACTTAGGAGAGACCCTGGTATTAAACCATTACTGATGGCTGCATTCCACTTAGGAGAGGTCCTGGTATTAAACCATTACCGATGGCTGCATTCCACTTAGGAGAGACCCTGGTATTAAACCATTACTGATGGCTGCATTCCACTTAGGAGAGGTCCTGGTATTGTGCATGCTGACTCACTGAAATATCTTACTGGGACACTTGATGGAATTGAGCCATCGTTAAGGTTATCAATTTCACTTGTGGTTTTCTTACTATGACAAGTCAAAATGTCTGCTGTGAAAAAGGTCCATTATATTTATACTTCTTTGTATTTTTCTAGAACATCATGTGTGTAGTAAAGGTATCCATCATGTACATATCTGCATCAGTGAAAGGTGTAGCTGTTTTATTTTATTTTTTTTATACAGTCCTGTGCAAAAGCTTTAGGCAGGTATGAAGAAATGCTGTAAACTAAGAATGCTTTCAAAAATGGAAATGTTAATAGTTTATTTTTCATCAATTAACAAAATGCATTGAATGAACAGAAGAGAAATCTAAATCAAATCAATATTTGGTGTGACCACGCTTTTCCTTCAAGACAGCATCAATTCTTCTAGGTACACTTGCACACTCTTTTCAGTTTTTGAAAGAACTGGGCTGGTAGGTTGTTCCAAACATCTTGGAGAACTAACCACAGATCTTCTGAGGATGTACACTTCCTCAGATCCTTCTGTCTCTCCATGTTCTCCCAGACAGACTGGATGATGCTGAGATCAGGGCTCTGTGGGGGCCATGCCATCACTTCCAGGACTTCTTGTTCTTCTTTACGCTGAAGATAGATCTTAATGACCTTGGCTGTATGTTTGGGGTCGTTGTTCTGCTGCAGAATAAATTTCGAGCCAATCATACCCCTCCCTGATGGTATTGCATGATGGGTAAGTATCTGCCTGTATTTCCCAAAATTGAGGACACCATTAATCCTGACCAAATCTCCAACTCCATTTGCAGAAATGCAGCCCCAAACTTGCAAGGAACCTCCACCATGCTTCACTGTTGCCTGCAGACACTCATTATTGTACCGCTCTCCAGCTCTTTGACAAACAACCTGCTTTATGCTACAGCCAAATATTTCAAATTTTGACTCATCAGTCCAGAGCACCTGCTGTCATTTTTCTGCACCCCAGTTCCTATGTTTTTGTGCATAGTTGAGTCGCCTGGCCTTGTTTCTATGTCAGAGGTAAGGCTTTTTGGCTGCAACTCTTCCATGAAGACCACTTCTGGCCAGACGTCTCCGGACAGTAGATGGTGTACCTGGGTCCCACTGGGTTCTTCCAGTTCTGAGCTGATGGCACTGCTGGACATATTCCCATTTCGAAGGGAAATAAGCTTGATGTGTTTTTCATCTGCTGCACTAAGTTTCCTTGGCCGACCACTGTGTTTATGATCATCAACGCTCCCTGACTTTTTGCAAGTGTACCCCTAAGAATTTATGCTGGTTTGAAGGCAAAGGGTAGTAACACCAAATATTGATGTGATTTAGATGTTTTTTTGGTCGCTCACGTTGCATTTGGTAAATTGATAAAAATAAGCAATCATTTAAATTTTTTAAAGCATTCTTAGTTTACAGCATTTTTTCCACACCTGCCTAAGACTTTTGCACAGTACTGTATATCGCTGAGTTACTTCTTTCTTTTTTTACTCTTAAACTGCTATAACACAACAAGGTATGGAAGTTTTTTGTGCTCTTTATTTAAATGAAAATGTATTTTGTATTTGATAATTTCATACGCAAAGTGACAATGCACTCCTCAATTCAGTTTAAATTATTTTGACTAAAGATGAATGGAAAAGCCATCAATTGCATTTCATGTATTGCTGTAAATGAAAGATGAACTGGTGTTTGAATTAACTGGCGATATGTGTTGCAGGCGGGGCTGCAGAAAACAATTCAGTGCCTTGTGAAACATTACGATAGCGATGGGTGGCTGGGACATTAGCCTTGGACTCGACATACATACATGAACAAATTCACCATTATCTTTTACGAAAAATATCATCTGGCGAGTGTGTGTGTCTCTACCACTGTCTCTGACTGTAAAACCATAGAGACACCAATCCCAGATTATCTTGTGACATTCATAGTAAACGCCTGAGTTATAAAACTGTGTCCAACATATAACAAACAAGCTAACACAACAAAGACACACAAGCACAAATCTGATAACTCAGTTTTCCACACCTGCGTGTAACTAATAGCCAAATCGCTATAAAATGGGAGTTGACAGTCATGTGCAAATTGATTGAATGAGTAGCAATGTTTAGTGTAGACTACATGATGAGAAAGATGCATGTCCGTGAAAATCAATATGAAACCAATTGACAGTAGAAAGAAGTTGTGTCACAAGATAATCAGGCATCACTCGTTGCCACAGCTATCTCCACAACGTTATGTGCCAACACCTCAGAATGTATGTGTCATGAAATGAGGCTGCAGCAGCGTGGAGCGCTTTGAGGTCACAATCTGACAAACATCCGGTGGCAGACAGAGAAGTAGAAAAAACCAGATCAAAGAATATTTCAGCTGGAAAAAAACCTGCAGCTGTTGCAAAACTTTCAGAAACGTTGTGCCCATAAGAAGATCATTTATTAAATCATATACATATATACAAGGGTAAAGTTACACCCTTGCATATATGTATATGTATGCAAAGTGGAGTTGGGATCTCCACTTTTGAGCAAAATAGAATTTTTTTGCATATCAAACTTCAGATCACACAAATTTCTGCATTCTGGTGAATTTTTCTGCAACTTGTGCCTTTAATGCAGCAAGTTATGGTGCAAATGTCTTTATTTACGTCAAGGAAATTATAATAGGTTTTCGGGGGAGGTTGCACTGGCCAGTTTGGATTATTGGGGGGGTTGTAACCCCTGTAAATTTAGCATATTGATATATGATCATCATCATCACCCAGCCCTTGCAACCCGTTCTCATTCCCAACTCGTCATGTATACGGAGGCGGTGGGTAGTGAGAATGTGTTGGAATATGTTTGTTATGTATGCACCATCCACCAATGCAAAGTCCTTGTACGTGTTACTTACCTGGCAGTAAATCCTTTTGTGATTCTGAAGAGTCCAGCTGCTGCTGACTCTAATACGAATACGAAAAACTTTATTGTCCACAGATGTGAACATTTTTCTTCAGTTTCACCAACAATACAAGAATACAAGAGAGACAGGACATTACAAACACTACATAGCCAAAATGGCAAGATGGACAAAACAGACAATACATTTCATAAAAAGTGACTTTACAAAGGTTACATTTACAAAAGTAAATAAATAGATAAATATAGCCTACTAAAAATGCTTGCTGTGCATAAAACCTGCAACCTGGAAGTCTGCCTCGTCCTACGTTCCATTCTTAAGTACGGTTCCCACTGTTATTTAGCACCTTCACAGTATTGGGGACGAAAGATTTCTTAAAGATGTTTCTATTTGCTGTTGGTACTCTAAAACGCCTCCCTGATGGTAGGAGTTCAAATTTACTGTGTAATGGATGGGAGGGGTCACTAATCATTTTCTCAGCTTTGTTTGTAATGCCTGCCTCATAAATACTGCTTACATGCTTCTGTGGCTTCCTGTAATTTTTGAGGCCATGCTCACTATTCTCTGCAGTTATAATATTCAGTTCAGATGACATGTTTGTAAGGAGAGTCGTGTCTTGTCCAGTAGGTGGTGTTCTGCAGGCTTTCTGTTTGCTTTTCCATGAGACGACAGCGCCATCTTGTGACCTTTCTCAAGAACTGCTGCTCTCAAATCAACAAGTCCTGAATGGGGAAATTTGTGTTAGGCATAATGCTACAATCTGTTGCTTCACAACACAAACATGTAACAGAAAAAAAATTAACATAAAAACATAAACATCAGATCAATGAAACATCTTTGGACATAAAAGAAGGACACACACTTGACTGTACAGACAATATGACATCTTAAATAGTAATTGTAATAATTAAAGTGCAATGTGCAAAACGTGCTGGTGTAGTTATTGCACTTTTGCTCTGCTGTGCTAAGATTTACTGTTTGAGTTGAGCAGCTTGATAGACATTGGAATAAACGATAGCTTAATTCTGTTTGATTTACATCTCGGCACACAGACTCTTGTCCCTGATTGCAGAAGTTCATATTCAGGCAAGAGAGGGTGTAGAGAGTCTGCTGTGATTTTTTCGGCTTGTTTTGTGACTGCTTCCTCATACAGGCTCTGTATGGGCTTGTACTCTTTCCTCCCTCTTGTCCTCATAGCTGTCTTGTGTGTGCTGACCAGCCTGCTTCTCAGCTGCACTGTTAAGTTGCCAAACCGTGCTGTGATTCCATATCTAGTAGTCTTGTGATGTGAGGAGGCTCTTTGTTTCTTTCTTTCTGAAGCTTTGTTTGCTGAAATAAAATCCTTCAAACTAAACAGGAATGTTTAAGCATTAGCTTATTAGCCTCAATTAGACAATGGTTTTGTTAAATGTAAGAAAATAAATTGTAATAATGTAACAATGTGCAATTATATTTATACATCTTTGTATTTTTCTAGAACGTCATGTGTGTATTAAAGGTATCCATCATGTACATATCTGCATGAGTGAAAGATGTAGCTGTTTCATTTTATTTTATTTTATTTTAAAATTTGTATATGTCGCTCAGTTACTTCTTTCCTTTGCTTTTTTTTACTCTTAAACTGCTGTAACACAACAACAAGGTATGTATCAGTTGGCACAGCCCTTTCAAAGGCTGTTCCAGCTGTCAGTAGACACTGGTGTAGTTCCTTGTGTATGGAAAAAATCTTTGATCGTGCCCGTACCCAAAAATAATAAACCTAGGGAACTTAATATATAAGTTATAATAATCGAACCGTAGTCAACAAGTCAAATTCAACTCATGTGTCTCATCGTTAAAAGTCGTAAATACAGGGGCACCACAAGGGTGCGTCCTGTCCCCTATTTTATACACCTTATACACCAATTACTGCCAAGCAACCTCCTCAGACCACACTTACTTTAAATATGCTGATGATACAGCATTAGTGGGTTTTTTAAGGTCTAATACTGCATCCCTAGAGGGTTTTGAGAGGGAGGTGCAGGGTTTTTCTAAATGGTGTACAGATAATTTCCTTGTGGTTAACGCAAAATAAACAAAGGAGATGACCATAGATTTCAATAAAAAGGGAATTATAGTTCCTTCCTCAAATATAAATGGTGTAGGGGTAGAGCGGGTTACAACATATACATATTTGGGTGTTGAAATAGATAACAAACTGACATTTAATGAATGTGCACAAAACAAGTGCAAAAAGTTACAGAAGAGGATGTTTTTTCTAAGGAAACTTAATAATTTTAGAATAGATAGCTGTATTCTTCAGATGTTTTACAAAGCTCTCTTGCAGAGTGTTTTATCTTTTGGCCTTATCTGTGCCTTTGGTAACATGTATATCAAGGACCAAAAGAAACTGCAACGAATAGTTAAAACAGCGAGTAAGATCATTGGAGTTGATCAGGTATCTGTAGCTCAACTGTACAATGACCTAAGTTTAAAAAAGACAAAACAAATTCTAAATGATTCAACCCATCCTCTTCATCAGATGTTTTTAAGAAGTAACAGGTCAAGTGGCAGACTCCTGCAAAGGAAAATTAGGACTACAAGGTACAGCAAGTCTTTTGTGCCTACAGCAATTAAACTGCACAACAATAGACTTAAAAATTCTTAGGTATTTTTTTTTTTAAACTACAGGTATACTGTACTATATACACCAACATTTAACTCTTAAATACATGCTTGTCATGTTTTCTTAATGCTTATATTGTCTTGTCTGTTTTGTTAAATGTTTTGTATTTATGTTTTTTTAATGTTATGTAGTAGGCTGTATAACGTTGGAGCGTGTAATGGTGACCACATGAATTTCCTACTTGTGGATAATAAAGTTTACCTTGACCTTGACCTTGACCTTGTAAGTTGTTTGTGCTCTTTATTTAAATGACAATGTATTTTGCATTTGATAATTTAATATGCAAAGTGACAATGCACTTAGTTAAAGTTAAATGGAAGAACCATCAATTGCATTTCATATTGCTGTAAATGTAATCCGGATGGACGACAGTACATTTCCAGGATAATTACCTCACATCCGGTGTTCCAGATCAACTGGTGTTTGAATTAACTGGCGATATGTGTTGCAGGCGGGGCTGCAGAAAACAATTCAGTGCCTTGTGAAAC
Source organism: Perca schrenkii (assembly GCA_025617405.1). Classification (NCBI taxonomy): domain Eukaryota; kingdom Metazoa; phylum Chordata; class Actinopteri; order Perciformes; family Percidae; genus Perca; species Perca schrenkii. The sequence continues at coordinate 848,088 of CM046798.1, read as the reverse complement.
ATTACGATAGCTATCGGTGGCTGGGATATTAGCCTTGGACTCAACATACATACATGAACAAATGTGCCGTTTTCTTTTACTAAAATATTACTTGTTGTCTGGCGAGTGTGTGTGTGTGTGTCCCTACCACTGTCTCTGAATGTAAACCACTGAGACTCCAATCCCAGATTATATTGTGACATTCATAGTAAATGCTTGAGTTATAAAACGGTGTCCAACATATAACAAACAAGCTAACACAACAAAGACACACAAGCACAAACCTGATGATTCACTTTTCCACACCTGTGTGTAACTGTCACGATTGTGAGTTTCTGTTGTAGTTTTTCCTATTTTATTTTGTAGTTTCTCTCTCTCTCCCCTGTTGTGTCCTGTTTGACATCCCGCCTTGTGTTTTCCCACCTGTCTGATTGTCTGCCCCGCCGTGATGTGTTTCAACAAGTCCTTGTGTCACCTGTCCCTTGTTTCAACCTCGTTACCTTGTGTATTTAGTCTCTATGCTGTCTTTGTCTTGTGTTGGGTCATTGTATGTATTGTCTTGCGTATGGGCTTGCTGTCTCGTCTAGCTTCCTTGTCTTCAAGTCTTTTGGATTGTTTTTGTGTGTGCCTACCTGCCGACATCTGGGCACATTTTGTTTGTACATTTTTTTGTTCATTAAATTCCTCAACTCTGCATTTTTGAGTCCAAGCAGTTGACAGTCATGAGCAAATTGGTTGAATGAGTAGCAATGTTTATTGTAGATATTCAATATGAAACCAATTGACAGTAGATAGAAGTTGTGTTACAAGGTAATCGGGCATCACTCGTTGCTACAGCTATCTCCACAACGTTACAACAACCCCTCAGAAAGTATTTGTCACTAATTCTCAATCACGGCATGAGACAAATAAGACTGATAACGGAAAACTTTTGGAAAAGACACAGATGTTTGCAGTAGCCAATTGTTAGAAGGCATCAACACAGTCACCTACATTGTCAGTCTTCAGTTAATTTAACAACTGTACAACTAGAGTAAGTGTATTGGAGACCAAAGTAAAACATGGGCTATGTCTGAGGTGTTTACACTGAATGCAGTGTGGAGACAGCTGTCAGCTTTGGCAAAAGGTTATCACTCAGATTAACTTGATACATCTGTAGGCATTTAAAATAGAAATGTAATTATATTTCTGTCAGGCTGTGTACTATACGTAGATGACATTGGCGTAGCTAGGAGTGTGCCGGTGCCACTGACAGTGGCAGCTGGCACACCTAAAAATAAATGCAGAATATTTTTTTTATAGTCTTAATATGAAATGTTTAAGCTTGGACTACTGTTGTTGACTTGCAATAGTTTTTGCAATAGCAATTTTCAAATTTAACTTCCTCCAGTTTCAGCAGAGTGGAGAGTTATTATGTAGGCCTAATAAAAGATATTACAGAGGTGCACATTAATCTGACAATAAATATGGCACACCCAGTTTTTCTAAAGCACACATCTCTTTTCTGGCTTAGGTACCTTTACAGACTAATCACAATGACTTCTTCACTATTGACTACGTAGTCATCCAGATAACCCAACATGACTGTATATTCTCATATTGCAACAAGGGTGGCAGGAGTTGGATGATTGTGATCCAGGTGTAGACAACACCGATCAGGAGGCTACATATGCTTAACATGTCACAAGTTTGTGAACATACAAAACAAACATGTACATATACAAACAAACCAGACTTCATTCATTCCTAATCATGGTCCAAACTCAACTGACTTCATTCACTCCTAATCATGGTCTACTCTATAACTCCCACGCATTTCCTTTGTTCTGTCTGGCAGCAGCATGAGGAAGCATGTCCCCACAATTCAGAGACAAGATCCTATGGTTGTGCGCGATAAAGTGAGTTTACTGCTTTCTTCATATGTTGTGTTATTTTAACGGTTATTTGTAAATTGGATGTGATTCAAGGCTTGACCAGTAGATATACTGGTAAATGCTAAATTTCGTCTGCCTGTTTGCCTTGAGACTACCGAAATAATAGTGTGTAAGTACGCAGTGCACCCCCCTATTGCATTACTGCAATCCATTACCTTAGTCCGGCCCCATTCCATATTTGCACAGATGCACATCTTCACCTGCATTGCTATCATATTCTGTTTCCTTTTGCACTATTCATCTGCCCAGGTATGTTCAACTGTCATTCCTCCAACCTTTGTTGTCACACAATTTTTTTGTACACCACAATCTGCACTAACTGTATATTGACTCTTTACTACATCTCAACATTTATATATATTCTTTCTACTCATGTATACTGTGATATTACTGATCTACATCATAATCTAGACCACACTTTGCACCAACTGCATATTGACTCTTTACTACATCTCAGCATTTTATAGACTTGTCTATTCATGCATATTGTGCTAGTTCTGATTTACATCACTACCTAGTCCACTATTTGCACTAACTGTATATCGACTCTTCACTATATCTCAGGAATTTACATAGACTGCCTATTCATATATATTGCATTTATAACTGATTCAACACCCCTAACTAGATCATAACTTGTACTAACTGTTTTTGTTTTGTTTGGCTCTTCACTACATCTCAGCAGTGTTAGACTGCATATTCATGTATATTGTGTTATTACCTTCACTTTCACATATCCTTCGTCTTACTTACACCTCACTTTGCAGCGGTTTTGTAATGCTTACTTAATCTGCACTTTATGTAGCCTACTGTATTTTGTATTATTGTTGTACTGAATGTGAAACTGTACGTTGTCTTGCACGCTCATGCTTTTCTTGGCCAGGTCGCCATTGCAAATGAGAACCTGTTCCCAACGGCCTACCTCCTTAACCCATGTGTTGACTTTGGGTCAAATTGATTTTTGTTTTATATCAGAAAATGGACGTAGAAATAAGTGCTGAAAATGTAAAGAAGAAAAATTTTACAATTTAAAATGTTGGAAAAAGCAAAAACAAACTGTGAAAATTGATTGTAAAATGTCTTATGTAATTGTTAAATGTAATGTTTATCTGTTATGAAGTGCTCTACAATTTGCAAAACTTTGATAGTCATACAAGGGAAAGAACTAGGAACACACACAAGGAACTGGGAATACTGTAGACCCATAAGACATAGGATGGAAATGCTGTTACAACATGTATTAATAAAAAAACAAGGATTTAAAAGTATAAGGTAAAGTTTTGTAGTGTTCTGCACAATACACTTATCAGATCCTGACAGGACTCCTCCTGTAGGTGATGTACTGTGGGCCTCTTGTTTTGCTTTTTGATGGGACACCAGCACCATCTTGTGGCTTTTCTCAAGAACTGTTACACAAATCAACAGGCCCTGAATGAAGCAGGAGTCTCTGTTAAAGGTACACTGTGTAGTGTTATAAGTATTTTATTAGCTAAAATAAATGTCTTCATTCATAAATATGTCTTCACTGGTGTAAAATGACCTCTGCCAAAGATCTGACGTAAGCGAAGAATTCCTTATCTGTATTTACATTGGACAGGCAAGTCCAAGGAGACTTCCATGTCATTCTGCCATTTTGAAAAACTATAATGGCTGTGAGGGACATAGAGCTAGCCGACCTGCCTAGCTAATCCACAACGCATTTTTGTTCAGAGCCGGCATCACGTGACTGAAACCAGCTGAAACGGAGAAGGAGATCTGTGAGAGGCGCTTGTCACTGCCCCGGCAAATTTGAAAGCCTGCACTGCACTTTAGTTCATAATGGAGGATCCTACTTAGGCCGAGCCACAGGAGAAGGAATCCTCGTAGCCAAAAAAGGGAATTATAATGTCTTGGTACATAACGGCTACCGTAGATGCAACACGCATTTGAAAAAGCGAGGCAATCTTGACTTTAACTTTAAGATTCAGAAGATGCAAAAATATCCAGGCTACAGTCAATGAAACGGATGCTAAGATTATATATTATATTATGCATCTGCATTACATTTTTGAAATAATGATTGAAAATGCCAGACTATACAGCACGGCTCAAAGTAAACACAAGCTGGCTGGTAAGAAAAGTGATTTGCAATGACACTCTGAGAATTTTAAGATTTCCAACAATGCCACTTAACTCATTAATGCTGACAGCCCAGAGATTTTTTTTTCTCCACTATCCCAGAATGCATCTGTGGTGTAGCCAGAAGGCACATAGATTTTTCATTTGAATAAAGAGGCTGCAAAACTTTGAAAGTCATATCGTGAGAATAGGCTATCACTGTTATGTAGAGCATTGGTTCTCAACCTTTATGATTCACAGCCCCCCAGACTAATGAGGTTGGTGTTCGCGGCCCCCCCCACGCCCCTTGACAACGAGAGAAAGAGATGCAAACCGTGTAAACAGCTGTTTCTACGTGCCTCCCCTGCTGATTTTTTTTTAGCATTTTAGCATTTTTGTGTATGCTCTGAATAATACATATAAACAAATAATGCTCTGCTTTATTGACAGTAAGGTTTTAGCAGTAAGTAATTGTAATTGTAATTGTGCCTTATTCTTTATTTTTTTTTTCAAATTTCAATAACATTTATCCTCACTGCGTCTTGGAATTCAGGCTGTGATGCTAACCCTAACCCACTTTTGTTGAAAAGTGGGTTTTTATTTACCCAAAAAATGCAAAAAACAGTATAAACCAAGAACTTAATATCTAAGCCTATAAAAAAGGGCAACACAATATAAATTAACCCAAAAATAGCAACCACAAAACAAGATATGAACTCAACAAACTGACTTTGGCCAAACCCAAGTTATACACACGTGAGAGACCAAAATGGACATATTTGCAACTGTGGCCCAATTGGCAGTCCTTCACCCTGGGCCATGCCTTTTCATTGCTGGCGGTTTTAACCTCTGTGGCCTAAAAAAAAAGGCGAGTCGAGGTGAGTCGAGCAGGTACCATCTCATGGAAAAACGCCATTAGACGTTTTTCTGCCGGGACCAGGAACATGTCGGCTTGTACATTTCAGCTCAGTTTTATCTGGAAAAAATTTTTTTGCCATCATTATAAAGAAATAATTTACTTTTTACCCTGTACATTGGGGAATCATAATGAATGTAGAAACATGATCATTTTATAGCTATACTTTGAATTCTCTGGTTGAAAAAATGTCGGTTGAAGACTCGCTGTGTGTTGTCATTTTTAGACTTCACATTTCAGTTCATTTCAACTAATTTCCATCTGGAGAGAGATTAAGACAAACATTGGACTGTCTCATCATCGAGGACAGCTGTGAGGTAAGTACAATTTACTGTAATGTTGTTCACTGTTGTATTTCTTGTAGAAATATTTGTGTTGTTGGGTTGCTTGTGTTGTGGTTTTGTGCACTATTCAAAACCTTTTTAATTAAGTATTTTATGAAGTTATTTAACAACAGATTTGAATCCCAAACTTTGGAAAAAAACAAACAGAAAAAGTCAAAAATGTAAACAAAAAAAGTCACACAAAAAAAACCAAATAATTTCTTGATTGGGCAAAGGCACATTCAAATCAAATGATTATGATACGACGATGCCCGAACAGTCAAGTGCATTATAGTTGCCCCGGCCATCGGGCAACCCTTATTGTTGAACCTGAGGTCTTAAGTAATGTTAAACAATTCTTAACTTTACTTCATCCATGCAACCCTTCCTCTAATCTTCTTTTCCGGGGGTGTTGTAGTTCTTTCTTTCGCTTGTTCAACTATAATTTCAATGTGTCGATATATATAAATGAGACGGACATGCAACTTATATTGTAGCCAATCAGCTTTGGTGTTATTGGTGTGAGTCTCTTTCAAATTATAACACAGACCTAAAACACATTTTATTCTTCAGGTTTGGGGAAGTGCAAGTTAAGTGATACTTGGCTTGACAAAATTTATATAATTTAGGGCTTAGTTGATGTTGTGATAAATGTCTTGAATTCATTCATAATGGTCTTAAAGTCCCACATTTGACTGGTGGAAACCTGCAGAAACCCTGGAACAGAGCGCACTTGTAAGGTTTTACTTCATCATTCACTTCATGTTGAACTGATATTTAATTACTATTTCGCTAAGAAATAAATAGAAAGGCCCTTCATTTTTGTTTTTGACATGTGTACTGATGTTAGCAATGGGTCCTGAATTAAATACGTTTTAACCCACTGACCAAATTGCCTCCTTAGTCATTCACTACCATATTTCAATAAGAATGAAATCTTATCAGCGTCAGTGAGCCAATCAGCATGCAACATGCTTTTAAAAAGACTTAAAGGTCCAATGTGTAGGAGTTTCTCCCATCTAGCATTGAGATCATAAATCGCAATCAACTCTCTTGCACCACGCAGTTGAAAGTACGTATTACAGCTACTGTAGCCGTTCGGCATCCCTTTCGATCCCCTTTTCTTTCATCAGGTCTTTCGATCTTTGGAAGGCAGCTCCAATGTTCACTCTTTTTTTTCTGATGATGCCGGTATGAAGGTAAATATGGTGCAAAACGTGAGAGCTTGTAGAATACAATGTGAGAACTTGCAGAACAAAAAATTTGAACTTGTATGTTAAAATTTGCACTTGTAAAATTAAAATGTGCACTTGTAAAATTAAAATTTGCACTTGTAAAACTAAAATTTGCACTTGTAAAAAATATTCACACGTGATCTGAATTTGAAGTCTTACAAAGAAAAAAAACACGAGAGCTTGTAAAAAAAATCTGAACTTGTACATTGAAATTTGCACTTGTAGAAAAAAATATTCACAAATGTGTAGATTGATATTTGCATGAACACAATGACAGCTGCAAACTTGTAATGCAACATTTACTCGTGTAGTTTTTTTTTTACTCAGGTTCATTTTCCATCACAACCACAATTCAGTGATTACAACCTCTCGAATCTGTCCCTGTATGCGCTCTCTCGCATCACAAAGTGGCGAATCTGCGCCTCGACTTTTGCAACACTTGTTGCGATACATTTGGTGCAAAACTAATTTCTACCTGTGGACTTAGGCTGTGGAGCTCTGAGCCAACAGAACGGGGAAAGCAGGGTTTCTATCGCCAGATGAGGGTCAACTCTGTCCGGCTTATTTAGCTATGTAGCATGGAAGCTTGGTGGAATAGCAGGCTAGCGTTAGCTAACTAACCAACCAGCCACCTTCTAAATAAATACATTTTAATTATCTTAACACTTTTTAACAGTCAAACTGAAACTCTGGCGGTGAGCTCCAGGTCCTGCAGCCGCAGACGGACCGTCACCAGTGGGGATCGGCCAGCGGAGCAACATTGCTATTATTGCCAGAAAGCTTCGCTGCCAACCTCGACCTGCAGTCGGAGCTCCAGCGGGACACGGAGAGCCCCGCACCCGGTAGCAGCGGCACATCCCCCGGCCATGACCACAGCTTGCTTTGCTGATGTTGTGCCCACATTTTGCATAACTGCCAATCATTGCACCCGCTTGGGCAGCAACAATAGCTTCTGCAGAATTACATCCACCTCGCGGGCACTCATTTCTGCCGAATAATGTGTCATCTCTTAACCCTCGTTGCTGCCGAGAATTGCACCCAGGTAGCAAGGAAATGATAGTCTGATAAAACATTGATGTCTCTAAACGTTCTAAAATTATAATCATCATTAATGAACATGACAAAGAAATGTATATAGCCTAAATTTTAATTAAACAGTAGCTACTTTGCCTTATAAAATCATTATTTCCCCTTGTGGATGGAAGTCTTGGCAGGGATGCAGAACTTGGCAAGTGTTACCCGCTGATGACGGTCCATCTGCGGCTGCAGGACCTGGAGCTCACCGCCAGTGTTTCAGTTTGACTGTTAAAGTGTTTAGATAACTAAAAGGTATTTATTTAGAAGCTGGTTAGTTAGCTAACGCTAGCTTGCTATTCCACCAACACTGGCGGTGAGCTTCAGGGGGGATGTGCCGCTGCTACCGGGTGCGGGGCTCTCCGTCTCCCGCTGGAGCTCCGACGGCAGGTGGAGGTCGGCAGCGAAGCTTTCTGGCAATAATAGCAACGTTGCTCCGCTGGCCGATCCCCACTGGTGACGGTCCGTCTGCGGCTGCAGGACCTGAAGCTCACCGCCAGAGTTTCAGTTTGACTGTTAAAAAGTGTTAAGATAATTAAAATGTATTTATTTAGAAGATGGCTGGTTGGTTATTTAGCTAACGCTAGCCTGCTATTCCACCAAGCTTCCATGCTACATAGCTAAATAAACCGGACAGAGTTGACCCTCATCTGGCGATAGAAACCCTGCTTTCCCCGTTCTGTTGGCTCAGAGCTCCACAGCCTAAGTCCACAGGTACAAATTAGTTTTGCACCAAATGTATCGCAACAAGTGTTGCAAAAGTCGAGGCGCAGATTCGCCACTTTGTGATGCGAGAGAGCGCATACAGGGACAGATTCGAGAGGTTGTAATCACTGAATTGTGGTTGTGATGGAAAATGAACCTGAGTAAAAAAAAAAGTACACGAGTAAATGTTGCAAAGTTTGCAGCTGCCATTGTGTTCATGCAAATGCCAATCTACACATTTGTGAATATTTTTTTTCTACGAGTGCAAATTTCAATTTACAAGTTCAGATTTTTTTTACAAGCTCTCGTGTTTTTTTTCTTTGTGTGACTTCAAATTCAGATCACATGTGTGAATATTTTTTACAAGTGCAAATTTTAATTTTACAAGTGCACATTTTAATATTACAAGTGCAAATTTTAACATACAAGTTCAAATTTTTTGTTCTGCAAGTTCTCACATTGTATTCTACAAGCTCTCACGTTTTGCACCATATTTACCTTCATATGCCGGTCTCTATCCTTTTTCTGGGAGGAAGACTCCAGTTCCTGAAATTTGGATTTTGAATAGGTGTGGTCCTCCATGTTTCCTTCTTCAAACTCACCGGTGCCGGGAAGCTAAGATACCCATTAGCAGCATTAGCAGCACCTGTGAGTTAATCATGTGACAGCGAAAACGCGAAAGGCAGAGCTGTATGTCCCTTACCGGCTAACGTATTTCAAGATGGAGCATAAATATGGAGCGTCTACCACAGTTCATGCAAGCGCAAATGTAAAATGTCAAGCCAAAAGTAATACTTGGAATTGATGGTTGTGGTAAATATTCCTGAAAAAGGACAAGTTGGTGAACGGGCAACACAGATTTTGATAATGAACAACCAAACACATTACACACTGGGACTTTAATAATGTCTGTGATTGGCCGTCTAACGTTACACATCGTAGAGACACGCAGGAAAAATTTACGTTACACAGAGAGATGGCTCACGTAGTCGGAGCATTTCTTTTTGTTAAAAAGAATTTTATGAAATTGTATCATTAAGGAACCAGTATCAAAGTCACCGATTTGTTATTGGTGCCGGTATCGGGTACCAGAGTACCAGCCCTCTGTATAACTATTTACTATATCACAATCTGTATTGGTAAGAATTACATTACGTGTGATAGAAGATTTAATCAGCCCAATGGACCAGAAATATTAGCAAGAAGTTGTGGTGTGAGGAAAAACAGTGGACAAATTGGTCAGGTGTTTGAGTGATTGACCAGAATTAGAAATATAACAATCTAATGCTATTCGGTGGCGGCGCCAGAGATGTTCTTTTGCTGGTGCTTTGGGGTTGCTGGAGGTTTCAGTGAGGGTGCTCTGAAATGTTGAGTTTCCCTTGACACAAATAGCCTAACATTACACACACTCGCGCAGATGCCCACCCACCTCCGCCGCGGTTTACTAAGCGAACGAACGAGAGAGATTGAATTAAAGTTGCAGAGACAACATCATAGAACTCTGATTAGCCCACCAAACATATTTCAAATACCAGCCAACAAGCCAGGTTCAAACAATCATTACTGCAGCTCTCATACAGTGGCTCAGAAGAGTAATGCAGCAGGCCAAATACACCACCCATAGCCAAGCACACACATAAAAACACACGTGCATGTATCCTCACAAAGGTTTCACACTTGCACGTATGGTCAAAATACTGTAGTCATATATGTAGAGTTAATATATCTAAATAAGCCACTGAGGGCGAACACGTTTTCTAGGCTAAAATTAACCGATGTCCAGTGTGCTGTATAACTTTAGATTCGGTGATCCATTTATTCACATTTCTGTAAAACACGTTTACTGTAAAGTTCTTCTACGAGACAGAGATAAGAGTAGCCTAAAGTTCTTGCATGGACCCCTATCAGCGGACTCACCCATTGTGGCCTGGCTGTGCGATCCCCTGGTCTAATGTCATGTAGGCCACAGCAGGGTGACTTCAAGCATCCTCAGCAGCAATCACAGCCTTGGTCAGGTCATCTTCCTCCGGCTGCTTTTCTTCGTCCCGGTTGGTGACAAGTTCACCATATCTCTGTCTCATTTACTTGCAGTGGCTTGCATAAGTGAATACACTCATTCTAAAGTTGACTAAAAAGATCTTTTGGAAATGGATGTTAACGCCTTAATAAAAAAAATCCAACCTTTAAGGACACCAATTTTCTTTGTGAATGAATGAATTTTGTGAATAAATAAATGTCTTTAAAAATTGTTGTATGTTGAATGTGAAACAGCATATAGATATATATATATATATATATATACCGCGGCCGCGGTGCGCTGTGACGTGCAGTCAGGTGTCAAAAAAAGAAAGAAACACCGGTGGATCCACAAACGGAACATTGACGAGAGGTTGATTTTGGCCGTCACCGATCTCCCAGAGCTGTACGACACAAGTTTGAGGTCGTACAGAGACCACGGACGCAAAACTATGCTGTGGTGCATATTTCCTCCATAATAGGCATGCCAGATGTGTAGCTTATCGTAGCTTCCTAATCATACATTCAATCATAATCATTCAGGTTGGTTTTAGCTATGTGAAAACAACATGGACATGTCTCGACTGAAATACAATCATAACTATGTTAAATTTTTTCTCAGATACTTTGGTGCATTTGTTAAATAATAATTTGCATTTGCACAACAGTGAGTGCATTTCTTAAAACAATTGGTGTAAACTGCGCCGCATAGTGACTGACCTGCAAAAGCATGTATTTTGATTGAAATCTTTTGTTTACATGTCCGAAGCAAGTATTTATACCAATGACCCAATCTAACTGACAAGTCCTTACGCCATTGTTTGCACCAAGATAATCAATCTGCTTTGTGTTGTTGTCCATATTTAACAGTTCACTCTGTAAGTATAGTGTAATGAACAATGCACATGAAAGGGAGCACTATTCTATGAGAGGCCGTATAGGAAGTAATTCATACTTCTGTCTTACACACACTATCATAATCTTGCATATACACCACTATACTCATACACACACACTATTATAATCCTTTTACATGTATGTATGAGAGGGTATAGTTGTGTATGTGAGAGAGTATAGTAGTGTGTGTGTAAGAGTATAACATTGTATGTGAGATAGTATAGTAGTATATGTGAGAGAGTATAGTAGTGTATGTGAGAGTATAGAAGTGTATGTGAGAGAATATAGTAGTGTATGAGAGAGAGTATAGCAGTGTGTGTGAGAGTATAGAACTGTGTGTGAGAGTATAGTAGTGTATGTGAGAGAATATAGTAGTGTATGTGAGAGAGTATAGTAGTGTATGAGAGAGAGTATAGTAGTATATGTGAGAGAGTATAGTAGTGTATGTGAGAGAGTATAGTAGTGTATGTGAGAGAGTATAGTAGTATATGTGAGAGAGTATAGTAGTGTATGAGAGAGAGTATAATAGTGTATGTGAGAGTATAGTAGTGTATGTGAGAGAGTATAATAGTATATGTGAGAGAGTATAGTAGTGTATGTGAGAGAGTATAGTAGTATATGTGAGAGAGTATAGTGGTGTATGAGAGAGAGTATAGTAGTATATGTGAGAGAGTATAGTAGTGTATGTGAGAGTATAGTAGTGTATGTGAAAGAGTATAGTAGTGTATGTGAGAGTATAGTAGTGTATGTGAGAGAATATAGTAGTGTATGTGAGAGAGTATAGTAGTATATGTGAGCGAGTATAGTAGTGTATGTGAGAGAATATAGTAGTATATGTGAGAGAGTATAGTAGTGTATGTGAGAGAGTATAGTAGTGTATGTGAGAGAGTATAGTAGTGTATGTGAGAGAGTATAGTAGTGTATGTGAGAGAGTATAGTAGTATATGTGAGAGAGTATAGTAGTGTATGTGAGAGAGTATAGTAGTATATGTGAGAGAGTATAGTAGTGTATGTGAGAGAGTATAGTAGTATATGTGAGAGAGTATAGTAGTGTATGTGAGAGAGTATAGTAGTGTATGTGAGAGAGTATAGTAGTGTATGTGAGAGAGTATAGTAGTGTATGAGAGAGAGTATAATAGTGTATGTGAGAGTATAGTAGTGTATGTGAGAGAGTATAGTAGTATATGTGAGAGAGTATAGTAGTGTATGTGAGAGAGTATAGTAGTATATGTGAGAGAGTATAGTAGTATATGTGAGAGAGTATAGTAGTGTATGTGAGAGAGTATAGTAGTATATGTGAGAGAGTATAGTAGTGTATGTGAGAGAGTATAGTAGTATATGTGAGAGAGTATAGTAGTATATGTGAGAGAGTATAGTAGTATATGTGAGAGAGTATAGTAGTAGTATATGTGAGAGAGTATAGTAGTATATGTGAGAGAGTATAGTAGTGTATGTGAGAGTATAGTAGTGTATGTGTGAGAGAGTATAGTAGTGTATGTGAGAGAGTATAGTAGTGTATGTGAGAGAGTATAGTAGTGTATGTGAGAGAGTATAGTAGTATATGTGAGAGAGTATAGTAGTATATGTGAGAGAGTATAGTAGTATATGTGAGAGAGTATAGTAGTGTATGTGAGAGAGTATAGTAGTGTATGTGAGAGAGTATAGTAGTGTATGTGAGAGAGTATAGTAGTGTATGTGAGAGAGTATAGTAGTATATGTGAGAGAGTATAGTAGTATATGTGAGAGTATAGTAGTATATGTGAGAGAGTATAGTAGTGTATGTGAGAGAGTATAGTAGTGTATGTGAGAGAGTATAGTAGTGTATGTGAGAGAGTATAGTAGTGTATGTGAGAGAGTATAGTAGTATATGTGAGAGAGTATAGTAGTGTATGAGAGAGAGTATAGTAGTGTATGTGAGAGTATAGTAGTGTATGTGAGAGAGTATAATAGTATATGTGAGAGAGTATAGTAGTGTATGTGAGAGAGTATAGTAGTATATGTGAGAGAGTATAGTAGTGTATGTGAGAGAGTATAGTAGTATATGTGAGAGAGTATAGTAGTGTATGTGAGAGAGTATAGTAGTGTATGTGAGAGAGTATAGTAGTGTATGTGAGAGAGTATAGTAGTGTATGTGAGAGAGTATAGTAGTATATGTGAGAGAGTATAGTAGTGTATGTGAGAGAGTATAGTAGTATATGTGAGAGAGTATAGTAGTATATGTGAGAGAGTATAGTAGTGTATGTGAGAGAGTATAGTAGTATATGTGAGAGAGTATAGTAGTGTATGTGAGAGAGTATAGTAGTATATGTGAGAGAGTATAGTAGTGTATGTGAGAGAGTATAGTAGTATATGTGAGAGAGTATAGTAGTGTATGTGAGAGAGTATAGTAGTATATGTGAGAGAGTATAGTAGTGTATGTGAGAGAGTATAGTAGTATATGTGAGAGAGTATAGTAGTGTATGTGAGAGAGTATAGTAGTGTATGTGAGAGTATAGTAGTGTATGTGAGAGAGTATAGTAGTGTATGTGAGAGTATAGTAGTGTATGTGAGAGAGTATAGTAGTATATGTGAGAGAGTATAGTAGTGTATGTGAGAGAGTATAGTAGTATATGTGAGAGAGTATAGTAGTGTATGTGAGAGAGTATAGTAGTGTATGTGAGAGAGTATAGTAGTGTATGTGAGAGAGTATAGTAGTATATGTGAGAGAGTATAGTAGTGTATGTGAGAGAGTATAGTAGTGTATGTGAGAGAGTATAGTAGTATATGTGAGAGAGTATAGTAGTATATGTGAGAGAGTATAGTAGTGTATGTGAGAGAGTATAGTAGTGTATGTGAGAGAGTATAGTAGTATATGTGAGAGAGTATAGTAGTGTATGTGAGAGAGTATAGTAGTATATGTGAGAGAGTATAGTTGAAAAGGAAGTTGGTTTGACCAATCAGGAAGACAGTTTAGATTCTCACTTCCTCATTGGCTAAAGGGGCCATTTTAAATGATCATTATCTGGTGGGCTTGCTGCTTTGAAAGTACAGCTAGCACCAACTCAGAGGAACAAGGAACATTTAAATCAAGCAGCAGAAACTTTAAGGAAAAAAACAACATTTTTGGACGAAAACATTTATTCTTATTTTATTTAGTTTCTTTTTCAAGGTCAGTTTTTGTTTGTGGAAGTATATGGTTATGAGGAAAACATTGCTATCTTTTTCACTGATACACTGCGGTGTGTTCAGAGAATTGTGAGGGAAACTGACAATTTGGGACATGACAGTGTCATTTTGGAAAGATTAATTTCTGAGCTCAATGGTTATATTCTGACAATCTCTTTCTTGCTCTTGATTAACCAGCAGTTTGAAGAGGATGACAATCAGGGAAGCTTTAGTGTAGTGCTGAAGATCTTTGTCCGAACCCGACGGGACCCGACAGGACCCGAAGGGACCTTAATTTCTATTAAGGTCACTAGCCAATGACGGTAACCATGGCATTCAATTATTTTTGAGCCTAGTGAACTTTATCAGTGAGCAACTTTATTAGTGTCAAGGCAATTAATAAAGGTTAATAAAAGGCCAGTGACAAGTTTCCTTTTTAGTCAAATGATTATTCCATTTTCAATTGTTTAAACAAGACATTAATAATGTATTAGGAAATGGTGAGTTATTGACAACGATGCCTCTTCAATTTAGTCAAGTTCAACAGGCAACAGATTTTAATAATTTATATTAAGGAGTTCTTGGAAGTCATTCCTGACCAAATCCCTGAGTGTTTTTTAATGCAAAATCCATAGTTTCCTTAAAATCCTCGAATATGTTCAGGACTGGCAACCGCAGGCAGTTAATGCATGTGTTTGCGGTGGGTAAATGACGGCCTTGTCTTGGCCAAGTTGCAAGGGTCCCTCTTGCTCTGAAAAAAGAACTACACCAAAGAACACCAAAAAAGAAATTAAACCTAGCATGTAGAAAACTTTTAAAAAGTAGGGAAAGACAAAGACAGACAGAAGGGCATATGAAAAGATTTTTATTCCATAACTAGCAATAATACTTACCCTCAACATCCAGCAGGTAGTCCCTCCAAAATGCAACCACACATTCCTCTTCCCTTCTTTTGTTCCTGCCCACTGCTGACAGTTCTGTAAACTGTTCTTTTCTGGAGGACTGGCCTGTATAGGTGCTTTTCCATTACCAGTTCCTACTCGACTCGCCTCGCCTCGCCTCTACTCGACTCGCCTCGACTCGCTGTGCGTCCGTTTTCCATTGCAGATTTTAAGAATCGCCTCAGCGTGACTGGTCGTCATAGCGACTGCCGTGGGCGTGGCTTAGTAGCTTGCTTTCCCATTGACAAATCCCCACCGCATTTCCTGGTTATCCGTCTCCGTGAACAACATGATATCAAAGAGATAGTTAACGTTTACTGCTCCAGATTTCCCACCGTGATCACATATATATGACTCTAGAGTCACTACTCGCTTTGTTTCTCTCACATATATATGACTCTAGAGTCGCTACTGCTGCGGAGATAATCGCCGTCACTCTCTCACTTCTCCCTCGCTCACCAGCTCCCCACACGCACACATACGGCGACTCAACACACACACACATCACACATGCACACACCAGCGCACCAGTATAACCATCAGGCCACTTGTATGCTACGGAGAAAGCTCTGTGTGGAGCCTCCGGCAGCAAAAAAACACCGCTGGCTAAACTATTTAAAAATGCTGTCTGTCGCTGGCAATGCAGTGATCAGTGACGATTCTTTCCGACCAGTCAGCAGCCTGCAGGGTTTCACGTCACCTTCTCGGCTCGCCTCAGCTCGCTTGGAACCTCGACTGAGGAGGTGCTAAAAAAAGTATCTGTTAGCAGGTACCAGGTACTTTTTTTCGTAATGGAAAACCAAAAAAGTGAGTCGAGGCGAGGCGAGGCGAATAGGTACCATGTAATAGAAAAGCACCATAAGTGATGATGAAATCAGGTGATGCATGAATTTATATGAATGACGTCTTTTATTTAACTCCTTTAATCACAGTAGTATATTGAGCACTGACCAAGCCTGGTTTAAACATTCATATAAAAGTCAGAAACAAATCACGCAGATTGCAGAAATATAATATGTGGCTTTACCACACTTAATCAGGGCTCTCAAGTTTTGAAGACAGGCAAGAGTGACATTCTAAAATGCTTAATAAGCACTCGAGAGCCCTGCTTAGTAGTATTTAGATTATTATTCACTGTAATAAACATATGTAAACATCTGGATTGCAGTTTTTAATAATAACAATAATAATAATAAATTTTACTTATAGCGCTTTTCATGGTACTCAAAGACACACACAGGCTAAACATCGTCACCCAGTCAGATGATTGCAACTCCGCTAGCTAGCCAGCCGATGTAAGAGCGAGCTTTCTTATGCTATCTTTGCTGTAAAAAGCCTACTCTGATGTCTCCTTACCCAAAGATAGGCGAAATCCAATAAATACAGAACTACATTGCAATAAGCTGCGCACTGAATAGCAAATCACAATGTATTTGAAATTTAATAACAGGAGCGCAGCAATGGGTACTACAATTACCAATATGCTTCCATAACTGCTGCTGCTAGCTGCTAGCTTTTTCTCCTAGTCAAAGTCAAATGTATATTGTACAGTAAAATATACTGTGGTTAATCAAAGGGCTTTACAGACAATGTGTCGTCTCTCTCATGTAAGCAGATTTAATTCTGAAACCTGATTTCTAAAATTATTTCACACAGCTTGCTGAAACTTGCTTGATCATATTAACTAGCACTAGCTAGTGGAGATATTGCAGTTTTCAATGGAAAATGGCTAGCCCGTGTTATATGTGGGTAGCAACTAGCTAGCAGCGCTAACGTCACGACCATGCTAACATGAATTTGGGGGAACACTGTAGATAGGATGATGTTAATAAAGAAGGGGTTCTTGGCTATTTTATTTATCAACTTACCTCTTCCTGGATTTCGACGACGATCCACCGAAACGCTGTCTCGTCTGGTAACGGGGTCCTCCATGTTCCATTGAGCTAGCTAGAAGTAGCAGTGCTAGACTGGAGCCAGGTCTGACTGGATTTGCAGTTCCACCCCTGAATAATCTCTGCATCTCCGAATCAGAGCTCTGTTGGACTTAATTTAATTGTTGAGACATCGTTGACAATAGCTCACCATTTCCTAAAATATTATTTAGAAGACCCACAGCTTCAGTTAGCCTCTCTCTATCCATTACAGCTGCACTTAAGCCAAACTATTATAATGACAGTGCAGGAATTTGACCGTCAAATACCGCTTCTTCTTTGTCAACCAATCAGGAGCTGAGTAATCAAACTCCCTTCCGTTTCAATCAAACTCTCTCACACACACTACTATATTCTCTCGCATAAACAACTATACATTCTCACATATTCAACTATATACTCTCTCACACACTACTATTCTCTCTCACATACACTACTATACTCTCTCACATATACTACTATACTCTCTCACATACACTACTATACTCTCTCACATATACTACTATACTATCTCACATACACTACTATACTCTCTCACATATACTACTATACTATCTCACATACAATGCTATACACTCACACACACACTACTACAGTATACTCTCTCACATACACAACTATACCCTCTCATACATACATGTAAAAGGATTATAATAGTGTGTGTGTATGAGTATAGTGGTGTATATGTAAGATTATGATAGTGTGTGTAAGACAGAAGTATGAATTACTTCCTATACGGCCTCTCATAGTATTCTCTATGTGACACATTATTGTCATCTCTGATCTGAGAAATGTGCAACTGAGAAGAACTGTACTGTTGTGAGCTGCGAAAACCAAATACCAAGTTGATATACAGCTCCATACAGGTATTTATAGGATATATTTGTATTTGTATGTTTATATGAAGTAAAATATGTTTGGACTGATTCACACAAGTCATGTTCGTTTTCATTGAAGTTCACATATAGGTAGTTAGGTATATGGCCGCTACACAGAATAACTACCCATTTCCAAGTGCCTAAGCTCCAGTTTTGGAGGAATTAATTGCACATATGCATTAAACAAAGTGTTTTCCTGAGTATGAAGTGAAAGCGGAGCTCCTGCAGCCGGAATTCCCCCAAGTGCTCTCTGGACCTGAGGGTCTCGTGCACCCACACCTTTCTTGCTGCTGCTGCTGCGGTTGCCTTCCTCTGTCTTCTCCTCACAACCAGGGCAAGTGCCAAGGCTTTCTTTTGGTTCAAAGACAGAAACATCTTCACCACCAAATCACTATTGTGTATCCTACATATGTCGCGTACTGCTCGTCTTATGTAAACACCGGACGCAGGCGTGACGTGCATCCAACTATTAGCGCATGTATGACGTAAATTTGCGCTGCGCCCGGTAAGCACAACACATAGGGCGTTTCTCAATACCAAGAATGCAAACTACGGACTTGTGTACTGTCTATGTACTGGAAATCCAACCATCATTGAATGCCAAAATGAATGTTGGGATACAGGTGCTGCGAAGTTCATACAAGTTACCAACCGATGTATCCTCGGTAAATGGGCGTGTCAAGAATACATCCGGGAATTTTAATTGTTCTTGGCGAAATGCGAACTTGTGTATTGGGACAGTACTTTGGCAACACGAGATGATGTTTCACAGGGACACAAGAACACAAGTCAATAGAAGAACACATATTGGGAAACGCCCATTTAGTTGGGAATAGGACAACCTAGCGGCGAGCGCAGCCCATGCCGCATACAATGTAAATGGGCCCTGACAGTGTGTGACTCCCTCTGGTGGGTGTTGTGGAGTATTGTGTTGTCTTTGCTCCAAAGGTTTTTGTACAGAGTTTTGGTGTTTCCTGTCACTGTGGGCCTCAGAGCACAGTAGTACACAGCAGAGTCAGACAGCTGAAGCTTCTGGATCTTCAGAGGAACTGATGTCTTGTTGACTGTAGCATAAATTCTTTCTTTCTGAAAGTCTTCAGCATCTTTTGCTCCAGAGGAGACTTGTAGCATATACTTTAGAAAGCCATTTACTTCTTGTTTGTACCAGAACAAATAAGGATATGAAGCAGTCTCAAATGTACAGGCAAGATTAACTGTCTCTCCTTCAGTAGCAAGGACATCTCCTGTTGGCTGGATCACTCTGTCTTCTCCTTTACACTCTGGGGAAGAAGAGAACATGCAAATATAGAGAGGAATCAATAAAGGTGATTGATTTAAAGCAGAACAGTAGGTTAAAAGAGTAAATAATATGGATTTTCCCTTACTGCTGTTTTAACTCAGAGAAAACCATATAGCCTACCATGTTATTTACAATGTATGAGATACCAACAGAAATTATCTGTTTTTGCCATTTTTCTGCATTAAAATACTCTTTATATCTTACCCAAGAAAAGAGCAGCAATAATAATCCACAGCAAATGTTCCATCTCTACAACAAGGTTTAAATCAACAGGAGAAACTAGCTGATGTTCTGCATTCAGTCTGAGAATTGTTCTCTTCCCAGCAGCACTTATTATTGACTGAATGGTTGAACGCAGTGCAGAAGTAGTGCACCGCCTACTTGATAATCTTGATAATCTATTTATTTGTTGTCATGGTGTCTTGTGTTTGAACCATCATACAGTTGGTTAGTCATTGATGTGGATTTGCTGCTCATGTGAATCCTCCCACAGTGTTACATTAGCAGCTGTAACCACAGGGACTCTAGTCTTTGAAGAGTAGTCAGATATCTGTGTTCAGGTTTTTGTACAGCCTCTTCTAGACTTTGTATCACTGTGTTTCTAGAGCACAGTAGTAAAGTCCTGTGTCTGCCAGGTTTAGTCTATTTATGGTCAGTTCAGTTGATTTCCCTGGTGTTTTGGATTCATATCGCTTATTTGGGATATATTCACCACCACTAGCTCCTTTCCAGAGTATGAACTGAGGTGCTTGAAGGTCTGAATGATGTCTGTACCAGTAGAGATAAGCACTACTATCCGTCTCATATTTACATCTGAGTGTAACAGATTCTCCTTCTCTTTTACTGACTTCATGCGGTTTTAGAGGAGAGATTTTGTCTCCAGCTATTATTCCTGAAAAAGGTAGAGAAATGAAGCCATTAGACTAACATTGTTCAGGAGGCTGAGAGGAGAAGACTGTGGAAAATGTCAACTGTACATTGTTACTCTGGACAGAAACAGCTCAACTGAAATCTTTAGAAAATAATAAAACCATGAGTTCTTTATATCTTACCAAAGAAAAGAGCAGCAAGAATAATCCACAGCCAATGTTCCATCTCTACAACAAGGTTTAAATCAACAGGAGAAACTAGCTGATGTTCAACATTCAGTCTGAGAATTGTTCTCTTCACAGCAGCACTTATTATTGACTGAATGGTTGAACATAGTGCAGAAATAGTGCACCGCCTACTTCAGCCGAACCTGGCCCCTCCCAAATTTTTATCCGGCCTGCATATCCATTTACGTTCACAATAACTTTTGGCCCGCCTAGTTGTGGGTCAAACCAAACAGGCAGGAAACTGTTTTCAAACTGCAATCGCGCAACACTCAAAACAACCATAGCATTTTCATATCCAGGGGGGCCTGTTTCACAAAACCAAGATAAGGGACTAAGCAGGGATTTCCCCGTTATCCTGGATAAATTTAGCCTTGACTCGGTTTCATGAAAGCGGAGACACATAAATCACCATGGAGATTTATTCTGTGCAGCTAGCCTGCTCCTGACCAGGCTAACAGCCAGGATTTATTTAATCCTTTCTGATCACCCAGCAGTGGTTTTACCCTATTGTTTTCAGCCTGGATTAAAATACAACAAGTGCATATTGCTGTTCATTTAAGTATTAAGTTATTATTTAAAGTTTTGACCATTATTTTCTTTTATAATTATTCATGTGACATTGTTACTGTTATATTGCTGTATGAAGACTGCTGTTCATAGTGTTGTTAGAAGTTTGATGAATATATTATGGCAGTTGTTGAGATAATTAGAAAAGGCTGATCAAATTTCAAATGTATTTTAAATGAAGTCCGTTACTAAGGGCAATACATACAATGCTGTACATTTCTATAGTGCAATATATAGTATTATTGTATAATATAGTACCAATGCACCTTGAATTATTTTTTATTCTTCAACAATAAGGATCATGTTTGCATTGTATTTGGCATTCTTAGCACACAATGTCGTCCAGTAAACTGGGACTATAATTTGGGAGGATTGTACAATTTTAAGAACATATCCTAATTGTACAAGCCTCCCAAATTATAAACTTAGTTCACTGGACCAGTAACTATCTAGTGATGTAGGCTACTGTACATTCATGTAACAACAGGGAGAGGACACCTCAATGGTTTTTGACCTTATATTTTGCTGCCAATTTCAGAGATTCTGCTTTTTTGTAATGTTCATCAATGAGATGAATATGATGAACTCTGGTGCTTTTCCTGGATATTTGCAATACCAGAAGAAATAATCATTGTTATCAGCTTGTTTGGAGTATCTGTAGGACAGAGTAACAGAGCTGTCTTCTAAATCGTTATCTTCTTTCTCTACTGGAGTGAGTTCTTCACAGCTGACACCTAAAGGAAGCGATAACTGTTATTTCATGTTGTAAAAGACATAATAAATGATTCACGTTCAGATGGTATTGGAATAAAACTTTTTGATTCTGCATAATCTAACATACCTGTGAGGATGGAGAGAAACAGCAGAGAAAACACACAATGCTGCAGTGACAGCATGTTGAATAAAGGTAATATTGATGGTTTGTGTATTGAACTCTGTTGAATATAGAAGTTCCTCTCTCTTCTATAGTTCAGTAACAGCTCAGCTGCTTTCTCTGGTGGATGTTGTGGAGTATTGTGTTGTCTTTGCTCCAAAGGTTTTTGTACAGAGTTTTGGTGTTTCCTGTCACTGTGGGCCTCAGAGCACAGTAGTACACAGCAGAGTCAGACAGCTGAAGCTTCTGGATCTTCAGAGGAACTGATGTCTGGTTGATTGTAGCATCAAATCGTTCTTTCTGGAACTCTGGTGCTTTATCTGCTGTTTTTGAGAAGCATTTCAGCATGTATTTTGGGAAATCATTTACTTCTTGTTTGTACCAAAATAATGTTGGACTTGATGAAGTTGTCTCAAATGTACAGCCAAGAGTAACTGTCTCTCCTTCAGTAGTAATGACATCTCCTGTTGGCTGGGTCACTGTGTCTTCACCTTCACACTCTGGGGAAGAAGAGAACATGCAGAGGAGGAGATGAATCAATAAAGGTGATTGATTAAAAGAGAAGCATCAGCATGTTTAAATAGTTACCTAGCCAGAGAGTCAGAATCAGGATGTTAGTCAGCCAGTGTTTCATGTCTGCAGTGAGAGGGGAGGAGAGAGAGGAAGAGCATTGATACTCTGATGGATCTGGGCCTTCACATCATTGGTCCTTCCTCTTTATCATCTGGTGATGATCTCTGAACAATTTGTGATTGTCCTGAAGTGTGTGACTCCCTTTGGTGGATGTTGTGGAGTATTGTGTTTTCTTTGCTCCAAAGGTTTTTGTACAGAGTTTTGGTGTTTCCTGTCACTGTGGGCCTCACAGCACAGTAGTAAACAGCAGAGTCATACACCTTAGCTGAGGAGATGTTCATATGGATTTGTTTGTCCTCAACTTTCATTTTTAGTCCAGGAATTACATTATTGTTGGTTCCTTCTATTCCTGAAGCAGAGTGTGAGATGATGAACTCTGGTGGTTTTCCTGGATATTGTCGATACCAGAAGAAATAATTGCTAGTTGACATTTCCAAGTATCTGTAGGACAGAGTAACAGAGCACTCTTCTAAACTGTTCACTTCGTTTTTGACTGGAGTGAGTTCTTCACAGCTGACACCTAAAAGAAAAGACAACTTTTATTTAATGTTTGATGTTGTAAAAGACTCATGAAATGTTCTACATTCAGAAAACATTGAAGTCAAACTTTTCCTTGAAGTAGAATCCAACAAACCTTTTACAATAACTAGAAACAGCAGAGAAAACACAATGCTGCAGTGACAGCATGTTGAATGAAGGTAATGTTGATGGTTTGTGTATTGATCTCTGTTGAATATAGAAGTTACTCTCTCTTCTATAGTTCACTAACAGCTCAGCTCCTCCCTGAATGTCTCCTTGAAGCTCTGTATTTTCACTTCTCTCAGTTACACTTTTAAGATGTGATTCTAGACTAAATCATGAAAATTATTGAAGTTTATCAGTGTGCGACTCCCTCTGGTGGACATTGTGGCTGCGCCAGGTGCAAGATAGGGCCCTCAGGTGGTGGATTAAAAGGAGAGGAAGAGATACTGTAACTGTTATTTCATGTTTCATGTTTTGTACAGAGTTTTGGTGTTTCCTGTCACTGTGGGCTGCAGAGCACAGTAGTACACAGCAGAGTCAGACAGCTGAAGCTTCTGGATCTTCAGAGGAACTGATCTTATGCTGGAATTCAGTGTGGATGAAAATTTCTCCTCGTCCACTGTTTCCCCTGTTCCAACCTTAAAGCAGCTCAGAATGACTTTGGCACTGTTGTTTCCATCCTGTTTGTACCAGAAGAGATAATTAGTAGTTGAACTGCTGTTATATAGACAGCCAAGTTTACTGCCTCTCCTTCAGTAGCAGTCACATCTCCTTCTGGTTGCAGCACGTTTATGGGCTGAAATATGTGCCACCAGAAACTGAATTTGAATCATTTATATTTGAATTTGAATTGCTAAACTTGAATAATTGTATTGTTTAATTTGAATCATTGCATTGAAAAACTGAATCTGAATAGTATAATTTGAAATTGATTTGAATTCATTTGTTTGTAACTGAATTCCAATAAAATTTGATTTTAACTGAAAATTCAACTCTCTATATATCCTCACATTCAGTTCTCACAATTCAGATTCAGATCAGCAAATTCAATTTCAAGTTACTGAGACAGACATCCGGGTACTTGGAGGATGGAGGAAGAGCAATCGAGCGCAGATCGATATGTAGAGTTCAGTGGAGTGGCGCAGGATCATCAGCACTAAAGATGCCAAACTTTTTATGGATGTTGGAACGAAAGAAATGATAAAAAACAAACAGCAAGGGATAACAGTTCACAGGTGAGAACGTGTTTTATGATATATATGCCGCGTTGGACCTGCAATCTGAGCTCCGGCGGCAGCGGGAGGTGGAGAGTTCCGTGGCCCGGCGGCAGCGTCTCTTTCCCCGGGCAGGAACAGCGCTTCGCCTCGCTGCTGCGCCGGTCCCCGCTGATCCAGATCGGACCGGCCAAAGACAGAGTGGTGATCGGCAAAATCTTCCACGTAGTCCAGGATGACCTTTATGTAGATTTCGGAAGTTCCACTGCGTTTGCTGGCGGCCGGCGGACGGAGAGAAGCTAAAGCGGGGCAGAAGAGTCCGTCTGCCGCTGCAGGATCTGGAGCTCACTGCCCGCTTCCTGGAAGACAAAACCGACACCACGCTCCTGGAGGCCCGGCCGTAATGCTGGGACAGCTGGAGGGAAGGGAAGCCCGGGAGAACTAGAACCAGGACTCAGCGGAGGGGACTGTCAAAGCCTGCTGAAGTTTAAATTACAGGTTTCCTAAAGGGAGTCTGGCGGGACTTGGACTGTGGACATGATTTTAAGTCTCTTTAAATAAATAACTACATGCAGAAATGAATGAATAAATAGTGGAGGAGTGCTGGACATTTCAGTCTGTTTAAACTTCACTTTGAAACAGATCCTCTTAGTTCAGAAGGGTTAAGTTTCTGTTTGGACTCAGATCTGTGAACTGATTATAATAAATATTCTTTTTATAAACACATGAATTAGTCTCTTTGTTTTGTTTGTTCCTGCTCATGATGATAAAGCTACACTTTTAAATCACAAACAAAACTAACTTTAATATGTATATAAATGCTCTAAGGAAGGAGACAAATGATCAGATATTAGAGTTGATTAAAAATAATGATTTACTATTTTGCGTTTTAATGTGGAAACATCTTGTATAAACTTACATCACATTGTATTGCAGGCTTGCTGATGTACAAAATAAACCAATGCAATTCAAATGTTTAAATTAATTAACATGTATTCAAATATGTATATGTAACCCACCCCAAATTGGCTGGTTGTTCAAAATTGTATCAGGGATGATATGATTATATGATCAATATTTGTCACCATAATAGGACATTTTGTACATTCATCCAAGCTAATTTGAACTGAAGCTAAAATATTTCTTCAGACATAATACATGAAAAACATAAAGCATGAGTTTCCTATTTTCATCTAATCAGTCACAAATAGCTCAGGGTATGCCACTTTGTTTTAACGCAGTCATTTTAATTGTCAACACTTTTCAGCAGTGGCAAACACTTTGCGGTAATGCCCCCTAGATGGCAGCTGCGCAGCGCTGGTGTCGTTCTTTCCTTAACCTGTTGCAGAGGGAGAAACATGAACATTAGCTCTGAAAGAAAAAAGAAGGAAATAGCATCCTGAAAAGTGATTTTGATGGTGGTGTCTGAAAACTTTTCTGTTGACATAGGTAAGCTCATATACCGTGTTTATTCCTAACTGTTATCCTGTACAAGTTTAAAACTACGATGTTACTGTAGGCTACAGTTGAAATGAGGGAGACATTACTAGTTCCGAAGGAAGCGTGGGTCTTGTTTTCAATATCAAAATATTTGCTAAAACTGTTTATAATGTTTATGCATATTATTAGTTAAAATTTACAACTTATGTGGCCAATGTAAAATTATATCTGCCGTGCTGAGTTTAGATTTTTAGCTCATGATGTGCCTGTGTATATTGCTGTAGTCTGATCTAAACGTAATTAAGATGGCGCAGTACTGGCGTTGTTTTTTTTTTCTTTCCTTAACCTGTTGCAGAGGGAGAAACGTTAACATTAGCTCTGAAAGAAATGGAGGAAATAGCATCCTGAAAAGTGATTCATTTTTTATTTTTGATGGTGGTGTCTGAAAACTTTTCTGTTGACATAGTGTGGGACTGTGTGGTGGATAGTGAGAGACAGACGGAGGGGCCGTGTACTTCCATTCTGCTAGCCGTAGCAGGAGAGAGTGTGGTGGACAGCGGGCTGGACTCTGAACTTCAGGCCTGAGTTTGGATTTTCATTTCTACTATCTCACCAGTAAGGTCTTTCTCTCCCGGGGATTTGGAGGATCGTGTCGGATACATTTTTTTTTACTGAGCTCAAACAGGTACTGGGTTGTGCACAACTAAATTCAAGAGACTATTGCTGCAGCAATACTTAAAAATTGTGGTTTCTGGCCAGAACATATTTTGTTAACAAATGTATTTTGGGGTGGGAAATGGGAGTGCAATATGCATTGTTGATCATTTTCAATAATACTATTTTTTTAAAGAGTCACTGTGTGTTGGTGTTTTCATTCTCTGGTTGAAGTCAATAATCATCTACAGCCAAAGACAAATTAGTGTTAAGTGTCAGTGCATTTGATATCTATCTTGTCTTTATCCCTTGAACCAGGACATTACTAAAAAGTATTGAAGTAGTGATCCCAGACCTTGAGTTGTTTTTGCAGGTAAATGTTGAAGGCTGATTAGCACCTGGTTACAGATAGTCACACTACTTTGCATGCAGTAGGCTAGGCTAAGGTAAGTAGCGATAGTTCATTTTAAGTTTACTTAAGTGGAAGAATGTGACTAATAAACCTAGGCCTACTAACACCAGGCATTACATTTTGAACATTGTGAACAGGTAGATTATATTATCTATGAGTCTCTGGGTCAAGGCGAGGCTGTGCTCCTAAACGTTTGTGCTGGCCGAAGAGGAGTCCTGTGTATCTGCGCCACTGAACTCTACCTATCGATCTGCGCTCGATTGCTCTTCCTTCATCCTCCAAGTACCCGAATGTCTGTCTCAGTAACTTGAAATTGAATTTGCTGATCTGAATCTAAATTGTGAGAACTGAATATGAGGATATATAGAGAGTTGAATTTTCAGTGAAGATCAAATTTTATTGGAATTCAGTTACAAACAAATTAATTCAATTTCAAATTATACTATTCAGATTCAGTTTTTCAATGCAATGATTCAAATTAAACAATACAATTTCAAATTATTATGATTCAAATTCAGTTTTTCAATGCAATTATTCAAGTTTAGCAATTCAAATTCAAATATAAATGATTCAAATTCAGTTTCTGGTGGCACATATTTCAGCCCATACACGTTGTCTTTTTGTGCTCTGCATTCTGTAAAACAGCAACAAACAGAATCAGTGTGCTGTTAAAGAATCATATCAATGTTGGATAGATATCAAAGAAACGAGTTGTGTTCATACCAAGGCTCATAGCAGCCAGCAACACTGAAAGTGATCTTTGTAGTTTTCAGCTGACATGGTTCCTGATTTACAGCTGAGAAGTGAATGTCACGTTTTATGCTTTTTTCAGAATGTTTCTTGAATGTAAAGGGACAGTTTAGTATCTTTTGGTCCTCTGCAGCCGTTTGAGGTCAAATTCAAAGATCGTAGAGTTGTTGGCGAAGCTTCTGTTTCCATGAAATTCTTAAGTTAGTAAAATCTTTGGCGGTAAAAATTTGGGAAAGGGAAAATCATCCAGGTAATGTCTTATAAATAAATAGGTGTCCATATAGACAATCTTCTCTGCTTGAAAACACACATCGACCACCTGTGCAATAGACTGCAGCAGAGATTATACTTTCTAAGGTGACTGAGACTGTATGGAGTAAGCAGCCAGATCATGCTCATGTTCTACTGGGTGATTCTGGAGAGCATCATCAGATATGGAATCACAGCATGGTTTGGCAACTTAACAGTGCAGCTGAAAAGCAGGCTGCTCCGCACACAAAAGGCAGCTATGAGGATAATAGGGAGTCGCAGATAGATTGACGCACGGAAAGAACACGCACTTTTGATAGCCCCAGTGATGGTGAACGTAAACTCCCATGCTATAGGCCTAAACAACTGCACCAAAACATAGACTTATAAAAACAAATTAAAAAACCATCAGAGCCAGCCGCTCCATAATATAATATTCTGAAGTAGTCAAACTTACTGTACCTACACTCCCTCCTGCCCCATTGGTCTCCATCTCTTTTACTTCTGGTAATCCACATTCAGACCCACAGCAGGCTTGTTGTTCTGTGTTGGTTAGTTCCATAGATTTGATATCCATGTCTATCTCTTCATCCTCCTCTTGCTCGTTTTGTTCTTCCTCTTCCTCATATTCCTCACTGTCCTGTCTTTCTCCCTGGTGTGCTGGCTCACATGTGTCGCTAACATGCTAGCTGTATTAGTGCTAATGCTAGCTGAAGCTGCACTTGAGTTTAAAAACAAATCAGTCAGTTTGCAGCATTTTTCAACCTCAGCCAACAGTCCTCTCTTATATTTCTCTCTCTCTCTTTCTCTGCCCCAAACCCCCCCCCCCTTGTGTTGCTTGATGCCTTGATTCATTTTTTTGTCAACAACTTCCAACCACCACACTGACGCAGACCATAGACACATAAAGACGCAGACGCGGTCTACTCGGCTCTACTTGATTCTGTCTTGAAATTCCCAGAAGGCATTGCTTCATTTTAACTTTTGCAAACAAATAAAAGAAATGCAGGTATATTTGTTTATTTCAAACCATGCATGTTTACGTTTTTGAACATTTGATCTGAATAAGTAATTTTGCTACAAAACAATACAGACTGATGTAAAAGTTCATGACTGTAGAGGGTAACCCCTGACTGTGATATTGAGCAACTCATATGTGGTATAAATACAAATCAGATTGCATAACTAGTCAGTGTGAAGGATTTGGATACATTTGGCTATTGTTTAGTAAAGAACTTTGTTATTGATGCTTGAAAGGGGGCCGAGAGAAATTATATGGGCCCTAGTTTTCAATTAAGTGGCCGCATGGCTGTGACAATAATGCGGCTCTCTGATTGGCCAGTCGGCCCAAACGGCCCATGAGGGCCCGCGGCCCCTCCGGCATCTGCCCAAATGCCAGATTACCACTCCGTCACTGATAAAGTGTATTCTATTCTATTCTATTTTATTCACACAGATGTACCACAGCAGAGAAATTATGACCGTCAGCATAGTGCTCTCCACATTGAGCCATCACGTTCAGCCAACACAAATCAAGACACTACAACGGCTGAATCTTGCCAAGTTTGTTGCTCAGAACCAGCTGGTTTCCTCAGGTTTGACTAAGTCTGACGACCTACCTGAACATTACCAAGCCTGTAGAGAGACTTTCATGAACACAATGGAAAGCCTTTAGGTGTCAGCATGTGAAGAGATGGATTTGTTGATCAAATGACTGGGTAAGGAGTCAAGCGAGTAGGCACTCAGAACTAGGTCTGTAGATGTCCGACAACCATCCCTTGGTCTCAAATTGGTTTGGGATAGATTGAATAAAACGTATGGATCTCCAGAAGCAATAGAGAGAGCTCTGTTTAGTAAAATAGAGAACTTTCCCAAAATTCAAAATAGAGACAAAGCTGGCAGATCTACTGATAGAATTAGATGTTGCCAAGACGGATGGTACTTCCCAGGGTTAGCTTACCTTGACACAGCAAGGGGAGTCCAGCCCATTGTTGAGAAGCTGCCCTTATACCTCGAAGACAGGTGGATGTCTAACAGGTCCAAATACAAGAGAGAATATGGTGTCACCTTTCATCCTTTCTGCTTCTTCAAAGGATTCATCTGCAGGGAAGCTGAAGAGAGAAACGACCCCAGCTTTAACCTGCCAACTCTCTCTACAACCTCTTAAAACAAAAGAGAAGCAAGGTCAAAATAAACCTGTCTCTGTACAATAAACAAGCATATCATCATCAGATACAGTATCTAAAATGGAAAATCCTGGCAGACAATGCCCAAAGCATAACAAACCCCATTCACTGAAGAAATTCAGAGGGTTCAGGAAAATGAGCCTTGATGACAGAAAGAAATTCTTGAAAGAGAACTATATATGCTTTCGCTGCTGTGCTTCTACTAATCACCAGGCAAAATCCTGTGAAACACCCATCAAATGTACTGAGTGTGACAGCAATGGACACCTTTCTGCTCTTCACAATGGTCCTGCTCCTCAGTCACAGCCAGGTTCTTCCCCTTCATCAGAGAACGGCAGGAAGAGAGAGGACACAGGGCAGCCAGATGTCACATCCAGGTGTACCGAGGTGTGTGGTGAGGGATTCAAAGGCAAATCCTACTCAAAGATCTGCCTCGTAAATATGTACCCCAACGGTCATCGCAATCTACAGAGTTTTTTGACATGTTCAACATCAAAGGAGCAGCAGTAACCTACACACTCAAAACCTGTGCAGGTACAGTCGAAACAGCTGGGAGAAAAGCTCATGATTTCATGGTAGATTCTGTAGATGGAAAAATAAACATCCAACTAGATACACTCACTGAGTGAAATGAGATCCCCAATAACAGAGCAGAGATACTGATGCCAGATGCTGCATATCACCACCACCACCTAAAGCAGATCGCAAATGAAATCCCACCCCTTGATCCAGTTGCTGACATCCTGCTGCTATTGGGAAGACACATTGCTAGGGTACATAAGGTTCGTAAACAGCACAATGGCCCTCACTACGCACCATATACACAAAAGCTTGACCCTGGGTGGGTTATCATATGTAATGTATGCATAGGAGGAGCTCACAAGACAAACAGTGAGTGCCATGAAGACCTGTATCCTTGGAAATGGAAGACCAACTTACCTAACTCCATGTGAGAATCGGATACAGGTGAAAGAAATGGAACGTTGGTATCTCCCTACCTTTGGAGTTTACTACCCACAAAAACCAGCGCAGATCTGTGTGGTGTTTGATTCCAGTGCAAAGTATGATGGAATCTCACTGAATGAGGTATTACTTTCTGGGCCAGACCTTAACAACAGCCTCATTGGAGTGCTTCTCAGATTCAGAAGGGAACCTGTCGCAGTGACAGCCGATATTCGCCGTTCTACTGTTTTGTGGTGAAAGAAGACTGCAGAGACTTCCTGCGTTTCTTGTGGTACAGAGAAAATGACATCAGCAAAGAAGTGGTGGAGTATTGTATGCGAGTTCATGTCTTTGGAAACAGCCCATCACCCGCAGTAGCAATCTTTGGCCTGAGGAGGGCAGCGAAACACCAAGAAGATGAATATGGCAGTGATGCGATGCACTTTGTTGAGTGGATTTCTACGTTGACAGCCTTCGATCATTTGCAAAAGAAGTTGAGGTCATTGATGTTCTGTGTCAAACACAGCAAATGCTGGCTGAGTCTAACATTGTGCTACACAAGTTAGCCTCAAACCGAAAAGAAGTGATGAATGCATTTCCAGCAGAGGAAAGAGCAAATGATATGAAAGACCTCAACCTCTCTGTGGACGACCTACCTGTCCAACGCAGCCTTGGGGTTAGCTGGAACATTATGTCAGACACCTTCAATTTCCATGTTCCTGAGAGTCAAAAGCTATTCACACGGTGAAGCATCCTGTCAACAGTGAACAGTTTGTTTGATGCACTGGGATTCTTAGTTACTATTGAAGGCAGACTGCTCCTCACAGAGCTTTCGACCCAAGATACAGAATGGGACACGTCTTCCTGAGGCCAAATTTAAAGATTGGAGAAGATGGCATGAACATATCCCACGCACATATGCAACTTTCTCCACTTCCAAGGCCCAACACACAGAATTGTGTCTTTTCTGATGCCTCTGTCAAAGCAATATCGGCAGTGGCTTACCTGAAGATTACGGATGAGCATGGTCACAGAGAAGTAGGCTTTGTCTTTGCTAAATCCAAGCTTGCTCCTCAGCCTGAGCTGACGATACCCAGGTTAGTTACTGTATGTGCAGCTGTACTGGCTGTTGAGATTGCAGAGCTTGTCATCAGAGAGGTTGATCTGAAAGTGAATGCAGTCAAATTCTACACTGACAGCAAGGTCGTGTTAGGATACATTCACAATGAGAAAAGAAGATTTTGTGTATTAACGTATCCGACAGTCAACACAGCCAGAGCAGTGGAGTTATGTTCCATCGGAGCTGAACCCAGCAGATCATGGGTCTGGGTCTGTTACAACTGCACTGGACCAGCTTTCTTGACCAAGCCAGTCAGTTCAGAGGTCAACACTGAAAATGAGATGACATATGACCTTGTAGATCCAGATTCAGATGCTGAGATTTGTTCCAAGGTAACATGCCTCACCACCCGAGTTACTGAAGGCAAGCTGGGCTCAAAGAGATTTGAGCATTTTTCCAAGTGGAGCTCACTCACCAACACTGTGGCCCACCTCTGTCACATTGCTCAATGCTTCTCACTCCCATCAGGTAATAGCAGCTGTGTGGGCTGGCACATGTGCAAGAATGGATTGGCAGTTGCTGACATCACTAAAGCAGAGCATAAAATGTGTGCAACATGAAAACTATTCAGAAGAGCTGAAATGCATTATGTCAAACTTCGACTTTCCCAAAACCAGCCCTCTCCATAAACTTCGGGCAGTCATCGACAGTGAAGGCTTTCTAAGAATAGTTGGACGTATTGACCAGGCGCGACTTGAAAGGTGTGAAGCTCAACCTAACATCCCACATATATGAATGTATAAAACATCAGGGCAGACACTTCACAGAAGGTGCAATAGGCGCAAGTGGCCTGTGGATGGTAGGAAGAAAACGTCTCATCAGCAGCTCCTTTCATAGGTGTGTCACATGCAAAAAGTTGCGAGGGATAATGGAGCAACAACAAATGTCTGATCTACCTATAGAACGCCTGCAGGTCGACCCCCCCCCCCCATTCTCTTATGTCGGACTTGACATTTTTGGGCCATGGGAAGTCATCACACGTCGTACCAGGAGTGGCCACGCCAGAGACAACAGGTGGGCAGTTATGTTCACATGTATGTTCATGCGTGCAAATCACATTGAGGTTATCGAAACTATGACTTCCTTGAGCTTCATAAATGCACTCAGGAGGTTTTTCTCCATCAGAGGCCATGCTAAACAGCTTCGATCAGATTGTGGGACCAATTTTGTTGGAGCAAGTAAGGAGCTGAAAACGAAGGCACAAGGTCCCTGTGATTCAAGCATAAAAAGCTACCTCCTTCGACAAAGGTGCACCTGGGTTTTCAACCCTCCTCACTCCTCCCATATGGGTGGCACTTGGGAGCGCATGATTGGAGTTGCTCGACGGATTCTAGATTCCATGCTCCTACAAGTTGGACCTTTAAAACTCACTCATCAGAATCAGAATCAGAATCAGAAAGGGTTTTATTGCCAAGTACGTTTTTTGACACATACAAGGAATTTGTTTTGGTGTTGTTGGTGCACATCACACATTCTCTAAATGTAATATTAAACAATATAAGTATAGGTATAAACAATAAGTATATGTACACAGTATGTATTAAATTAAAAAATAAAGATAGAAATAAAATAAAAATAGATAAATAAAGAGCAAAGAGCATTAGCGCAGAGAGAACAGTGGCATGAAGAGCCAGGTGGAGAGTCAGGGTGGTTTCCGGGCCCTTGTTAATAAGGCTAGTGGCGGAGGGGAAAAAAGCTGTTCATGTGGCGTGAGGTTTTGGTCCTGATGGACCTCAGCCTCCTGCCAGATGGGAGTGGCTCAAAGAGTTTGTGTCCAGGGGTGGGAGGGGTCAGCCACAATCTTTCCAGCACGCTTCAGAGTCCTGGTGGCGTAAAGGTCCTGGAGCGGCGGCAGATTGCAGCCAATCACCTTCTCAGCTGACCGAATGACACGCTGCAGTCTGCCCTTGGCAGTGGCAGTGGCAGCAGCGTACCAGATGGTGATGGAGGATGTGAGGATGGACTCAATGATGGCTGTGTAGAAGTGCACCATCATTGTCTTTGGCAGGTTGAATTTCTTCAGCTGCCGCAGGAAGTACATCCTCTGTTGTGCTTTCTTGACGAGGGAGCTGATGTTCAGCTCCCACTTGAGGTCCTGGGAGATTGTAGTTCCCAGGAAGCGGAAAGACTCCACAATGTCAATTGTGGAGCCACAGAGGGTGATGGGGGCAGGTGGGGCTGGGTTCTTCCTGAAGTCCACAACCATCTCCACTGTCTTTAGAGCGTTGAGATCTAAATTGTTTTGGTTGCACCACTTCACCAGGTGGTCAGCCTCCGACCTGTAAGCGGACTCGTCTCCATCAGAGATGAGTCCGATGAGGGAGGTGTCGTCCGCGAACTTCAGAAGCTTGACGGACTGATGACTGGAGGTGCAGTTGTTGGTGTAGAGGGAGAAGAGCAGAGGCGAAAGAACACAGCCCTGAGGGGATCCAGTGCTGATGGTCTGTGAGTTGGAGACGTGTTTCCCCAGCTTCACATGCTGCTTCCTGTCAGACAGAAAGTCAGTGATCCACCTGCAGGTGGAGTCAGGCACACCAAGCTGGGAGAGCTTCTCCTGGAGCAGAGCTGGGATGATGGTGTTGAAGGCAGAGCTGAAGTCCAAAAACAGGATCCTGGCGTAGGTTCCTGCAGAGTCCAGGTGCCGGAGGATGTAGTGGAGGGCCAGGTTGACTGCATCATCTACAGACCTATTGGCTCTGTAGGCAAACTGCAGGGGGTCCAGGAGGGTGTCGGTGATGGCTTTGAGGTGTGAAAGCACAAGGCGCTCAAAGGACTTCATAACCACAGAGGTCAGGGCGACGGGTCTGAAGTCATTAAGTCCTGTGGTCCTTGGCTTCTTGGGGACAGGGATGATGGTTGAGGTCTTGAAGCAGGCTGGCACATGACATGTCTCAAGTGAGGTGTTAAAAATGTCTGTGAACACTGGAGACAGCTGGTCAGCACAGTGCTTCAAGCTTGATGGGGAGACAGCATCTGGTCCAGCAGCTTTCCTGGGATTCTGTCTCCTAAAGAGTCTGTTGACATCCCTCTCGTGGATGGAGAGAGTCGTCACTGAGGTCCTAGGCACCTTTATGGCAGAAGTCTGTGCCATTGTGAATGCCCGGCTGTTGATCCCTGTATCCACTGACTCAGAGGCTCTCCTCATTCTAACCCTTTCCATGCTGCTGACACAGAAAACAGGGGTATCTCTCTAACCTGCCAGTAACTTCTCAAAAGGAGATCTGCTTAAGAACCAGTGGAAGAGAGTTCAAGCCTTGGCAGAGACATTCTGGGCTAGGTGGCGACGAGAATATTTGAGCACACTACAGTGTCGGCAGAAGTGGCAATCACAGAAACCCTATCTCAAAGAAGGAGACGTAATTCTGATGGACAGTCAGACCAAAAGAAATCAGTGGCCAATGGGAATTATTATAAAGGCTATTCCCAGTAAAGATGGACTCGTAAGAAAGGTGGAAGTTAAAGTGACAAGAAATCAGACAGTCAAGGTATTCTCTAGACCCATTTCTGAGGTGGTCTTGCTTTGCTCCCAGGAGGAAAAGAATACTCACCAGCCAATTCACCATGGGGGTCAGTAACAGAGCTACAGTTGAGTCAGGTGACATTATGGTGACCACGGGTCATACAGTCCACAGCCTGCTGAGTGAAAACTAGTGAAGTAGCAGCTATTCCAATGGACAGACTCTGATTTGAAAAGAACTTGGGTTAATATGTATATAGTGGCATCTTTCCTAATATGCCAGGCAGGGAGTGTGGAATTAGTGTAGTGGTTTCTTTTGAATGTTCTTTTCCACCCCCTACTAGTGATTGTAAGTAGCTGCACTAAAGAGGAAGTGAGGTAACAGTTAGAGAATAGGAGGAGGAAGTGATGTTTAGAAAGTTACTCACCGTGCATTCATGGACATCGGAAAAACGTTTTTCCAAGTGAAAACGTCACCATTCACGTAAATTCCTGTGGGAATCAGAGGTGGGAAACTCGCGCTGGATTTTGATAACCGAGTTTCCCAGTTGGTGACGCGTTGTTGACAACTGCCGTTTGATGTAGGCAACTTTGGTTCACTGAACATATTTCAATGACAATAAACTGTTTATTGTGGAAAAATGCCTCTGCCAAGAAACTTGCACAGACATAACATGTTTGAAACTATTCATAAATAGGCCTATGTATAAAAAAAACACATTATCCGTGTCCTTTCCCGCTCGTTGTCCTGCAGATAACACAAACAGAAGAAGAAGGACACGCATCCCGACCATGTGAACGCTGGCAGTCGGAAAAACAACGTAACCAGGGGGGCTGCCTGTTATTCCGAGTTGGCATGAACTTCAGAATTGAATTTCTGAACTTTTTTGAGTCTATCCAAATTATTAATAATAAGAAAACTATTTATATAGCTGATCTACTGCAAGATTTTTTCAAGGAAATGTGATTTTATAGTTTTATATATATATATATATATATATATATATATATATATATATATATATATATATATATATATATATATATACTGTATTTTTATTTTATTTTTATTTCTATATTTATATTTTATGGCTGTAATGTTCCCTGGATGGAAATGAATATCTTTTTTTATGATGTATAATGCCGAATTGTTCAAACACTGTATAATATGTTTGTAAAGTTTGCAAATAAAAAAAGTGATGTTTAGAAAGTTCCTTTTTCCCTTGGTTTCATAGAGGAAGCATCACAGTGTACGAATCCGCTTAATCCTGTGCCTTAAAGTCCACAAACCGGCTTCATCCGTAAATTATCCACTATTTACAGTTATATTAACTTGTTCATGTTAATATTTATTTGGCTTGAGTACAGTATCTTTGAGGATGTTTAGTTTATTGTCAACTACATATGGATGTATTCAATCTTTGGTCATTAAAGCATTGGTGCTTGTGTAAATGATGTTTACACATTACAATACATAATTCTAAGCACTTGTTTGTGTTGTTTTATATCAATAATTTTCTACTAATGTACGAGAGATATTTGGTACTTTGGTACTTAGATATTTGGTACTAAGTGATATTTTCCTTAAAGGTCCAATATGTAATACTGACAGCTAGTGTTTAAAAAAGTAACTG
The DNA here is from genome assembly GCA_025617405.1 of Perca schrenkii. Classification (NCBI taxonomy): domain Eukaryota; kingdom Metazoa; phylum Chordata; class Actinopteri; order Perciformes; family Percidae; genus Perca; species Perca schrenkii. The sequence continues at coordinate 810,967 of CM046798.1, read as the reverse complement.
CAGTACAAATTCAAAATACTGGAGAGAGTCGTCTCCCCCGCCCCCTCCTCCACAGACTCGAAGTTCACGGGGGTTGCCAGGCTGAGACCGCAGCATCCACAACAATGTTGCAAGACGATTGTCTCACATAGCCAGACATTACTCCACAGCACAGCGGAGTAGCTAACGGTAGATGCTAGTCTCACATAGCCAGACATTACTCCACAGCACAGCGGAGTAGCTAACGGTAAATGCTGGCTATATTGACAGTCATAAAAGCCCATGCTTACGTGGAGCTCTGTAACCAACTGACAGACATACTTTTTCAGCTTATAATTACAGTAGGAACTGCCAAAAACTCCACAACCTCGCCGTCCTCTCCACACGCCAGACAGGCACACTTCCTCGGCTTATAATTACAATAGGAACCGCTAAAAATACCACTACCTTGCCGACTGAACACACTTCATTGGCTTAGAATTATGGCAACAATCGCTAAACACACTGCAAACTCACAGTCCTCTCTTCCCGATTTACAGCCTCCCTCTCATGACTTAAAATAACTCACCATTGTCGTCTCCAGCCGCTGAACTACACGTTGTAAAGCCCTGGGCTGCTTGCCTGGTCCTCCCGTAATGTTAGCAGTTAGCAGGGTTAGCATGGTGGCGTTAGCCAGGACCAGTCGAGATCACTTTACTGGCTGTGTCTCAATTGTTTTTGTGAGTAACCAACCTGGGTGCTCTAGCGATATAATTCAATGTAAGTACACAAATGTTGAAATGACATAAAATGGCCGTCCCTAGTGGCTGTGATAAATTAGCCTGAAGCTAATGCTTACCTATTCAGGAGAAAATAAGCCAACTCTGCGTCCTTTTGGGCTCTAAGCTGTCTCCATCTTTCAAATACATCTCCAATATTTACCAGGGGTTTGTTACGTCTCTGGTCACGCAACTGTTAGAAACCTGCTGTTTTCTTTTGTAGAATCTATCTCCCATGATCTTGTTCGTTTGTTTGCTGCTTTCATGGCTGTACTAACATTACAGCTGTAGTGTGCTGGTTTTACGTTTTTTACAGGTATATCTGGCAACCCAGCCTGGCTGTCAAACTGGGCCGTTGATAACAACACACAGGCCCAAACATAAACATAAATTCCGTCACGGAATGTAAATTTCAAAAAGAAAAAATACTGATATGAGCATTGTTGTCAGGAAAGATAGTATTTTAGCTTAACATGTTTCCTTAATATCTGATGAGGCATTGGTGTCATTTTTTGACTCATTACAGTACATATATTACAAATTGGACCTTTAATTAAATCCTGCCAAACACAACAACCTGCCTGTTCCTGTCGTGGAAGTTTCCTCTGGAGAATATAATGCTGGATAATATAATGTTAAGCTAACTGTATAGCTGAAGAATACGTTGCCTGCAACAACTTTTAGTGAGGACAGCATATGAGTTCTTCTGTGAATTATGATGTTATGGAATACAAACTACCAGTGATTTCAGAGTTTAATTATTTTCTGTTTCAGTGTCTATTTGGGATGCAGATCAACATGTTGAACAATGGAAGGAGCTCATTGTGGCCTAATGGCCCACAGGTTATGAAGAGGATTTAGTAGGTAAGTTAGTGTCCATCATGGTGTCTTGAACCATAATACAGTTGGTTTGTTATTGATGTGGATTTGCTGCTCTTGTGAATCCTCCCACAGTGTTACATTAGCAGCTGTAACCACAGGGACTCTGATAAAACTGGAATAATCAGAATCCATCTGATATGAAGCTGTGGTTTGAATACCACTTCCCTCCACTTTGATGAGTAGTCAGATATCTGTGTTCAGGTTTTTGTACAGCCTCTTCTACACTTTGTATCACTGTGTATCTAGAGCACAGTAGTAGAGACCTGTGTCTGCCAGGGTTAGTGTCTTTATGGTCAGTTCAGTTGATTTCCCTGGTGTTTTGGATCCATAGTGCGGATCTGGGATATATTCACTACTACTACTAGCTTCTTTCCAGAGTATAAACAGAGGTGCCTGAAGGTCAGAATGATGTCTGTACCAGTAAAGTGTAGGACTATACCATGTCTCATATTTGCATCTTAGTGTGACAGATTCTCCTTCTCTTTCACTGACTTCATCTTCTACAGGAGAGATTTCTTCTCCAGCAATTAATCCTGGAAAAGTATAGAAAATTAAGTAATTAGACTAACATTGTTCATGAGGCTGAGAGGAGAAGACAGTGGGAAATGTCAACTGTACAATGTTACTCTGGATAGAAACAGCTCAACTGTTAAGAAGATTTCTGCTCTGAACTGCAGTTTATATAAATCTTTAAAAAATAATAAAACCATGATGCTCTTTGTATCTTACCAAAGAAAAGAGCAGCAAGAATAATCCACAGCCAATGTTCCATCTCTACAACAAGGTTTAAATCAACAGGAGAAACTAGCTGATGTTCAACATTCAGTCTGAGAATTGTTCTCTTCACAACAGTACTTATTATTGACTGAATGTTTGAACACAGTCCAGAAGTAGTGCACCTCCTACTTGATAATGTCTCTCTCTACTGGAGGTACAAGGTTCAGTACAACAGTGTAGAAAAAAGTCTTCAAGCAGCTTGTCAGTGTGTCAGCTTGTGTTTTTGTACAGAGACTGTGGGTTTCCTGTCACTGTGGGCCTCACAGCACAGTAGTACAGAGCAGAGTCTGTCACTGCAGCAGAAGAGATCTGAAGATCCACGCCACGCTTTTCTTCAGACAGTTTAGTAGAGAATCTTGTCAGAGATTCTGCTTGTTTTGTAAAGTTCATCCCTGAGATGAACATGATGAACTCTGGTGGTTTTCCTGAATATTGTCGATACCAGAAGAAATAATCATTGTTATCAGCTTGTTTTGAGTATCTGTAGGACAGAGTAACAGAGCTGCCTTCTAAACCAGCCTGGTCTCACTGAATTCCGTAAAATGGGTACGGACTGGTAACAGCTCATTCCGTGGTGGTGGTACGGAATGTGGGAAAATTCCGTGTGGACACCACGGAAAACAATGCCAATGTAAAGTATATGAGAAGATGACGTGGCATGGTAGTGAGTAGTATGTAAGGCCGGAATTCCGCGTAAGGATGTTGTTTGGGGTGGTGGTGGTGGATGGGTAAAACACAGGACTATCACTCAGGAGAGCGGAGTTCGTGTCCCGCGTGTGGCGGTTGTGTTTTTTTAAAAAAAAATTTTTAAGCGTGTCCCGCGTGTGGCACGGAACCGTAAGCCCACCCACGACCTTTTCCTGAACCCAACCATCCCGTTGTTGTCGCGTGTCATGGAACCGTAAGCCCACCCACGACCTTTTCCTGAACCCAACCGTCTCGTTGTTGTCGCGTGTCACGGAACCGTATGCCCACCCACCGTTTTTTTGCGGCGATCCGCGTGTCACGTAAGCCTGTATTTCGTTTTCGGCGATCCGTGTTCATTACACGGAATTCTTCCGTGGGCCCATCACGGAATTTGGCGATCCGTTGGCAATCCGTGTTCATTTAACGGAATTATTCCGTGACAGTTTAACGGATTTTGTTGCAATTCTGTTAAACTGCCACGGATTTTGAGTTAAGGGTCCGTGCCCATTTTACGGAATTCTGTGAGATCCCGTTGTCTAAACTGTTCTCTTCTTTCTTGACTGGAGTGAGTTCTTCACAGCTGACACCTAAAAGAAGAGAAAACTTTGTTATTTCATGTTGTAAAAGACATAATGAATGATTCACATTCAGATGTTATTAGGATTAAACTTCTGCATGAACTTGTTCTTGCTGCATAATATAACATGCCTGTGAGGATGAAAAGAAACAGAAGAGAAATCACACAATGCTGTAGTGACAACATGTTGAATAAAGGTAATGTTAATGGTTTGTGTATTGATCTCTGTTGAATATAGAGGTTCCTCTCTCTTCTATAGTTCAGTAACAGCTCAGCTCCTCACTGAGTCTCTCTGTCTCCTCGTAGCTCTGTATTTTCACTTCTCTCAGTTACACTACTAAGGTAAAGTGATTCTTGACTATATCATACTGAAGTTTAACAGTGTGTGACTCCCTCTGGTGGATGTTGTGGAGTATTGTGTTGTCTTGGTTCCAGAGGTTTTTGTACAGAGTTTTGGTGTTTCCTGTCACTGTGGGCTGCAGAGCACAGTAGTACACAGCAGAGTCAGACAGCTGAAGATTCTGGATCTTCAGTGGAAAGGACTTATCCTTGATTGTTGCATCAACTCTCTCTTGCACTTTAGAATTTTCAGTTTTAACAGAGAAACGTTGCAGCATCATCTTTGGGTAATCATTTCCTTCTTGTTTGTACCAGTACATAGTGGAAGTTCGGTCAGTCTCAAATGTACAGTTAATAGAAACTGTCACTCCTTCAGTAGTAATGACATCTCCTGTTGGCTGGGTCACTCTGTCTTCTCCTTTACACTCTATGGAAGAAAGGAACATGCAGAGGATGAGATGAATCAATGAAGATGATTGATTAAAGGAGAACAATCAGTATGTTTATACAGTTACCTAGCCAGAGAGTCAGAATCAGGATGTTAGTCAGCCAGTGTTTCATGTCTGCAGTGAGAGGGGAGGAGAGAGAGGAAGAGCATTGATACTCTGATGGATCTGGGCCTTTACATCATTGGTCCTTCCTCTTTATCATCTGTTGAGGACAGAGGTGGGACCAAGTCACTGTTTTGCAAGTCACAAGTAAGTGTTATGTCTTTTCACTGAAGTCCCAAGTCAAGACAAGGATGTGACGAGTGAAGTCCTAAGTCAAGGTCCATTTCCTTAACTTTGTGTTTTGAGTCCTAAACAAGTAATAAAGCAATCTTCACCAAATGTAGACACTAGAGTTATAATAAATTAAATTTACCCAAATCATTAATGCCTGTTTAAACATGTATTCATTTTTTATACCATGTTTTTGTCAAGTGCTACTGAACTTATTAACTCTGACTCTGCACTCTCGTACTTTCATAATGTTTTATGTCTAAATTGTTTGTACCTGCTGCTCCTGTGCATTCTGCTGTGTTTAAGGAATTTATGCCAGTTTATCTAATGGTGTTTACTGAGGTAGTGCAATAAATGAAACCTAACTACTGTCCCTTAGACATGGTTCCCACCAGGATGGTAAAGGAGGTTTTTAATAGCACCATTGGGTCGACTCTACTTACTTTTTTTAATTATTGTCTTAGTTTAGGTTTTGTCCCAGCTGCCTTTAAACATCTTGTGGTCAGGCCCCTACGTAAGAAGCCTCATCTTGACCCCACAGTGTTGACCAATTTTAGACCAGTCTCTTATCTGCCTTTTCTTTCAAAGGTTTTGGAAAAAGTTGTTTTCATACAGTTACAAGCCTTTTTACAACCGAGCTCTGTGTTTGAAAAGTTTCAATCTGGTTTCAGTTCACGTCACAGCACTGAGTCAACACTGTTCAGAGTAAACAATGATATTGCCTTGTCTGTAGATGCCGGGAATCCTGCTGTTTGAGTGCTCTTGGACCTCACAGCGGCTTTTGATACAGTGGACCATGCAGTCCTCCTCTCTCGCCTTGATCAAGGCTCGGCACTTAAATGGTTTAGCTCCTATATGGTAAATCAGAGCTTCTCTGTCATGATTGGTGACCTCTCCCTTCAGCAGCTCCTCTCTCTTCTGCTGTACCTAGGGGTTCAATTCTTGGCCCCATCCTGTTTTCCTTATATATGTTGCCTTTAGGGGCTATTATATATATTATAGGCAAGCACAACCTGTCATTTAATTGTTATGCAGATGATTTGCAAATTTATTTACCTTGTGGCTTTCACAAAACTTTCTTAATTTGAATGAAGATAACACTGATTGTATTATGTTCACTACTTCATGCATGCCAAACAGTCCAGCTTTGTGTTTGGGAGCTCTGGCTTCATACACTAAGCCAGCTGTCAAACATGTGGGGTGCTTTTTCCAGCTTCGTCTCCTGGCTAAAGTTAAGCCCTTCCTTAATTAACAGGCATTATCTAGAAAATGCTCTTATTAGTTCAATGTTGGATTACTTTAATGCTCTTCGTGTTGGTCTGAATCAAACCTCCATCTCATGAATTCAACTTGTGCAAAATGCTGCTGCTCACTTTTTGACAAATACATCTAGACGTGCACACATCACTCCCATCCTCTACACCCTAAACTGGCTCCCTGTGCATTTTAGAAAAGATTAAAAGATTTAGTTTGTTTTCAATTGATTAAGTGGCCTGGCCCCAAAGTATTTGTCCAAGACTTTGACCCTTGTGGTCGACAATGCGGTGTTCAAATCAACTGGTTTTAGAAGACTCAAGGTCAAGGTATAAACGGTGGGGTGATCTGGATTCCCTCTTTTTCATGAAGTTGTAAGCACAAAAGAAATACTGCATATATTCAGTGAATGATGTACTCAATGTCCACTTGATGGCACTGTTGTTCAATAACAGGAAGAGCTGAAGTGTGTATATGTTCAGTGAGGAGCTGTCAGGTTTTTGTACAGAGACTGTGGGTTTCCTGTCACTGTGGGCCTCACAGCACAGTAGTACAGAGCAGAGTCTGTCACTGCAGCAGAGGAGATCTCCAGATACATTTTGGTTTTATCCTCACTCACTAAAACAGACAGTCCAGAGTTTGTTCGATTTTGCGTTCCCAAGTGAATAATGAGGAACTCTGGTGGTTTTCCTGGATATTGTTGATACCAGAAGAATCGATCACCACCAGCTGCTTGTTTGGAGTATCTGTAGGACAGAGTAACAGAGCTGCCTTCTAAACTGTTCTCTTCTTTCTCAGCTGGAGTGAGTTCTTCACAGCTGATACCTAAAGGAAGACATAACTATGTTATACCATTTTCTAAAACTCATTTATTCAACACATTCAGTAAAAAGTTGAGTGAACCTTTTGCAGAATCTAACATACCTGTGAGGATGGAAAGGAACAGCAGAGAAAACACACAATGCTGCAGTGACAGCATGTTGAATGAAGGTAATTTTGATGGTTTGTGTATTGAACTCTGTTGAATATAGAAGTTCCTCTCTCTTCTATAGTTCAGTAACAGCTCAGCTCCTCCCTGAGTCTCTCTGTCAACTCGTAGCTCTGGATTTTCACTCCTATGTTACACTACACGTTGAAGTTTAACAGTGTGTGACTCCCTCTGGTGGACGTTGAGGAGTATTGTGTTGTCTTTGCTTTGTTTTTGTACAGAGTTTTGGTGTTTCCTGTCACTTTGGGCCTCACAGCACAGTAGTACACAGCAGAGTCAGACACCTTAGCTGAGGGGATGATCATTTGCATTTGTTTGTCCTCCACTTCAATCTTCAGTCCCAGGAATAGACTTGTCAATATTCCTCCTTTTCCTAAATGAGAGATGAGGAACTCTGGTGGTTTTCCTGGATATTGTCGATACCAGAAGAAATAATCAGTATAAATTCCTTGTTTAGAGTATCTGTAGGACAGAGTAACAGAGCTGCCTTCTAAACTGTTCTTTTCTGTCTCGATTGGAGCGAGTTCTTCACAGCTGACACCTAAAGCAAGAGATAATTTCTCATATCATTTTTTAAAACTCATTGATTCAACAGATTAAGTAAATATTGAAATTAACGTTTTCCGCAATGCAGAATCTAACAAACCTGTTAGAATAATGAGAAACATCAGATAAACACAAAATGCTGCAGTGACAGCATGTTGAATGAAAGTAATGTTGATGGTTTGTATATTGATCTCTGTTGAATATAGAAGTTCCTCTCTCTTCTATAGTTCAGTAACAGCTCAGCTCCTCCCTGAGTCTCTCTGTAAAATGATTCTAGACTACATCATGAAAAATATTGAAGTTTAACAGTGTGTGACTCCCTCTAGTGTATGTTGTGGAGTATTGTGTTGTCTTTGCTCCAAAGGTTTTTGTACAGAGTTTTGGTGTTTCCTGTCACTGTGGGCTGCAGAGCACAGTAGTACGCAGCAGAGTCAGACAGCTGAAGCTTCTGGATCTTCAGAGGAACTGATGTCTTGTTGGTTGTAGCATCAAATCTGTCTTTCTGGAAATCTGGAGCATTATCTTCTGTTCCAAAGGTGTCACGTCTCAAACTAAACATTGGGAAGTCATTGTCTTCTTGTTTGTACCAGAACAAATATGCATTTGAGTTAACACCGATTTCGAATGTACAGCCAAGAGTAACTGTCTCTCCTTCAGTAGTAATGACATCTCTTGATGGCTGGATCACACTGTCTTCTCCTTTACACTCTGGGGAAGAAGAGAACATGCAGATGAAGAGATTAATCAATACATATGTTTGATTGAATAAAGGAGAACAATCAGTATGTTTAAATAGTTACCTAGCCAGAGAGTCAGAATCAGGATGTTTGTCAGCCAGTGTTTCATGTCTGCAGTGAGAGGGGAGGAGAGAGAGGAAGAGCATTGATACTCTGATGGATCTGGGCCTTCACATCATTGGTCCTTCCACTTTATCATCTGTTGAGGAACTCTCAACAATTTGTTATTGTCTTTTGATTTGATTTTTAATTTGATTTATTTAATTGTATCAAGAATGCCTTACACATGAGAAAAAAGACATCAAATACAATCGAGGATAAAAAAACAATAAAGTCCAGAACTTATTTTCATTGTGGTCCTCAACATATTTCCATTGTGTCATGAACAGTGTGACTTCTTCTGGTGGACGTAGTGGAGTGTTTTGTTGTCTTTGCTCCAAACGTTTTTGTACAGTGTTTCCTTAGTCTGGCTATCAGCAGACCAAGCTCAATAATTTAAGATTGAGCATTGGTCTGGAGAGTCTGCATGAAATTTTCTACTGCACAAGAGACATGATCAAAGGGCATAGTTCAAATGACTCAGTATGCAATTGGACAGTCCTTCAACCAATCAGACCAACAATTCGGGTGACGTAGCAGCGACTGCGGCATCAACGGGTTGCTACACTTCGGTGGCCGCCATGTTGAATGTAAACAAAAAGCTGCTTGGTCGCTTCTCTATCGCCATCATGTTAAAGCCACCAATAGCGCGCCAGGTGGATGAGCCAGTTTGTCATTGGTCCCCGCAGATTCATAACGGAAGCAGGATAGAAACATTTATGTAATTTCCAACCTGAGCTGCAGGGTGAAATCAAATCAACGGCAGATTGGGTTTACCCAGTCTAGTGTTTCCTTTCATTGTGGGCTGCAGAGCACAGTAGTACACAGCAGACTGTCACTTCAGTAGAGAGGATATGCAGATCAGTTTTGTATCAGTGATCAGGAGAAGGAAATGAGGAGCTGATCCAAGATCTTGTCGATACCACACGAGATTATCAGCTTTAACTGAATAGGTACAGGACAGAGTAACACTAGGGCCCTCTGATGAAAACACTTCAGCACTGCTGGCAGTAATATAACGACTCTCAGGTGCTTTTGACTGATTTCCCAGGGTGTGGCCTCCCCACCTGTAGCCAACACCAATCTCCTCCTTGTATTTAATATTGGCATTTGCGTGAAGTGGCAGCTTCATTGGACGAAGATTTGGAGGACAAAGACAAAGGAGTCTACACAGGAGTCTTCGTGGGAGGCTAAGTGGGAAGTTAAGTTGGCTTGATATCTCATATCTCACTTACACTGCTCGGTGTCTTTATCCGGAAATGTGCTGCTTCTCCATTCCTGTCCGTGTTTCCTCTCGGAGATACTACAAACCACGCATTAGCTCGCAACCCCAACTCTCTTACCTATCCCACCCGTTCCACACACACTCAACACCTTGTTGCAGGTGGCCTGTTGAACTGCCAGTCTGCCACTCGCAAGACTGAGTTCATCTCTGGCCTTGCCAGCCTGAAATCCCTTGACTTCCTTGCTCTCACTGAGACCTGGATTACACCAACCAACACATCCACCCCTGCTGCTCTCTCTTCTGCCTACTCTTTCACCCACACACCCAGACCCACTGGGAGAGGCGGGGGGACAGGCCTACTCATCAACCCCAAGTGGAGATTTTCTCTCTACCCACTGCCACAGTTCACTCCACTCTCTTTTGAACTTTATGCTGTCACCATAACACATCCGATACAACTAGTCATCATTGTTATCTACCGCCCACCAGGTCCTCTGGGGGAGTTTCTGGAGGAGCTGGATGTCCTTCTTTGAAACATCCCTGAAACTGGTCCTCCACTGGTACTTCTGGGCGACTTAAACATCCAGACAGAGAAGTCAGTTGCCTTTCTTCACCTTCTTTCTTATTTTGCCCTCTCACTCTCTCCTTCACCACCCACTCAAAAAGCTGGCAACCACCTAGATCTCATATTCACCAAAAACTGCTCTACATCCAACCTCACTGTTACTCCACTCCATACCTCAGACCATTTCTTCATCTCTTACTCTCTCCCACTCTCCCAAGCTCACAACCATATCTCAAGAGACACCATACCTGTCTGCCGTAATATTCGTTCATGCTCTCCTTCTTCTCCGGCGGCATGTACTTTATCAACCCTCCCTCCATCTGACACTTTCTTACTCATGCCTCCCATCGCTGCCACTGACACTCTCCTCTCTACTCTATTCTCCTCTCTCGACTCTCTCTGCCCTCTTACTTCACGACAGGCTCGCAAGTCCTCCCCAGCTCCGTGGTTATCTGACTCAGTACGTGCTGAAAGATCAACTATATGGGCAGAGGAAAGGAAATGGCAGAAATCTAAACACCCAGATGATCTGCTTACCTATCAGTCTCTTCTTTCCTCCTTCGCTGCCTCTATTTCTGCAGCAAAAAGCTCTTTTTATCAAACCAAAATTTAATCCTCTTTCTCAAACCCCAAAAACCTTTTTTCCATCTTCTCTAACCTGCTAGATTCCCCCAGTCCACCTCCTGCCTCCTACCAAACCACTTTGTCAACTATTTTGTAAAAAAGATAGATGACATATGCTCTTCATTCTCCACCACAACTTCTGAAATCACCTTACCATCCATCACATCCAGTACTCTCTCCTATTTCACCCCTCTATCTCCAAATCAAATTCATACTTTGATTACCTCCGCCCACCCAACCACCTGCCCCCTGGATCCAATCCCTTCTCACCTTCTCCAGTCCATTGCTCTTGACCTCCTTGCTTTCCTTCCTCATCTCATTAACATCTCCTTTTCAACTGGCTGTTTCCCCGATGCCCTTAAAGAGGCAAGAGTGAACCCACTACTCAAAAAAACAACATTCATAATCAACTCTCTACCTATCTCCACCAGAACAACCTTCTTGATCCCCACCAGTCTGTCTTCAAGGCTGGTCACTAAACAGACAACCTCTCTCTCTTCCATCATCATCCTTCTGGACCTTTCTGCTGCCTTTGACAGAGTGAACCACCAGATCCTCGTTTTGACACTCGAGAATCTGGGTGTCTCTGGCTCTGCGCTCTCATTGCTCACATCTTACCTGGCAGACCGAACCTACCAGGTAACTTGGAGAGGATCTAGCTCAGATCCTTGCCCACTCAAAACTGGGGTTCCTCAGGGATCAGTCCTGGGTCCCCTCCTCTTTTCTCTGTACACCAACTCTCCTGGGTCTGTCATTCAGTCGCATGGCTTTTCTTATCACAGCTAAGCAGATGACACCCAACTAATTCTCTCCTTTCCTGAGTCTGAAACTCAAGTAGCAGCACGTATCTCGGCCTGTCTGACCGACATCTCTTCTTGGATGTCCACACACCATCTGAAACTCAACCTTGACAAGACTGAGCTCCTTTTCCTTCCAGGGAAAGGCTCTCCTACCCAAGACCTGACTATAACATTCGACAACTCTGTGGTAGTCCCCACCCAGACTGCTAGAAACCTGGGTGTGACACTTGACGACCGACTCTCCTTCACTGCTAACATTGCTGCAACCACCCGATCGTGTAGATACATGCTGCATAACGTCAGAAGGATACGTCCCCTTCTAATGCAGAAGGCAGCTCAGGTTCTGGTTCTGTCTCTAGTCATCTCACGTCTAGACTACTGCCACTCCCTCCTGATTGGGCTGCCTGCATGCTTCCTCCTGATTGGCCGGCCTGCATGTGCCATCCGACCCCTGCAGCTAATTCAGAACGCAGCAGCTTGACTTGTCTTCAACCTCCCCAAGTTCTCTCACACTACACCACTGCTCCGCTCTCTTCACTGGTTACCAATTGCTGCCCGCATCCTCTTCAAGACACTAGTACTTACATACAGGGCCATGAACGGACCAGCCCCAGCTTACATCCAGGACATGGTCAAACCCTGTACCGCAACCCGCTCACTTCGCTCTGCATCAGACAAACTGTTTGCTGCCCACTCACAGCGAGAGAGAACTAATCACTCAACTAAATCCCGACTGTTCACTGTCCTGGCTCCCAAATGGTGGAACGAGCTCCCCATCGACATCAGGATGGCCGAAAGCCTACACATCTTCCGCCGAAGGCTAAAAACACATCTCTTCCGACTACACCTCGGATAAAAAAATAAAATAAAATCCTGCTCATTGTGGGCTGCAGAGAACAGTAGTACACAGCAGAGTTGAACTGAACGGATTTTAACCTGGAATTCAGTGTAGATGAAAATCTCTCCCTGAATTCCTCTGGTGTGTTCCTTTCATCCCCTTGAATACAGCTTAGAATGAATTTGGGTCTGTTTGTACCAGAAGAGATAATCATTATTTGAACTGCTGTCATATAGACAGCCAAGTGTTACTTCATCTCCTTCAGTAGCAGTCACATCTCCTTTTGGTTGCAGTACGTTGTCTTTTTGTGCTCTGCATTCTGTAAAACAGCAACAAACAGAATCAGTGTGCTGTTAAAGAATCATGTCATTGTTGGATTGATATCAAAGAAACAGAGTTGTGTTCATACCAAGGCTCATAGCAATCAGCAACACTGAGATGAACCAACCTGATCTCACAGAATTCCGTAAAATGGGCACGGACCCTTAACTCAAAACCCGTAGCAGTTTCACGGAATTGCAACAAATGCAAAACAAATTCGTTAAACTGTCACGGAATAATTCCGTTAAATGAACACGGATCGCCAACGGATCGCCAAATTCCGTGATGGGCCCACGGAAGAATTCCGTGTAATGAAAACGAAAACGAAATACGGGCTTATGACACGCGGATCGGCGGAAAAAAAACGGGGGGTGGGCTTACGGTTCCGTGACACGCGACAACAACGGGACGGTTGGGTTCAGGAAAAGGTCGTGGGTGGGCTTACGGTTCCGTGCCACACGCGGGACACGCTTAAAAAAAAAATAAAAATAAAAACACAACCGACAAACGCCACACGCGGGACACGCTTAAAAAAATAAAAAATAAAAATAAAAACACAACCGAAAAACGCCACACGTGGGACGCGAACTCCGATCTCCTGAGTGAAAGTCCTGTGTTTTACCCATCCACCACCCCAACCAACCTCCTTGCACGGAATTCCGGCCTTACATACTACTCACTACCGTGCCACGTCATCTTCATTGACTTTACATTGGCATTGTTTTCCGTGGTGGCCACACAGAATTTTCACACATTCCGTACCACCACCACGGAATGAGCTACCAGTCCGTGCCCATTTTACGGAATTCAGTGAGGGCTGGATGAACAGAGGCTTCATATCTGCAGTGTGGAGTAACTCTGAGCTACAGCCAGTATAAAGAAGGCTGTGATCTCTCTGTTTAGTCTTCATCAACACTAAGTTGGTGGATTAGAAGGAGGAACCTGATCACAGTGACAGGGCTCATCCAGCCCTGGGTTATTCCCCCTACTGACAAACTTTACACCTAACACATTTTGAGCCTCTGTCGTTTCCTAGTGTAACTTGTCTTGTATGAAGTGATCTTTGTAGTTTTCAGCTGACATGGTTCATGTTTTACAGATGCTGCAGATTAACTTTGTTCTCTAACGATAAAAGGCGATAATTGTAGTGAAACTGTACATGCCTTTTAGTATTTATTTCTAGAAAGTTTGAAAGTAAACTGAGACTTAATATTTCAGCATGTTACGTTTTATTTTTTCTTGAATGGAAAGTGATAGTGTAGTATATTTTGGTCATCTGCAGCCGTTTGAGGTCAAATTTAAAGATGGTGGAGTTGTTGGGAAAGCTTCTGTTTTCGTTGAACATAAACTACCAATGATATAAGAGTTGTATCAGTTAATGTATCAGTGTCTATTTGGGATGCAGATCAACATGTTGAACAATGGCCCACATGGTATGAAGAGGATTTAGTAGGTAAGTCAGTGTCCATGTATTTGTTGTCATGTTGTCTTGTGTTTGAACCATCAAACAGTTGGTTTGTCATTGATGTGGATTTGCTGCTCATGTGAATCCTCCCACAGTGTTACATTAGCAGCTGTAACCACAGGGACTCTGATTAAACTGGAATAATCAGAATCCATCTGATATGAAGCTGTGGTTTAAATACCACTTCCCTCCTCTTTGAAGAGTACACTGTAAAATATTACAGAGACATTTAGTTATGTCCACTTATTTCTTATTTTTAACTGAACGAGCTTATACAAGTTGTGGATTTGAACTTAACTTTATGAGTTTTTGAAAGTTAAACTTGCATTTATTCGTTGGGTTGACTATTTAAAAAAATGTATGTGTTGATTGAACTAAGGTATGTAAGTTAAGTTATCAACCAATTGCAGTCAGGAATGCAACTGGTTCATTGGCTGGCCAATTCCCATGATGCAAGGCGGTAAATAGAGTTGTGTTAAAATTTGCTGAAAAGTTTGCAGTTTGTTCGAAATACAAATGTAACTTTATGAATTCCGCTTATTAAACGTGTGTTTAGAATGTAGTGTTTTGTTGCCTGGTAATTGTCATCGTTGTGCTGGTTTACATTTGTAACCATGAGTTAAGTGACTGTTACGTTTTGTAAGAAAAGGTGAGTATTTCAGTCTTAAACATTGAACAGTGTAGTCTTCCTTCAGCCATTAATTTGCAGCGTGTCATTTCACTAGCAGGCATTTTATGTCAACAATGCAAGATCAGCAGCGAGACCTCCATTATGCATGGGGGCCCTGGGGTGACCCTACCCAAGCACCCACGCTATCTACACTATGAATGTGGTTATGTTGTTTTAACTTGAAACTGTGAGTTGAAATAAAGCAGAAAAGTATGTCTGTTATACTAGGCAAGGAAGGTTTCTTGCATTATTAAATAAAATAAATTATTTGTTTTAACTTAAAGTATGAAGTTAAACCAACTAAGAGAACAACTTTAACAAAACTAGCACACTATAGTTACATCAACCTCATTGACTTTAATTTCTAAGTTTAAACAAAGGCAGCCTTCAAGTTGAGTGAACTTCGATTTTCAAGGCAGCAGGGGAACTTGCATTTCCAAGTTAAACTAACATGAAATTTATTACAGTGTAGTCAGATATCTGGGTTCAGGTTTTTGTACAGCCTCTTCTACACTTTGTATCACTGTGTTTGTCTTTGAGCACAGTAGCAGAGACCTTTGTCTGCCAGGATTAGTGTCTTTATGGTCAGTTCAGTTGTTTCCACTGTTGTGTTGGATATATATCGCTCATCTGGGATATATTCAGACCTAACGTCTCTTGCTCCTTTCCAGAGTATAAACTGAGGCACGTGAAGGTCTGAATGGTGTCTGTACCAGGAAAGGTAGACATTGTTGGTATTCTTCTCATATTCACATTTGAGTTTAACAGATTCTCCTTCTCTTTTACTGACTTCATTCCCTACAGGAGAGATTTTGTCTCCAGCTATTATTCCTGAAAAAAAGTAGAGAAAATGAAGTTATTAGACTAACATTGTTCATGAGGCTGAGAGGAGAAGACAGTGAAAAATGTCAACTGTACATTGTTACTCTGGACAAAAACAGCTCAACTGTTCAGAGATTTCTGCTCTGAACTGCAGTTTATGTAAATCTTTAGACAAATAATAAAACCATGATGTTCTTTGTATCTTACCAAAGAAACGAACAACAAGAATAATCCACAGCCAATGTTTCATCTCTACAACAAGGTTTAAATCAACAGGAAAAACTAGCTGATGTTCAACATTCAGTCTGAGAATTGTTCTCTTCACAGCAGCACTTATTATTGACTGAATGGTTGAACACAGTGCAGAAGTAGTGCACCGCCTACTTGATAATGTTGCCCTCTAGTGGAGGTACAAAGTTCAGTACAACAGTGAGGAGAAAAGGCTTCAGTTCAGTTCAGTTCAATTTATTTATATAGCACGTTTAAAAACAACCTTAGTTGACCAAAGTGCTTAACAAGATCAAAAAGCAACGAGATAATGAACAAACAAAGCACAATGTACAATACAAAATAACTCACAGTAGAAAAAGAATAAGGTCAATAAGGTCAAGATATCAAAGCTCAACTTGAATTGAAAGCCAATGAATAATAGTGGGTCTTAAAGTGTAAAGTGCAGGTTAACCACCACAGCCAATTAATATGTAAATAAAGTGCTCAATATGTATATATTTAAACATTTCTGTCTTAAAACGCGTTAAAATAACATTTATTGGGGTTTCTTCAAAGGTAGCATGTTTTTTACAGATACAGCGCAGATGTTTCGAAACACTGATCCGAAGCGTGATTCAAAACACCCATGTCACGTGACTACGGCTAAATGAAACACCGGAGTGTTTCACGAGTGTTTCAACAGGTGGCATGAATCAGTGTGTGATTGAAAGGGTCGGGAACACACAATCGCACATCAGTATAAAAGTGAAGTGAACGCATTTTGACCTTGTGGGTTTTTGTGAGAGGAGTTAGATTTTGAGATAGCGGATATTTGGTAGTGACATTCATAGTGCGATTTGTTTAGTTATATTTAGGCTTAAATTTACATTTACACATTGACTGATAGGCTAGAGACAGACAGAGTATACATAGTGACACATTAACATATTGATAGGTAGATACACATATAGATACACAGATAGATCGATAGATAGATACATACACACACAGATATATATACAGTATATATATATATATATATATATATATATATATATATATAGAGAGAGAGAGAGAGAGAGAGAGAGAGAGAGAGAGAGAGAGAGAGATAGAGATATATAGATATATAGATAGAGATATATAGATAGATAGAGATATATAGATGGCTTGATTTCTTTTATTAATATTCTTTTGTCATGACCAAAATAACATTATGCACAGTGAGGAGCCTTCAGGTTGCAAGCTTCACATAATTGAAAAATACAATAATAACAAAATGGCTCATTGTCAAGGTTGTTTCAGATCAACACCTGCAGGTGACCACTAGGTGTCATTGTTGAGACGGGTGTCAGATTGTTTCGAAGCCTCGACACAATATGACACATTTGCTTCAACTGTTTCATTGTTTCACGAAGCCTCGATCTGCCCACCACTACCAATCAGCCGTTTGTCCTGGTGGACCCTCTGCCCTGTTTCTGATGTACTCGTACATCCCACACAAACACAATAGTTTACCATTTTAGCTAGCTAGCTAGGTCTCCAATGTAACTGCTAGCCTACTAGCCGTTAGACTCTTGGAGTCCCTCTTATGACGTCACACCCCGCCTAGTGGAAGGGAGGGGGATTGCTTAAAACCACTGTAAAAAGTAACAACTTTTCATATTATATTCAGCATTTTGTTATAATAAAAAACCATACAAAACAATTGTGGCCGGCTCTAATCTTTATGTTTAATAAGTACATTTCTTAACTTCATGAAAAATTTAACCTGCAATTTACACTTTAAGCATGGACTTGAACGTTTCAATGGTCCGAGCTGTTCTTACATGAATAGGTAAACTATTCCAGAGGTTTGGAGCAGCCACTGCAAAGGATCGGCCACCTTTGGTTTTTAACCTGGATCTGGGCACATCGAGGAGCATCTGATTGGACGACCTCAGTGCTTTGACAGGCGTGTGGACATGTAAGAGCTCTGATAACTAAAAAGGCGACTGTGGTGGTTGGAGTCCGGCTGGCTGTGAGTTTCTGTTTTTCTTTTTTCCTTATGTTTTGCTGTCAGTTTGTGTTGGCTCTGTTTCTCTCTGTGTTCCCCCCTCCCTTCCTGCCGGTGCCAGCCAGCTGATTGTGCACACCTGTTCGCCTCCTCACTACCACTCTTCCCGCCATAAACACCGGCCGGTCATCAACTCCAATCTTGTGCTTTTGTAAACCTGTTTCTGTCTTTTTGTTTCAGTCATTACCTTCCTCGTCACTCTGCCTCCAGTCAGCGGGCTACTCCATCCAGTCCCTCCCTCACTGTTTCCTGCACCAGCCTGCCTCAGCTCTCGCTTCTCCGCGCTTCAGTGCTTCCCCTGTCGAGCTCCCAGACCAGGTCTCCCCGTGCCTCTGTTCCCCATTCCAGCCCCGTGCCTGTGCTCACCTCTCTGGCATCCACCTCCCCACTTCCCCATTCACTTTCCCACTTTCCCTAATAAAGTTATTTATGCTGAGCTCTGCGTTTGGGTCCGTTCTGTCCTAACCATAACAGCGACAACCCATTTAAGATCTTAAAAACAATTAATTCAATTTTAAATTCAATCCTGAAACAAACAGGAAGCCAGTGGAGCATGGCCAAAACCGGTGTAATGTGGTCGCGCTTTTTAGTCCCGGTTAAAAGTCGAGCTGTAAGCGACGAAGGGATGACTGATCCAATCCAACATACATTGAGTTACAGTAGTCTAAGCAGGACGTAATAAATGCATGTATGACTCTTTCAAAGTCTTTGCGTAGCAGGTAAGGCTTAACCTTAGCCAAGAGTCTCAGCTGGAAGAAGCTAGTTTTAACAACAGAACTAATCTGTTTGTCACATTTAAAAGCACTGTCAAAAATCACTCCCAGATTTCTGGTAAAAGGACGAATTTGGGAGCCTAAAGTACCGAGAGTATCTACACAGGCACTAAAATGTTCAGCGCGACCAAACGCAACAATTTCGGTCTTATCTTTAAGACAGAGAAAATTCGGATCCAACCATATTTTGAGATCACTCAAGCAGTTTAACAACGGCTGGATAGTGTCCTTCTCATATTTTCTTACAGGCAAATATATTTGTACATCCTCTGCAAAAAAATGGAAAGAAATTTTATGTTTTTTTTAAATAAATAAGGGCAGCATGTACAGAGAAAATAGCATGGGTCCCAAAATGGAACCTTGGGGGACCCCACAAGAAAGAGGGGCAGCAGGCATGAGGAGCAAATACCAAGGTGGACGGCAAAACTCCTATCTGTCAAATAAGATTCAAACCATTTTAAAGCTATGCCCGTAATGCCAACACTTTGTTTGTTTGAGTCGGGATAAAAGGATAGAGTGGTTGACAGTGTGAAAGGCAGCAGTCAAATCTAGGAGCACTAAAACAGCGGAGTTTCCTGAGTCGACCGATAAGAGAAGGTCGTTGTAGACTCTTAGGAGGGCGGTTTCAAGTAGTAAGTAAAATAATCTTCAAGCAGCTTGTCAGTGTGTCAGTTTGTGTTTTTGTACAGAGACTGTGGGATGGCTATCACTGTGGGCCTCACAGCATAGTAGAACAGAGCAGAGTCTGTCACTGTAGCAGAGAAGATCTGAAGAACCATTTTGGTTTTATCCTCACTTACGGAAACAGACAGTCCAGAGTTTGTATTTTGCATTATTTTTCCTGATCTCAAGTGAAAAATGACGAACTCTGGTGGTTTTCCTGGATATTGTCGATACCAATAAAACACTACCACTCACTTGTTTGGACTATCTGTAGGACAGAGTAACAAAGCGGCCTTCTAAACTGTTCTCTTCTTTCTCTACTGGAGTTAGTTCTTCACAGCTGACACCTAAAGGAAGAGATAACTCTGTTATTTCATGTGGTAAAAGACTTAAAGAATTATTCACATTCAGATGTTATTAGGATTCAATTTTTCATGCTGTATAATCTAACCTGTTAGAATGAAGAGAAACAGCAGAGAAAACACACAATGCTGCAGTGACAGCATGTTGAATAAAGCTAATGTTGATGGTTTGTGTATTGATCTCTGTTGAATATAGAAGTTCCTTTCTCGTCTATAGTTCATTAACAGCTCACCTCCTCCCTAAGTCTCTCCTTCTCCTCGTAGCTCTGTATTTTCACTTCTCTCAGTTACTCTTCTAAGGTAAAGCGATTCTAGATCACATCATATTGAAATTTAACAGTGTGTGACTTCCTCTGGTGGATGTTGTGGAGTATTGTGTTATCTTTGCTCCAAAGGTTTTTGTACAGAGTTTTGGTGTTTCCTGTCACTGTGGGCTGCAGAGCACAGTAGTACACAGCAGAGTCAGACAGCTGAAGCTTCTGGATCTTCAGTGGAAATGTCGTATCCTTTATTGTAGCACCAATTCTCTCTTCCTCTTTAGACTTTTCCATTTTTACAGAGAAACGTTGAAGCAGCATCTTTGGGTAATCATTTTCTTCTTGTTTGTACCAGAACAATGTGGGGTTTTGGTAATTTGTCTCAAATGTACAGCCAAGAGCAACTGTCTCTCCTTCAGTAATAATGATATCTTCTGTTGGCTGGATCACTCTGTCTTCTCCTTTACACTCTGGGTAAGAAGAAAACATCCAGATGAAGAGATAAATCAACAAAGATGATTGATTAAAGGAGAACAATCAGTATTTTAAATAGTTACCTAGCCAGAGAGTCAGAATCAGGATGTTAGTCAGCCAGTGTTTCATGTCTGCAGTGAGAGAGGAGGAGAGAGAGGAAGAGCATTGATACTCTGATGGATCTGGGCCTTCACATCATTGGTCCTTCCTCTTTATCATCTGTTGAAAATCTCTCAACAATTTATGATTGTCATGAAGTTTAACAGTGTGTGACTCCGTTCTGTTTCCTGTCACTGTGCGCTGCAGAGCACAGTAGTACACAGCAGAGTCAGACACCTTAGCTGAGGAAATTTTCATATGGATTATTTTGTTCTCTACTTCAATCGTCAGTCCAGGGATTGGACTTTTCAATGTTCTTCCTGATCTTAAATGAGAGATGATGAACTCTGGTGGTTTTCCTGGATGTTGTCGACATCAGTAAAACTCCCACCAGAAGAATCGATCAGCACCAGTTGCTTGTTTGGAGTATCTGTAGGACAGAGTACCAGAGCTCTCTTCTAAACTGTTCTTTTCTTTCACGACTGGAGTGAGTTCTTCACAGCTGACACCTAAAGGAAGAGATAACTTTTATTTAATGTTTTTTGTTGTAAAATCCTCGTGAAATGTACTACATTCAGAAAACAGTGGAGTCAAACTTTTCCTTAATGTAGAATCTAACAAACCTTTAACAATAACTAGAAACAGAAACCAAGGCAAGGCAAGGCAGCTTTATTTGTATAGCACATTTCAGGAACAATGCAATTCAAAGTGCTTTACATAAAACATTAAAGAGCAGTTAGAAAACAATTTAAAACAATTTAAAAACATTAATAAACAAATTAAAACAAGAATAAAATTGATAGTGCAGTATAAGAATAAAAGTTACAGTGCAGTATAAGAAATTAAAGTTAATAAAATAGATTATTTAAAAGAAAAGCAACATCAAAAAAATAGGTCTTTAGCTTAGATTTAAAAGAACTGAGAGTTGCAGCAGACCTACAGGTTTCTGGGAGATTGTTCCAGATATGTGGAGCATAAAAACTGAACGCTGCTTCCCCCTGTTTAGTTCTGACTCTGGGGACAACAAGTAGACCTGTCCCAGACGACCTGAGAGGTCTGGGTGGGTCATAGTGTAGTAGCAGATCAGAAATGTATTTTGGCCCTAAACCGTTTAGTGATTTATAAACCAGTAAAAGTATTTTGAAATCAATTCTTTGAGGCACTGGAAGCCAGTGTAGAGAGTTCAGTACTGGAGTGATGTGATCCACTTTCCTGGTTTTAGTGAGGACTCGAGCAGCAGCGTTCTGAATCAGCTGCAGCTGTCTAATTGATTTTTTAGGGAGGCCTGTAAAGACACCGTTACAGTAGTCAAGTCTACTGAAGATAAAAGCATGGACAAGTTTTTCCAGATCCTGCTGAGACATATGTCCTCTAACCCTTGATATATTTTTAAGGTGATAATAGGCAGATTTTTTAATTATGTTAATGTGGCTGTTAAAATTTAGGTCTAAGACCATGACTACACCAAGATTTCTGGCTTTGTCTGTTGTTTTTAACATTGTCGTTTGAAGCTGAGCGCTGACTCTCAATCGTTCCTCTTTTGCTCCAAAAACAACCACCACTGTTTTTTCTTCATTTAATTTAAGAAAGTTCTGGCACATCCAATCATTCATTTTTTCAATGCTCATATTTAATTGTTGTATTGGGCTATAGTTCCCTGGCGATAAGGTTATGTAAATTTGTGTGTCATCTGCATAACTATGGTAACTTATTTTGTTGTTTTCCATAATCTGAGCCAGTGGAAGCATGTAGATGCTGAACAGAAGAGGCCCCAGAACTGAGCCTTGGGGAACTCCGCACGTCATATTTGTATGCTCAGATGTATAATTACCTATAGACACAAAGTAGTCCCTATTCTTTAAATAGGATTCAAACCACTTCAGTACTGAGCCAGAAAGACCAACCCAGTTTTCCAATCGGTCAAGCTATATGTCATGGTCTACTGTATCAAATGCAGCACTGAGATCAAGTAATACTAAGACTGATATTTTGCCACTATCTGTGTTTAAGTGGATGTCATTAAAGACTTTAACAAGAGCCGTCTCAGTGCTGTGGTGTGGTCGAAAACCTGACTGGAAGGCATCAAAACTGTTGTTTAGCGATAAGAAAAGGTTGAGTTGTTGAAAAACCACTTTTTCTATGATTTTACTTAAGAATGGAAGGTTTGATATTGGCCTAGAGTTGCTCATTAGTGTCGTGTCTAGATTGTTCTTTTTTAGGAGTGGCTTGATGACTGCAGTTTTCAGGGCCTGTGGGAAGATACCTGAGAGAAGAGA
This sequence comes from Perca schrenkii, assembly GCA_025617405.1. Lineage (NCBI taxonomy): Eukaryota > Metazoa > Chordata > Actinopteri > Perciformes > Percidae > Perca > Perca schrenkii. The sequence goes on along the minus strand of CM046798.1, from coordinate 788,125 downwards.
CGTGTTTACAATCTGTAGAAGATCAGAAGCCAAACATTTCGAAACATTTTTGAAAACGCAGAATATCAAGGCAACAGGAGGAGGTTTTCAGATGTTGTATAATGTCCTCCAGGTTTTTAAGGTTGATCGTATGAAATTGTGTCATGTTGGAATTTGTTTTGCGTGCACACTGTGACAAGAAGAAGAGAAAACACACAATGCTGCAGTGACATCATGTTGAATAAAGGTAATGTTGATGGTTTGTGTATTTTCACTTCTCTCAGTTACACTTTTAAAACATGATTCTAGACTAAGTCATGAAAATTATTTAAGTTTAACAGTGTGTGACTCCCTCTGGTGGACATTGTGGCTGCGGTAGGTGCAAGATAGGGCCCTCAGGTGGTTGGTTAAAAGGAGGAACCTGATCACAGTGCTTAGATAACCTTAATCGTTTTTCTGGCTAAGATTAAGACAGTTTACAAGGTAACATCAGATACATATACATTACTCCTCTTATATGTAATTTAACTGTGGACATGTATGCAATGAGCTACTGAGATTACTTTTACACTTAGCTAGCTGTTAAGCTTACCTCGATTTATGTAGGTAAGCTAACTTTGTTAGAAGCAGCTGCGGCCAGGTTGCTGGTGCAGGTGGGTGTATACAGCGTTCACAGCTTCAGTCTCCTCCCTCGCTCCTCCCCAGCTCCACCCTCTCGTCTAAAAATCGTCACATCGTTTTCTAATGCAACCAAGATGGCAGTGCCCGAAACGGCAAACTCAACGATTTAGAGCAGCTCTGAACAAACCGATGGGTGATGTCACCATTGAGCATTGTTAACTCCGCCCAAACAGCTGACAAATTCATGTGACACTTCAGAGGAAAGGATATCTCATCCCTCTAAAACACATTTGCTTGTTTCCTCTCTTCCCATGATTTCCTCGCGTCTCTTCCGTGCTTCCTCAGTGGGAGGGACGAGGCAAGGAAGGGAGGCAAGTGGAGGACTTGAGGAGATGATTTAAGGGACATGAGAAGCAGCGTTAGAAGGATGAGATGTCCTTTCCTTTGAAGAGTCACATGACTACATCAGCTGTTTGGGCGGAGTTAGCAACTCCTTCAGCTGCACGGCTTCCAGGAAGGCTGCTCTCTGTATCCTCGCTTATAGCTCCTCTATGATCCCTCCTCCATGATCCCTCCGCCATGATCCCTCCTCCATGATCCCTCCTCCATGATCCCCCCTCGATGATCCCTCCTTGGGTAGGAATAAGAGCTTTGAGATGGCCTTCACCGAGAAGGGACAGAACAACTTCCTTTTCAGCCGAGGACCGGGGAGTCAAGGAGTTATCACACAGTTTCAATGCTCCGTCCATTGATACTGACAGTCTATGATTTCAACATGTTACATTTTATGCTTTTTTCAGAATGTTTCTAGAATGTAAAGTGACAGTTTAGTATCTTTTGGTCCTCTGCAGCCGTTTGAGGTCAAATTCAAAGATGGGGGAGTTGTTGGGGAAATTTCTGTTTTCATGAAATTCTTATGTTAGTAAAATCTTCAGTGGTAAAAATGTGATTCTATTGGGTTCTTCTGTGAATTATAATGTTATGGAATATAAACTACCATTGATTTCAGAGTTTTATTAGTGTTTCAGTGTCTATTTGGGATGCAGATCAACATGTTGAACAATGGAAGGAGCTCAATGGGGCCTAATAGCCCACAGGGTATGAAGAGGATTTAGTAGGTAAGTCAGTGTCCATTTATTTGTTATCATGGTGTCTTGTGTTTGAACCATCATACAGTTGGTTTGTCATTGATGTAGATTTGCTGCTCATGTGAATTTGCCCACAGTGTTACATTAGCAGCTGTTTATTTTATTTAAGTTTATTTGAATAGGGACAAGTATGTTACATAAACTCATGTTACATACTACAACATTTTAGCCGAAGCTAATTCTCAATGTCAGTCCGTAGTGGGCCTTTACATAAATAAATAAACATAATGATACAGTATAACACAATAACAATGGAGCCGACACTCCTTGACCTCTGATTAAAGAGTCTTTAAGTTTGTGTTTGAAAAGGACCCAGTTTGACTCTCCTTTCAGTTCAGTGGGTAAACAATTCCAAGCTTTTGTGTCTTGTACAGAGAAAGCTGATTGTCCAAATGAAGTACTACATTTCGGGATCTGACAGTTCCCGTTCTGAGCTCCTCTAGTCCTTGAACCCACAGCCCTGAGAGCAACTGTAACCACAGGGACTCTGATAAAACTGGAATAATCATAATCCATCTGATATGAAGCTGTGGTTTGAATACCACTTCCCTCCTCTTTGAAGAGTAGTCAGATATCTGTGTTCAGGTTTTTGTACAGCCTCTTCTACACTTTGTATCACTGTGTTTCTAGAGCATAGTAGTAGAGACCTGTGTCTGTCAGGGTTAGGGTCTTTATGGTCAGTTCAGTTGTTTTATCTGATGTTTTGGATTCATATCGCACATCTGGGATGTAATCATATTCGCAGCCTTTTGTTCCTTTCCAGAGTATAAACTGAGGTGCCTGAATGTCAGAAATATGTCTGTACCAGTGGAGTGTAATATATTCTTCAGTAGTCTGATAGTCACATCTGAGTGAAACAGATTCTCCTTCTCTTTTACTGACTTCATCTTCTACAGGATGTATTTTTTTCCAGCTATTAATCCTGGAAAAGGAAAAAAATGCAAAAAAACGCACTGGAGGCTTTTCTCAGAGGAAAAGATGTTTTTGCTCTTCTCCCGACTGGTTTCGGCAAGAGTTTGATATATCAACTGGCTCCGCTAGTTGTGAAGAAAATGGTAAAGGTACGTCATACACTTCGTTGATCTGATTGGTTGATTTGGCCCGTCTATCGCCAACATAGGTGGTGATAGACAGATGGTTTATCCAGTCAGCTAACCAGTATTTTCGCCCCTTCCCAAAAGTTCTCCAACGGAAAGTTCCCAGATGGATATGCCGAGCAAATGCAAAGCGATCCATCTGGAGGAGTCAGGTTAGTACAGAGCAGAGTCTGTCACTGCAGCAGAGGAGATCTGCAGATCCATTTTGGTTTTATCCTCACTCACTGAAACAGACCGCATTATTTTTCCTGATACCAGATGAGAGATGAGGAACTCTGGGGATTTTCCTGAATATTGTCGATACCAGAAGAAATAATCATTGTTATCAGTTTGTTTGGAGTATCTGTGGGGACAGAGTAACAGAGCTTCCTTCTAAACTGTTCTCTTCTTTCTCGACTGGAGTGAGTTCTTCACAGCTGATACCTAAATGAAGAGATATTTTTTCATACCATTTTATAAAAATCATTGATACAACAGATTAAGAAAATATTGAAATTAAAGTTTTCCTCAATGCAGAATCTAACAAGCCTGTTAGTATAACGAGAAACATCAGAGAAAACACACAATGCTGCAGTGACAGCATGTTGAATGAAGGTAATGTTAATGGTTTGTGTATTGATCACTGTTGAATATAGAAGTTCCTCTCTCCTCTTAGCTCTGTATCTTCACCTCACTGTTATGCTTCTGCCGGTTAACAGACAGGTGGCAATATTTTGTAACATTTTGTTGTTGATCTTTCTAAAACAAGAATTACATAAAATTAGATGCGATGATTTAATGCTTGGATCACCTTTTCAGGGTTTACAAACACAAGACGGATGAAGTTGAAACAACTTAATTTCATTACTAAATATCTTAGTATAGTTTAATTTGAACTGATTCACAGAATTTTGGGTTACAGTGTAAACACACGCCAAGTGGCACTTTCTAAAGCTGTGAGGCAACGTGTTATTGCGAGGCTATGGTTGGGTTTAGGAAACGTCATATGCGGGTTGGGTTTAGTAAAAGAAGAAAGTGACAATTGAGTTTAGGGAATGTGACGCACAGGACATGATCCCTGGTCTGTTGGGTGAAAGTCCTGTGTTGTTTGACCCGTCCTTCAGCCCGACCAACCTCCCTACGTGGATTTTCGCCCTTTCATACTACTCGCTACAGCACTAAAGTGATGGTTTGGAGTAATTTCACCCTAGAGTCCTTTGCACCATGACCTCGAGCCAAACACCCCCCCAGAAGCTTTTTTCAGCTGGGTCTAAAATTGGGAAAGTTAGCGTAGCAGCATTATCAGCTGAATACCTTAGCGCAGGGGCTAATAGACCCACGTTTGTATCTGGTAAATGACCCCACTAATAATGCCCGAAATGATACCAAACTTCTCTTCTTTTTGGTGTAGTAATTTGTAGATGACCCCTAAGCATTCGTCTAACTGCAGGTAGCAGCAGCAGGAGCTGCAACTTCTGGTGTACTTACAAACTTTCCAATCCATCCGTTTATGAGTACATAACCTATTTGTACTAGTGTAGAAGTTTGGTATCATTTCGGTCATTATTAGTGGGGTCATTTACCAGATACAAACGTGGGTCCATTAGCCCCTGCGCTAAGCTATTCAGCTGATAACGCTGCTACGCTAACTCTCCCAATGCTAGACCCAGCTGAAAAAAGCTTCTGGGGGGGTGTTTGGCTCGAGGTCATGGTGCAAAGGACCCTAGGGTGAAATTACTAAGAACCATCACTTTAATTCATACGCATTTGCAAGGTAATGTAAGTCAATGGAGGCCAAACGGCATTGATAAACACGCTAAAATGTTCCTCTCCTCTCCTCTCCTCTGCTCATCTTTTCCTCTCCTCTGCTCTTCCTCACTTCTCTTCCCCTCTCCTCACATCTCTCTCTGCAAAAGACAAGTGACCGGCATTGACAATAATGGTTAACATTAACCATTAACTTTCCTTGTGGCAAAATCATCCATGATGTCTTTAAAGTCCAGTTTCTTGGCAAGTTGATGCTTTATGGAGAGCATTGCCAAACCATTGAGCCTCTCCTGGAACATGTTAGAGCACAGGTAGTATTTTATTATCTTAACTTTACTGAAGGCCCACTCACCTCCAGCCACAGTCACAGGCAGAGACAGGAAAATACGTAGTAGGACACAGGTCTCCATAAATGCTCTGTAGTCCCATTGTGTATATGGCATTAAGTAGGTCCAGAGATCTAAGACCGTCTTCAAAAGTTGCACTATATATTTTCTTTAAGTGCTGAATTTGGTCTTCAAGGGACTCTGTGAGGTCATTCTTATATTTCTCAGAGAGCTTTGAGCACGATGGACTGATGCTGTCCTGTGGCATATCTCTGAATTTCCACAGGACGCAGAACTCGTCACATATCTGCTGCATTGATGAGAACCGTACATGTAGTTGAGAGATTATGCTGTCCATTGCAACCTGAAACACTCTATCTCTGAATGGAGTCTCTGGGATTTGCTCCTCTGCCCCTTCCTTTTCTGACTCATCAAAAAAACACTTCCTCTTTCTCTGTCTCATTTCTAACTGGGATTTAATGCCCATGGATGTGGCAACAGCAGTTGCCTCTGTCAGAAAACTATCCCATGATGCACACATGCAGGCAATCTCCTCCTCCAGTTCCTTTTATATTGACAGCTTGCACAGCAAGTGAGATGGCTGAGGACTGGCTGGTAAGGTTTCTACCCTCTATGCATTGTAACAACTTGACCCAAAAAGTGAAGAGCAAAGCTGACTGAAAGTATGTCTTTAGACCCTGTGCTTCAGCTCTGGCTTCACTGGTGAGGTTACCTGTAGTGGTAAAGGTGTCTAATGCCTGGATCACACCAGGCAAATGTTTTGCCACTGGGCGCACTGCCTCTATCCACGCACTCCATCATGTGTCAGACAAGCTGTACATAGAACAACCCAAAACTCTTCAGAGAGGGCTGCCACTGAATAGTTTGTACAGCTGATTGATGAAGCCAAAGAATATGGCTGTTTCTGGGCAGGCCCGGGCTGCATGGACACCAACTAGGTTTAACGTGTGAGATGCATGTTGTTTCTTGGTGAGTATTTGGCCAACAGATTTTTATTCAATATGCAACCTTGCACTCCTCGCACTTTTCCTGCCATGTTAGCTCTATTAAAAAGGTAAAGGTACTTTATTTGTCACATACACGTACATGTAGCGAGATTCATTCTCTGCATTTAACCCATCCCTCAAGGGAGCACAGGGCAGCCAATGACAGCGCCCGGGGACCATCTCCAGATCTGAGCCAGTGCCTTGATCAAGGGCACTGCCTGGAGAACCTAGTACATGTTTTTGATGGTGGGGGAAACCGGAGCACCCGGAGGAAACCCACGCAAACATGGGGAGAACATGCAAACTCCACACAGAAAGGCCCCATGCTGCCTAATCATAGCACTGACCCCTGCAAACAGCTATATCTATCCCATGTTCACCTAGTGATTGTTCCACCATTGTGGTGATTTCCTCTCCTGTCTTTTTTGAAAAGTCCTTAAATTCAAGGAAACGTTTGTTTATTTCCCATCCACCCTCAGGGGAAGTTTGACTGACATACCTCAGCAACAGTACATTTTGCTCCAAGTTTGACACATCAGGGGTTGCATCACACATTATGGAATAGAATGTTGTTTCTTGCTTTTCCCTCAAAATAGTGTTTAGGACACTGTGAGCACAAAGTTCAATACATTTGTTTTGGCTGTCAGGTGAAAGGTAATGAACTTGGAGTCTCTTTCCTTGTTGCTGGTGCTCTCTAATGTTTTGTAAATGGTCATTTAGGATACTGTCATACTTTGCCAACAGCTCAATTATGCCAAGAACATTTCCATTGTCTGGCTCATCTAGTGTATTTGTGCTGACCCTGAATGGCAGATTCCTGAAGGCTAAGTACAGTGTTACATCCAGAAGATTTCTGTCTCCATCAACTTTTATTGTTTGCTGTCAATTCCAGAAGTCTGTAGGACAGAATGTTGTAGGTTCTTCCATTTCCAATAACAATGTTTGTGTGCACAGTTTCTTTCATGGTCTGGAAATCTTTCCTAAAACTTTCTGAATTTTATATTCGATATTTTCATCCCATCTGTGGAATTTAGTGCACTAATTGACTTTTTCTCTACTTCAAAGGAGAACAACAAGCATGGTAGGCAAAATAAGGCAAAATTTTTTGAGCTGCTATATAATATCCAGTCCCTTTCAATTTTTTTTCACTTCCATTGTGGGATGTGGAATATGTCAAATAGTTTGGGAATTCCATGCCCTCTGCATCTCCTGGCAATTCCTTTGCCCTCTCTGAGAAAGGCGTTCGTTTTGCCATCACACATTCTAGTTGGCCATAATGCAGGATCGCTGAAATTAAGTGTGTGATCAGTCTCTGATCCACATGCTCAGACTCTCCGACGGGGCAGCAGGCCCCTCCCACATTACTGTGACTCTCTCTCTCTCTCTCTTCTCTCTCACTGGTAGCCTGACTCTGTCCCTCCGTTGCGTGGCAGCCTCCCGCATCACTCTCTCTGTCACCTGACTGCAGCTGGATCTCTCTCCTCTTTGTCTCATCCTCTCTGATGGAGCTACCAAACTCAACTGTTTCTGTCAAAGATAATGTGTTGTGTCAGGCTTTATACAAGCTAATTCAGATTCAGATTCAGATTCACTTTATTAGCCATTTGCAGTGTAACCCGCATTGGAAAAAATGTGCAAGTAGCTCAAAGTGCAAAGTCAACACATAAGAAGACACAACATAAAAACAGACAAACAAAGCCACATGAAACCTCAATATTAAAATGCTCAATATTAAAATGCTATACAATGAAATCCATACATAAATTTAAAGTGCCTAGTTGAAGGTGCTTTGTTCAAAACAATCACAGCTTGTGGAAAGAAACTGTTTAAATGACGATCAGTAGAACATTTGGCAGAACAATACCTTCTCCCTGAGGGAAGCATCTCAAAGAAAGCCCCTGCTGGATGGCCCAATGGCAAAGCTCGATTCAAAAGTCTAGCTTTATATGTGAACGCCAGGAGCGGTAAAGAAGATTTCCCCACCAAAACGCTCGTCTAAACGCGGAATAAAAAGTGAGACTGCAATATGACTTTTTGAAATGACAGAATTGAAATAGAGCTCTGTTGGATGTCAGGGGATTTGTTTTTACAATCAGTTATGAGGTATTGTTCATGAACATAATATCACACAGCACCTCATTATCATCAGTTATTGCTGAATAAAACACTTTTCCTTTCATCTTTAGTGCTTCATTTTCTGTTATTGTCACCTCTACAAAGAATCTACTCTGTATTATAACATACTATTCAACATTTAACAGTGTGTGACTCCCTCTGGTGGATGTTGTGGAGTATTGTGTTGTCTTTGCGCCAAAGGTTTTTGTACAGAGTTTTGGTGTTTCCTGTCATTGTGGGCTGCAGAGCACAGTAGTACACAGCAGAGTCAGACAGCTGAAGTTTCTGGATCTTCAGAGGAACTGATGTCTTGTTGATTGCTGCATCAACTCTCTCTTGCGCTTTAGAATTGTCAGTTTTTACAGAGAAACGTTGCAGCAGCATCTTTGGGTAATCATTTTCTTCTTGTTTGTACCAGTACAAAGTGGGATTTGGGATACTGGTCTCAAATGTACAGTCAAGAATAACTGTCTCTCCTTCAGTAGTAATGACATCTCTTTTTGGCTGGATCACTCTGTCTTCTCCTTTACACTCTGGGGAAGAAGAGAACATGCAAAGATAGAGAGGAATCAATGAAGATGATTTAAAGCAAAACAGTAGGTTTGAAGAGTAAATAATATGGATTTTCCTTTACTGCTGTTTTATGTCAGAGAAAACCATATAACGTGTTATTTAGAATATACGAGATACCAACAAAAATGATCTGTTTTTGCTTTTTTGTGCATTAAAACACTCTTTGCACCTTACCAAAGAAAAGAGCAGCAAGAACGATCCACAGCCAATGTTTCATCTCTACAACAAGGTTTAAATCAACAGGAGAAACTAGCTGATGTTCAACATTCAGTCTGAGAATTGTTCTCTTCACGGCAGCACTTATTATTGACTGAATGGTTGAACACAGAGCAGAAGTAGTGCACCTCCTACTTGATAATGTCGCCCTCTAGTGGAGGTACAAAGTTCAGTACAACAGTGTGGGGGAAAAAAGTCTTCCAGCAGCTTGTCAGTGTGTCAGTTTGTGTTTTTGTTCAGAGACTGTGGGTTTGCCGTCACTGTGGGCCTCACAGCACAGTAGTACAGAGCAGAGTCTGTCACTGCAGCAGAGGAGATCTGCAGATCCATTTTGGTTTTATCCTCACTCACTGAAACAGATAGTCCAGAGTTTGTTTCATTTTGCGATCCCAAATGAAAGATGATGAACTCTGGTGGTTTTCCTGGATATTGTCGATACCAGAAGAAATAATCAGTATATCCTGCTTGTTTGGAGTATTTGTAGGACAGAGCAACAGAGCTGCCTTCTAAACTGTTCTCTTCTTTCTCTATTGGAGTGAGTTCTTCACAGCTGACTCCTAAATGAAGAGACAGCTCTGTTATTTCATGTGGTAAAAGACTTAAACAATTATTCACAATCAGATGATATTAGGATTAAATTTTTTAAAGCTGCATAGTCTAACATAATGTACCTGTGAGGATGGAGATAAACATCAGAGAAAACACACAATGCTGCAGTGACAGCATTTTGAAAAAAGGTAATGTTGATGGTTTGTGTATTGATCTCTGTTGAATATAGAAGTTCCTCTCTCTTCTATAGTTCAGTAACAGCTCAGCTCCTCCCTGAGTCTCTCCGACTCCTCGTAGCTCTGTTTTCACTTCTCTCAGTTACACTTCTAAGGTAAATTGATTCTAGACTACACCATGAAAAATGTATAGTTTAGCAGTATGCGACTCCCTCTGGTGGATGTTGTGGAGTATTGTTTTGTCTTTGCTCCAAAGGTTTTTGTACAGAGTTTTTGTGTTTCCTGTCACTGTGGGCCTCACAGCACAGTAGTACACAGCAGAGTCAGACACCTTAGCTGAGATAATCTCCAGATCAACACGTTTCTTTGACTTGTCAATGTGAGCTGAGAAATCAGAGCTAATTGGTTGAATCAACCCTTCCTCTGTGATGTAGAGCAGGAACTCTGGTCTGGATCTCTGGTATTGTCGGTACCACTGGATATTGTAGATAGTACCGTCATATGTACAGGTCAGGGTGATGTTTCTGCCCTCTGCAACATGTTCTTCAGTACTTTCTGGCTTTATGCTGTTCATGGAACCCAGGGCTGCAAAATGAGTATTATTCACATCAGTTATCATTAACTTACACAGATAAACCTCTAGTTATGAAGTAACTGGTTAATACAGCAGGTAATATGAGACTGTGATCTCTGTACTAACACTCACCTATAAAGGGAGAGAAAAGTAAAAACAGGTAAAGCAACATGTCTTTGGAGTTGTTAAAGTCAAACAGACAGCAGATGAGCAATGTTCTTCCACTGCAGTAGAATGAGAAACTAAACAGCCTCTCTGATGTGCAGCCCTTCTTCTCAACATCAAGCTGATTGTGCTTTTAGTTCCTCAAACATTTCTGCTCTGGAGACAGAAATAATCTCATTGGTTGAGTTAAACGTCAGTGGGCGGGGCCAGAGAATAACCTTTTCCTGAAAGGTGAAAAAGATAAAACAGCAGTGAAGAGAAAGAAGAACTTTAGTGGATGTTTCTGATGTTGGTTGAATTGTTGTGTGATTGTCTTAAAGTCTAACAGTGTGTGACTCCCTCTGGTGGATGTTGTGGAGTGTTGTGTTGTCTTTGCTCCAAAGGTTTTTGTACAGAGTTTTGGTGTTTCCTGTCACTGTGGGTTGCAGAGCACAGTAGTACACAGCAGAGTCAGACACCTTAGCTGAGGAGATGTTCATATGGATTTGTTTGTCCTCAACTTTAATCTTCAGTCCAGGGATTACAATATTTCCTTCTTTTCCTGAAGCAGAGTGGGAGATGAGGAACTCTGGTGGTTTTCCTGGATATTGTCGGTACCAGAAGAAATAATCACCAGATGACAATTCCAAGTATGTGTAGGACAGAGTAACAGAGCTGCCTTCTAAACTGTTCTCTTCTTTCTCTACTGGAGTGAGTTCTTCAAAACTGACACCTAAAGGAAGAGACAACTGTTATTAGTTTACATTGCAAAATACATAATAAATAACTCACATTTAGATGTTATTGCAATTTAACTGTTTCAAGCTGCATAATCTAATATACCTGTTAGAATGTAAATAAATAGTAGAGAAAACACACAATGCTGCAGTGACATCATGTTGAATAAAGGTAATGATGATGGTTTGTGTATTGAACTCTGTTGAATATAGAAGTTCCACTCTCTTCTATAATTCAGTAACAGCTCAGCTCCTCCCTGTCTCTTGGTCTCCTCAAAGCTCTGTATTTTGACTTCTGTCAATTCCTCTACTAAGGTAAAGTGATTCTAGACTACAACATATTGAAGTTTAACAGTGTGTGACTCCCTCTAGTGGATGTTGTGGAGTATTGTGTTGTCTTTGCTCTTTGTACAGAGTTTTTGTGTTTCCTGTCACTGTGGGCTGCAGAGCACAGTAGTACACAGCAGAGTCAGACAGCTGAAACTTCTGGATCTTCAGAGGAACTGACTTATCCTTGATTGTTGCATCAACTCTCTCTTGGTCTTTGGAATTTTCCGATTTTACAGAGAAACGTTGCAGCATAATCTTTGGGTAATCATTTTCATCTTGTTTGTACCAGAACAATGTGGGACTTGGCAAAGTTGTCTCAAATTTAGAGCCAAAAGTAACCGTCTCTCCTTCAGTAGTAATGACATCTCTTGTTGGCTGGATCACTATTCTATCTAACGTGAACAATCAAAAGATTTAAAGAGTTACCTAGCCAGAGCGTCAGAATCAGGATGTTAGTCAGCCAGTGTTTCATGTCTGCAGTGAGAGGGGAGGAGAGAGAGGAAGAGCATTGATACTCTGATGGATCTGGGCCTTCACATCATTGGTCCTTCCTCTTTATCATCTGTTGAGGGCAGAGGTGGGACGAAGTCACTGTTTTTCAAGTCATATTAAGTGTCAGGTCATTTCACTGAAGTCCCAAGTCAAGACAAGGATGTGCAGAGTGAAGTCCTAAGTCAAGTTCCAATTCCTTAACTTTGTGTTTCGAGTCCTAAACAAGTGATGAAGCAATCATCACCAAATGTAGACAACAGAGTTATAATGAATTAAATTTACCCAAATCATGAATGCCTTTTCAAACATGTATTCATTTTTATACCATGTTTTTATCAAGTGATACTGAACTTATTAACTCTGACTCTGCACTCTCATACATTCATAATGTTTTATGTCTAAATTGTTTGTACCTGCTGCTCCTGTGCACTCTGCTGTGTTTAAGGAATTTAAGAAAGTTTCTCTGACGGTGTTTACTGAGGTAGTGCAACACATGAAACCTACCTACTGTCCCTTAGACATGGTTCCCACCAGGATGGTGAAGGAGGTTTTTAATAGCACCATTGGGTCGAGTCTACTTACTTTTTTAAATTATTGTCTTAGTTTAGGTTCTGTCCCAGCTGCCTTTGAACATGCTGTGGTCAGGCACCTACGTAAAAAGCCTAATCTTGATCCCACAGTGTTGTGCAATTTTAGACCAGTCTCTTATCTGCCTTTTCTTTCAAAGGTTTTGGAAAAAGTTGTTTTCAAACAGTTACAAACCTTTTTACAACAGAGCTCTCTGTTTGAAAAGTTTCAATCTGGTTTCAGATCACGTCACAGTACTGAGTCTGCACTGTTGAGAGTACACAATGATATTGTCTTGTTTGTAGATGCCTGGAATCCTGCTGTTTGAGTGCTCTTGTACCGCACAGTGGCTTTTGATACAGTGGACCATGCAGTTCTCCTCTCTCGCCTTAATCAAGGCTCGGCACTTAAATGGTTTAGCTCCTATATGGTAAATAGGAGCTTCTCTGTCATGATTGGTGACCTCTCCTCGTCACCAGCTCCTCTCTCTTGTGGGGTACCTCAGTGTTCAATACTTGGCCCCATCCTGTTTTCCCTATATATGTTGCCTTTAGGGGCTATTATATATATTATAGGCAAGCACAACCTGTCATTTCATTGTTATGCAGATGGTCAGAGATGGCAAAAGTACTCACTTCCCGTACTCAAGTAGAAGTACAGATATTTTTGTTAAAAAAATACTCTGGTAAAAGTAGAAGTACTGATTTAACTTCTTTACTCAAGTAAAAGTAACAAAGTACAGGCTTGGAAATTTACTTAAAGTATAAAAGTAAAAGTAGCCTTGCGAATGAATAACATTTTTTATGAAAAGTTGGCTGGACCACACAAATCTAACTAGAGTGGTAGCTGAGAAACTTCAGTGGACTCTTTTTATGCCATTGCCTACATTTTAAATGGTTGTCTGCCAATAGGCCTAAAACATGACATATACTATTATTGTGACAGAGACTGACAGATCCAGTTTCTCTTTTTTAATCTTCCCCTTAACATTTAAAGGAATCTACATGCATGTGTGTGTGTGTGTGTGTGTGTGTGTGTGTGTGTGTGTGTGTGTGTGTGTGTGTGTGTGTGTGTATGTGTGTGTGCTCAAATATGGCTTCTGGAATGAAAATAAAGGATTCAATATGAATTACTAAACAGACAACAAACAAAAATCCATACTACTAATGCTAACGTTACCACCATCAAGCCACAATGATTTGCCGCAAATGAATGCTGCCGAATCTGTCGAGTCGTTGCATCTAGTGCAACGTACAGTATATTCCCATCCAATTACATCCAATTAGATTGAATTCGGTATTGATGACGTGAAAAATAATAACGGTAACTCCAGTGAAATTATTTGAAACTTGTTAGTGAGGACCAGATTAGGACTGTATTTAAAGCTGATTCTGGTTTTCAACTTTGCCCCAGGTGTGTCTAAAACACGGACGGAGACAACTTCTCTCTTTTGATGTTTTAATAAGATCAAGCAATGTGCAACCTAGCTAACAGGTTAAGTTTGCAAGAACTATAGACCAATACAACAACAGGCTTAAATGAACTGACAACATAAGTTATACGACTTACAGTTCTCAAGGACACACACACACACAATCTCAACTGATTTATCCTCTTTTCTCTCACTTTTTTCTCCGTGTGGCTCATGATGTGAGGTGCGTGTCCACGCTATTTTCCGACTTGCATTCTTGTTAAAATGTAAGGCGTAAAAGTAAAAGTCGCCACAAAAATAAATATTAAAGTAAAGTAAAAATATCTGAAAAATCTACTTGAGTACTGTAACGAAGTATTTGTACTTCCTACTACTACTTCCCATCTCTGCAGATGGTTTGCAAATTTGTTTGCCTTTGAAACCGACAGTGTCACACTACACTACCTGTTTAGTTGTATTAATGATATTAAGTTGTGGCTTTCACAAAACTTTCTTAATTTGAATGAAGTTCATCATCTTCAGTACGTCATGCATGCCAAACGGTCCAGCTTTGAGTTTGGGAGCTCTGGTTGCATACACTAAGTCAACTGCCAAAAATGTGGGGGTTACTCAGCATGAAATTTGATAAGCAGATCAACAATGTTGTCAGAATGAGCTTTTCCAGCTTCCTCTCCTGGCTAAAGTTAAGCCCATTCTTAACAGGCATGATATAGAAATAGCTCCTCCCTGAGTCTCTCCGTCTCCTCATAGCTCTGTATTTTCACTTCTCTCTCTCTTACACATGGGAGAGAGGTAAAGTGATTCTAAATTACATCATATTGAAGTTGTACAGTGTGTGACTCCCTCTGGTGGATGTTGTGGAGTATTGTGTTGTCTTTGCTCCAAAGGTTTTTGTACAGGGTTTTGGTGTTTCCTGTCACCGTGGGCCTCAGAGCACAGTAGTACACAGCAGAGTCAGACAGCTTAGCTGAGGGGATGTTCATATGAATTTGTTTGTCCTCCACTTTAATCTTCAATCCAGGTATTACATTATTGTTGATTCCTTCTTGTCCTGAAGCAGAGAGGGAGATGAGGAACTCTGGTGGTTTTCCTGGAAATTGTCGGTACCAGAAGAAATAATCACCCAATGACATTTCCAAATATTTGTAGGACAGAGTAACAGAGCTGCTTTCTAAACTGTTGTCTTCTTTCTCTACTGGAGTGAGTTCTTCAAAACTGACACCTAAAGGAAGAGATAACTGTTATTTCATGTTGTAAAAGACTTAATACATGATTCACATTCAGATGTTATTAGAATAAATGCTTTCAGGCTGCATAGTCTAATATACCTGTTAGAATGAAGAGAAACATCAGAGAAAACACACAATGCTGCAGTGACAGCATGTTGAATAAAGGTAATGTTGATGGTTTGTGTATTGATCTCTGTTGAATATAGAAGTTCCTCTCTCTTCTATAGTTCAGTAACAGCTCAGCTCCTCCCTGAGTCTCTCCATCTCCTTATAGCTCTGGATTTTCACTTCTCTCAGTTACACTACTGAGGTAAAGTGATTCTAGACTACATGATGAAAACTATGTAGTTCAGAATCAGAAATCAGAATCAGAAAAGCTTTATTGCCAAGTATGTTTACACACACGAGGGATGTGTCTTGGTATCGTAAGTGCACATCGCATTAAAATTAAAGCAACATACACAAACACACCGAGTCGCCATATGCGGCGCCATCACAACTCTCTCCTAACCCTCGCAACAGATACAGCATGACATTGGGAGAGGAGAGGGAATAAAAAAGCCGTTTTCAGACTATCCTCATAAAATAAGAACAGTGTGGGAACAGGAAAAAACACCTCAGCACATAAGCACACAGTCAGTACATTTGCACTGCTGCACATAACACCACATTACAGTACAGTTGCACTGCTGCACATAACAAGATAGCAAGCAGGGTAGACCTGGTAGTTTATCAGTGTGTGACTCCCTCTAGTGGATGTTGTGGAGTATTGCGTTGTCTTTGCTCCAAAGGTTTTTGTACAGAGTTTTGGTGTTTCCTGTCACTGTGGACATCAGAGCACAGTAGTACACAGCAGAGTCAGACAGCTGAAGCTTCTGGATCTTCAGAGGAACTGATCTTACGCTGGAATTCAGTGTGGATGAAAATTTCTCCTCGTTTACTGTTTCCCCCGTTCCAACCTTAAAGCAGCTCAGAATGAATTTGGGGCTGTTGTTTCCATCCTGTTTGTACCAGAAGAGATAATCATTAGTTGAACTGCTGTTATATTGACAGCCAAGTGTTACTGACTCTCCTTCAGTAGCAGTCACATCTCCTTCTGGTTGCAGCACGTTGTCTTTTTGTGCTCTGCATTCTGTAAAACAGCAACAAGCACAATCAGTGTGCTGTTAAAGAATCATATCAATGTTGGATTGATATCAAAGAAACAGAGTTGTGTTCATACCAAGGCTCATAGCAGCCAGCAAAACTGAGATGAACAGAGGCTTCATATCTGCAGTGTGGAGTAACTCTGAGCTACAGCAAGTATAAAGAAGGCTGTGATCTCTCTGTTTAGTCTTCATCAACACTAGTTGGTGGATTAGAAGGAGGAACCTGCTCACAACCCTGGGTTATTCCCCCTACTGACAACTTTACAACGAATACATGTTGTGCCTCTCTCCTTTCCTAGTGTAACATGTCTTGTATGAAGTGATCTTTGTAGATTTCAGCTGACATGGTTCCTGTTTTACAGCTGGTGCAGATTCACTTTGTTCTCAAACGTATAAAAGGTGGTAATTGTAGTGAACCTGTACATGCCTTTTAGGGCATTTTCAAACCTACCTCATTAGGTCCAGACTTTCAGACTTTTCAGTTTGGTCTGCACCAAAATTGCAGGTGAGAAAGGTGCCTCGGACCACGGTCCGGATCAAAAGACCAAATTTTGGTCAAATATAAAGAGGTGGTCTCGGTCCGGACCAAACTGAACAATGGCCCAGTCCGTTTATAGTGTGAAAGCATTTTTTGGATGGTTTGGAATTCCAGACCAAATACAAGAAGCTCTAGCAGGCTCTCCTCGACCGGGGGAAGCTCTGTTAAGGAATAGCTCGGTACTTAGTGTGTACATGAGAGAGTGAGTGACGGTGAATATGCTCAGAGCAGACAACTGTCAGCTTTCAGAACTGAGAATACATCTGCAGTTTACTTGTTAAGTGGTAGTAAATGTAGAGTGTAGGTTTCCGTTTGTCCCTGATTAATGCACCAGAAAGAAAGTTCCCGTGTCTTGCTTCTAAACATCACAACAAAACATAAAGAGGCACGGTTGTAGGAGAGAGCAGCAGTCAGTAGGAGAGAGCAGCAGTCAGTAGGAGAGAGCAGCAGTCAGTAGGAGAGAGCAGCAGTCAGTAGGGGAGAGCAGCAGTCAGTAGGGGAGAGCAGCAGTCAGTAGGAGAGAGCAGCAGTCAGTAGGACAGAGCAGCAGTCAGTAGGAGAGAGCAGCAGTCAGTAGAAGAGAGCAGCAGTCAGTAGGGGAGAGCAGCAGTCAGTAGGGGAGAGCAGCAGTCAGTAGGAGAGAGCAGCAATCAGTAGGAGAGAGCAGTCAGACGGGGAGAGCAGCAGTCAGTAGAGAAGACCAGCAGTCAGTTGGAGAGAGCAGCGGTCAGTAGGAGAGAGCAGCAGACAGTAGGAGAGAGCAGTCAGTAGGGGAGAGCAGCAGTCAGTAGGGGAGAGCAGCAGTCAGTAGGGGGGAGCAGCAGTCAGTAGGAGAGAGTAAGTAGGAGAGAGCAGCAGTCAGTAGGAGAGAGCAACAGTCAGTAGGGGAGAGCAGCAGTCAGTAGGGGGGAGCAGCAGTCAGTAGGAGAGAGCAGCAGTCAGTAGGGGAGAGCAGCAGTCAGTAGAGAAGACCAGCAGTCAGTAGGGGAGAGCAATAGTCAGTAGGGGGGAGAAGCAGTCAGTAGGGGAGAGCAGCAGTCAGTAGGAGAGAGCAGCAGTCAGTAGGAGAGAGTCAGTAGGAGAGAGCAGTAGTCAGTAGGGGAGAGCAGCAGTCAGTAGGTGAGAGCAACAGTCAGTTGAAAAAACTAGGGATGCACCGAACCCAGATTTTTGGGGTTCGGCCGAATACCAAACCCACTGGTTAAGATTCTGCTGAACACCAAACCAAACTCTTCTCCCATCTTTTATCTTTTATTTTATTTGTAATATTTTATTTGTAATTTAATACATACTGTATACATATACTTTACTTATATTGTTTATATTCTATATGGAGAATGTGTGAAGAGCACCAACAACACCAAAACAAATTCCTTGTATATGTTAAAAACGTACTTGGCAATAAAGCTTTTCTGATTCTGATCCTCAGTCCATTAGTAAACACATGAATGAAGTAAACACCGTCCACAGCCTCTAAAATAGTTAAATTTAACAACTTATTGTTGAATTCACACGCTCTTTACACATCGTTCGAAAGCACATCGCTATCGCCAACTGAGTGACAATTTTGTTTTTAGCTCTGACTGTCCTTTTTTACCTGAAGTTGCTGCGTTTTGGCTGCTGTCTGTAGATTCCTTCATGCACAACTCATTTGCAAATGTCTTAACAGCGGCAATGTTGTGTATTGTTTAGGGCCCATTCCCCCAAGAGACAAATCGGCATTGCAAATTGAACATGTAACTGGACTTGAATGGCCTTCCTTTGACTGAAAGTACAGCACAAGTTCCATTTTCACTTTCTCACAGCCTGTTATATTGAACGTTCCACCTAACGCGCCATCATTATGTCGACCAGCGTAGTGTACGAAGTGCAAGCGTATCTCTACAAAAAGTATAGAAGTAACAAGAGCGTTCAGTCCAAGATGGCGGAGCTGCAGCTCGGTCATGGGTGCGTTTGTTGCAATGGAACGTTCTATTGAGTTCCGCCTCTTGTTACTTCTATACTCTTTTACAAGAGCAGAAACTCAACACAACGTTCGCCTCTTTTTCTCGAATTTCGCCTCTTGTTACTTCTCGTTGGAAGCGTTTGGTTCGGTGTAAGAAATTCTGAATTTTGACAGTGCCCGAACTCCGTCAAAAAGCCCAAAGTTCGGCCGAACCCGAACTCGGTGCATCCCTACTACAAACCAATCAATTATAAGTATCTGGAGACGCAGCTCATGTATGTGATGACGACAGGACGTAGTTTTGTCACATATAGATCTTTAGTGCGCTTGCACAACTGCAGTGTGAAACCAAAACTTACCGGATCAAATGTATACAATGTAACAACAACATGAACCTTGGTCCGGACCTTGGTTCGGACTTTCAGTTGTGAAAACGCCCATATTTCTTTCTAGAAAGTCTGAAAGTAAACTGAGACTTAATATTTCAACATGTTACATGTTAAGCTCTTTTCAGAAAGTTTCTTGAATATGAAGTGACAGTTTAGTATCTTTTGGTCCTCTGCAGCCGTTTGAGGTCAAATTCAAAGATGGTGGAGTTGTCGGGGAAGCTTTTGTTTTCATGAAATTCTTAAGTTAGTAAAATCTTTGGCGGTAAAAATGTGATTCTACTGAGTTCTTCTGATTTCGGAGTTGTATTAGTTAATGTTTCAGTGTCTATTTAGGATGCAGCTCAACATGTTGAACAATGGAAGGAGCTCATTGTGGCCTAATGTCCCACAGGGTATGAGGAGGATTTAGTAGGTAAGTCAGTGTCCATTTATTTGTTGTCATGGTGTCTTGTGTTTGAACCATCATACAGTTGGTTTGTCATTGATGTGGATTTGCTGCTCATGTGTGTCCTGCCACAGTGTTACATTAGCAGCTGTAACCACAGGGACTCTGATAAAACTGGAGTAATCAGAATCCATCTGATATGAAGCTGTGGTTTGAATATCACTTCCCTCCTCTTTGAAGAGTAGTCAGATATCTGTGTTCAGATTTTTGTATATACTCTTCTACACTTTATATCACTGTGTTTCTAGAGCACAGTAGTAGAGACCTGTGTCTGCCAGGCTTAGTCTCTTTATGGTCAGTTCAGTTGATTTCCCTGGTGTTTTGGATTCATATCGGTTATCTGGGATATATTCACTACTACTACTAGCTCCTTTCCAGAGTATGAACTGAGGTGCCTGAAGGTCGGAATGGTGTCTGTACCAGTAAAGTCTAGGAATATATGTCTCATATTTGCATCTGAGTATAACAGATTCTCCTTCTCTTTCACTGACTTCATCTTCTACAGGAGAGATTTTGTCTCCAGCTATTAATCCTGGAAAAGTAGAGAGAATGAAGCCATAAGACTAAAATTGTTCAAAAAGCTGAGAAGTGATGACAGAGAAAATGTCAACTGTACATTGTTACTCTGGACAGAAATAGTGAAACTGTTTAGTGATTTTACTTCTGAACTGCAGTTTATAAACATCTTTAGAAAATAATGAAACCATAATGTCCTTTGTATCTTACCAAAGAAAAGAGCAGCAAGAATAATCCACAGCCAATGTTCCATCTCTACAACAAGGTTTAAATCAACAGGAGAAACTAGCTGATGTTCAACATTCAGTCTGAGAATTGTTCTCTTCACAGCAGCACTTATTACTGACTGAATGGTTGAACACAGTGCAGAAGTAGTGCACCTCCTACTTGATAATGTCGCCCTCTAGTGGAAGTACAAAGTTCAGTACAACAGTGTAGAAAAACGTCTTCCAGCAGCTTGTCAGTGTGTCAGCTTGTGTTTTTGTACAGAGACTGTGGGTTTCCTGTCACTGTGGGCCTCACAGCACAGTAGTACAGAGCGGAGTCTGTCACTGCAGCAGAGGAGATCTGAAGATCCATTTTGGTTTTATCCTCACTCACTGAAACAGACAGTCCAGAGTTTATTGCATTTTGCGTTCCATAGTGAAAGATGAGGAACTCTAGTGGTTTTCCTGGATATTGTTGATACCAGAAGAATTGATCTCCAGCAGCTGCTTGTTTGGAGTATCTGTAGGACAGAGTAACAGAGCTGCCTTCTAAACTGTTCTCTTCTGTCTCTACTGGAGTGAGTTCTTCACAGCTGATACCTAAAAGGAGATATAACTCTGTTATTAGATGTAAAAGTGTAAAAGTCTCAGAAAATTATTCAACTTTTTCATGCTGTATAATCTAATTTACCTGTGATGATGGAAAGAAACAGCAGAGGAATCATACAATGCTGCAGTGACAGCATGTTGAATAAAGGTAATGTTGAAGGTTTGTGTATTGAACTCTGTTGAAGCTCCTCCCTGAGTCTCTCCGTCTCCTCGTAGCTCTGTATTTTAACTTCTCTCAGTTACACATCTAAGGTGAAGTATGTACAGTCAAGTGCTCCTGTGCACTCTGCTGTGTTTGAGGAATTTAAGCCAGTTTCTCTGACGGTGCTTACTGAGGTAGTGCAACACATGAAACCTACCTACTGTTCCCACCAGGATGGTGACGGAGGTTTTTAATAGCACCACTGGGTTGAGTCTACTTACTTTTTTAAATTCTTGTCTTAGTTTAGGTTCTGTCCCAGCTGCCTTTAAACATGCTGTGGTCAGGCCCCTACTTAAGAAGCCTCATCTTGACCCCACAGTGTTGTCCAATTGTAGACCAGTCTCTTATCTGCCTTTTTTTTCACAGGTTTTGGAAAAGGTGGTTTTCATACAGTTACAAGACTTTTTACAACAGAGCTCTCTGTTTGAAAAGTTTCAATCTAGTTTCAGATCACGTCACAGCACTGAGTCTGCACTGTTAAGAGTACACAATAATATTGTCTTGTCTGTAGATGCTGGGTATCCTGCTGTTTTAGTACTCTTGGACCGCACAGTGGCTTTTGATACAGTGGACCATGCAGTCCTCCTCTCTCGCCTTGATCAAGGCACTTAAATGGTTTAGCTCCTATATGGTAAATAGGAGCTTCTCTATCATGATTGGTGACCTCTCCTCGTCACCAGCTCCTCTCTCTTGTGAGGTACCTCAGGGTTCAATACTTGGCCCCAACCTGTTTTCCTTATATATGTTGCCTTTAGGGGCTATTATATATATTATAAGCAAGCACAACCTGTCATTTCATTGTTATGCAGATGGTCAGAGATGGCAAAAGTACTCACTTCCTGTATTCAAGTAGAAGTACAGATATTTTTGTTAAAAAATACTCTGGTAAAAGTAGAAGTACTGATTTAACTTATTTACTTAAGTAAAAGTAACAAAGTACAGGCTTGGAAATTTACTTAAAGTATAAAAGTAAAAGTAGCCTTGCGAATGAATACAATTTTTTATGAAAAGTTGCCTGGACCACACAAATCTAGAGTGGTAGCTGACAAACTTCAGTGGACTCTTTTTATGCCATTGCCTACATTTTAAATGGATGTCTGCCAATAGGCCTAAAACATAACATGTATGATTATTGTGACAGAGACTGACAGATCCAGTTTCTCTTTTTTAATATTCCCCTTAACGTTTAAAGGAATCTACATGCATGTGTGTGTGTGTGTGTGTGTGTGTGTGTGTGTGTGTGTGTGTGTGTGTGTGTGCTCAAACATGGCTTCTGGAATGAAAATAAAGGATTCAATATAAATAACTAAACAGACAACAAACAAACATCCATACTACTAGTGCTAACGTTACCACCATCAAGCCACAATGATTTGCCGCAAATGAATGCTGCCGAATCTGTCGAGTCGTTGCATCAAGTGCAACGTACAGTATATTCCCATCCAATTACATCCAATTAGATTGAATTCAGTATTGATGACGTGAAAAATAATAATGGTAACTCCAGTGAAATTATTTGAAACTTCTTAGTTAGCACTAGATTAGGACTGTATTTAAAGCTGATTCTGGTTTCCAGCTTTTCCCCAGGTGTGTCTAAAACACGGACGGATGTCAGCCAATGTTCCATCTCTACAACAAGGTTTAAATCAACAGAAGAAACTGGCTGATTTTCAACATTCAGTCTGAGAATTGTTCTCTTCACAGCAGCACTTATTATTGACTGAATGGTTGAACACAGTGCAGAAGTAGTGCACCTACTACTTGATAATGTTGCCCTCTACTGGAGGTACAAAGTTCAGTACAACAGTGTAGAAAAAATTCTTCCAGCAGCTTGTCAGTGTGTCAGCTTGTGTTTTTGTACGGAGACTGTGGGTTTGCTGTCACTGTGGGCCTCACAGCACAGTAGTACAGAGCAGAGTCTGTCACTGCAGCAGAGGAGAACTGAAGATCCACACTACGCTTTTCTTCAGACAGTTTAGTAGAGAATCTTGTCAGAGATTCTGCTTGTTTTGTAAAGTTCAAACCTGAGATGAATATGATGAACTCTGGTGGTTTTCCTGAATATTGTCAATACCAGAAGAAATAATCATTGTTATCAGCTTGTTTGGAGTGTCTGTAGGACAGAGTAACAGAGCTGCCTTCTAAACTGTTCTCTTCTTTCTCGAGTGGAGTGAGTTCTTCACAGCTGACACCTAAAGGAAGAGAAAACTTTGTTATTTCATGTTGTAAAAGACATAATGAATGATTCACATTCAGATGTTACAAGGATTAAACTTCTGCATGAACTTGTTCATGCTGCATAATCTAACATACCTGTGAGGATGGAAAGAAACAGAAGAGAAATCACACAATGCTGCAGTGACAGCATGTTGAATAAAGGTAATGTTAATGGTTTGTGTATTGAACTCTGTTGAATATAGAAGTTCCTCTCTCTTCTATAGTTCAGTAACAGCTCAGCTCCTCCCTGACTCTCTCAGTCTCCTCTTAGCTCTGTATTTTCACTTCTCTCAGTTACACTACTTAGGTAAAGTGATTCTAGACTATATCATACTGAAGTTTAACAGTGTGTGACTCCCTCTGGTGGATGTTGTGGAGTATTGTGTTCCAGAGGTTTTTGGACAGAGTTTTGGTGTTTCCTGTCACTGTGGGCTGCAGAGCACAGTAGTACACAGCAGAGTCAGACAGCTGAAGCTTCTGGATATTCAGTGGAAAGGACTTATCCTTTATTGTAGCATCAACTCTCTCTTGCACTTTAGGGTTTTCAGTTTTAACAGAGAAACGTTGCAGCAGCATCTTTGGGTAATCATTTCCTTCTTGTTTGTACCAGTACATAGTGGGAGTTCGGTCAGTCTCAAATGTACAGTCAATAGAAACTGTCTCTCCTTCAGTAGTAATGACATCTCCTGTTGGCTGGGTCACTCTGTCTTCTCCTTTACACTCTGGGAAGAAGAGAACATGCAGAGGAATAGATGAATCAATGAAGATGATTGATTAAAGGAGAACAATCAGAAGGTTTAAATAGTTACCTAGCCAGAGAGTCAGAATCAGGATGTTAGTCAGCCAGTGTTTCATGTCTGCAGTGAGAGGGGAGGAGAGAGAGGAAGAGCATTGATACTCTGATGGATCTGGGCCTTCACATCATTGGTCCTTCCTCTTTATCATCTGGTGAAGATCTCTCAACACTTTTGTAATTTATCTGAAGTTTAACAGTATGTGACTCCCTCTGGTGGATGTTCTGGAGTATTGTGTTGTCTTTGCTCCAAAGGTTTTTGTACAGAGCTTTGGTGTTTCCTGTCACTGTGGGCTGCAGAGCACAGTAGTACACAGCAGAGTCAGACACATTAGCTGAGGAGATGTTCATATGGATTTGTTTGTTCTCCACTTCAATCTTCAGTCCAGGGATTAAGTTATTGTTGTTTACTACTACTCCTGAAGCAGAGTGTGAGATGATGAACTCTGGTGGTTTTCCTGGATATTGTCGGTACCAGAAGAAATAATCACTAGATGACAGTTTGGAGTATCTGTAGGACAGAGTAACAGAGCTGCCTTCTAAACTGTTCTCTTCTTTCTCGACTGGAGTGAGTTCTTCACAGCTGACACCTAAAGAAATAGATAAGTCTTGTTAGTTTATGTTGCAAAAGACATAATAAATGATTTACATTCAGATGTTATAAGAATAAAACTTATCATGCTGCCTAATCTCATTTACCTGTTAGGATGAAGAGAAACATCAGAGAAAACACACAATGCTGCAGTGAAAGCATGTTTAATGAAGGTAATGTTGATGGTTTTTTGTATTGATCTCTGTTGAATATAGAAGTTCCTCTCTCTTCTATAGTTCAGTAACAGCTCAGCCCCTCCCTGAGTCTCTCTGTAATGTGATTCGAGACTACATCATGAAAAATATTAAAGTTTAACGGTGTGTGACTCCCTCTGGTGGATGTTGTGGAGTATTGCGTTGTCTTTGCTCCAAAGGTTTTTGTACAGAGTTTTGGTGTTTCCTGTCACTGTGGGCCTCAGAGCACAGTAGTACACAGCAGAGTCAGACAGCTGAAGCTTCTGGATCTTCAGAGGAACTGATGTCTTGTTGATTGCAGAATCAAATCTTTCTTCCTGGAAATCTGGAGCATTATCTTTTGTGTTTGAGTAACGCTTCAGCATGTACTTTGGGAAATAATTGACTTCTTGTTTGTACCAGAACAAAGTGGGAGATGTGTCACTGGTTAAAATTTACAGTCAAGAGTAACTGTCTCTCCTTCAGTAGTAATGACATCTCCTTTTGGCTGGATCACTCTGTCTTCTCCTTTACAATCTGGGGAAGCAAAGAACATGCAGTGGTAGAGATTTATTAGTAAAGATAATTGATTAAAGGAGAACAATCAGTGGTTTAAATAGTTACCTAGCCAGAGAGTCAGAATCAGGATGTTAGTCAGCCAGTGTTTCATGTCTGCAGTGAGAGGGGAGGAGACAGAGGAAGAGCATTGATACTCTGATGGATCTGGGCCTTCACATCATTGGTGGCTCCTCTTTATCATCTGATGAAGATCTCTCAACACTTTGTAATTTACCTGAAGTTTAACAGTGTGTGACTCCCTCTGGTGGATGTTGTGGTGTATTGTGTTGTCTTTGCTCCAAAGGTTTTTGTAAAGAGTTTTGGTGTTTCCTGTCACTGTGGGCCTCAGAGCACAGTAGTACACAGCAGAGTCAGACACCTTAGCTGAGTAGATGTTCATATGGATTTGTTTGCCCTCCACTTTCATCTTCAGTCGAGGGATTACAATGTTTCCTACTTGTCCTGAAGCAGAGTGGGAGATGAGGAACTCTGGTGGTTTTCCTGGATATTGTCGGTACCAGAAGAAATAATTACCAGATGACAATTCCAAGTATCTGTAGGACAGAGTAACAGAGCTGCCTTCTAAACTGTTCTCTTCTTTCTGGATTGGAGTGAGTTCTTCAAAACTGACACCTAAAGAAAGAGATAACTCTTATTAGTTTACATTGCAAAATACATAATAATTCACATTCAGATGTTATTGCAATATAACTATTTCAAGCTGCATAATGTAATTGACCTGTTAGAATGTAAAGAAACAGCAGAGAAAACACACCATGCTGCAGTGACAGCATGTTGAATAAAGGTAATGTTGATGGTTTGTGTATTGAACTCTGTTGAATATAGAAGTTCCTCTCTCTTCTATAGTTCAGTAACAGCTCAGCTCCTCCCTGAGTCTCTCCGTCTCCTTGTAGCTCTGTATTTTCACTTCTCTCAGTTACACTTCTAAGGTTAAGTGATTCTAGACTACATCATGAAAAATATTAAAGTTTATCAGTGTGCGACTCCCTCTGGTGGATGTTGTGGAGTATTGTGTTGTCTTTGCTCCAAAGGTTTTTGTACAGAGTTTTGGTGTTTCCTGTCACTGTGGACCTCAGAGCACAGTAGTAAACAGCAGAGTCAGACAGCTGAAGTTTCTGGATCTTCAGAGGAACTGATGTCTTGTTGATTGTAGCATCAAATCTGTCTTTCTGGAACTCTGGAGCATTTTCTGCAGTGTTTGAAAAACTTTTCAGCATGTACTTTGTGTAATCATTTACTTCTTGTTTATACCAGAATAAAGTTGGACTTGCTCTAGTTGTCTCAAATGTACAGTTAAGAGTAACTGTCTCTCCTTCAGTAGTAATGACATCTCCTGTTGGCTGGATCACTCTGTCTTCTCCTTTACACTCTGGGGAAGAAGAGAACATGCAGAGGAAGTCAAATCAATAAGATGAATCAATAAAGATGATTGTTTAAAGAACAACAATCAGTATCTTTAAAGAGTTACTTAGCCACAGATTCAGAAAACAATTTTCCCTGATCAAACCAAATAACACGTTATTAAGAAGGTATTAGAAGCCAACAAAAATTATCGGTTTTGCTTTTTTTCAGTAAATTGTAAACACTATTGAGAGAAGAACCATGTTGTTCTTTACACCTTACCAAAGAATGGTGCAGCAAGAATAATCCACAGCCAATGTTCCATCTCTACAACAAGGTTTAAATCAACAGGAGAGACTAGCTGATGTTCAATATTCAGTCTGAGAATTGTTCTCTTCACAGCAGCACTTATTATTGACTGAATGGTTGAACACAGTGCAGAAGTAGTGCACCTCCTACTTGATAATGTCGCCCTCTAGTGGAGGTACAAAGTTCACTACAACAGTGTAGAAAAAAGTCTTCCAGCAGCTTGTAAATGTGTCAGCTTGTGTTTTTGTACAGAGACTGTGGGTTTGCTGCCACTGTGGGCCTCACAGCACAGTAGTACAGAGCAGAGTCTGTCACTGCAGCAGAGGAGATGTGGAGATCCACACGATACTTTTCTTCAGACAGTTTTGTAGAGAACCTTGTGTGCAATGTCACAGATTCTGCTTTTTTTGTAATGTTCATCCCTGAGATGAATATGATGAACTCTGGTGGTTTTCCTGGATATTGTCGATACCAGAAGAAATAATCATTGGTATCAGCTTGTTTAGAGTTTCTGTAGGACAGAGTAACAGAGCTGCCTTCTAAACTGTTCTTTTCTGTCTCGACTGGATCGAGTTCTTCACAGCTGACACCTAAAGGAAGAGATAACTCTGTTATTTCAAGTTGTAAAAGACGTAATGAATGGCTCATATTCAGATGGTATTGGGATTAAACTTCTGCATAAAGTTTTTCATGCTTCATAGTCTAACATACCTGTGAGGATGGAGAGAAACAGCAGAGAAAACACACAATGCTGCAGTGACAGCATGTTGAATAAAGGTAATGTTGATGGTTTGTGTATTGATCTCTGTTGAATATAGAAGTTCCTCTCTCTTCTATAGTTCAGTAACAGCTCAGCTCCTCCCTGAGTCTCTCTGTCTCCTCGTAGCTCTGGATTTTCACTTCTCTCAGTAACACTCCTAAGGTAAAGTGATTCAAGACTACATCATATTGAAGTTTAACAGTGTGTGACTGCCTCTGGTGGATATTGTGGAGTATTGTGTTGTCTTTGCTCCAAAGGTTTTTGTACAGAGTTTTGGTGTTTCCTGTCACTGTGGGCTGCAGAGCACAGTAGTACACAGCAGAGTCAGACACCTCAAGCTTCTGGATCTTCAGAGGAACTGATCTTAAGCTGGAATAGTGTGTAGAAGAAAATCTCTCCTTGAACTCGTCTGGTGTGTTTCCTTCATCCCCTTGAAAGTGGCTCAGAATGAATTTGGGGCTGTTGTTTCCAGCCTGTTTGTACCAGAAGAGATTATTATTAGATGTACTGCTGTCATATTGACAGCCAAGTGTTACTGCCTCTCTATCAGTACCAGTCACATCTCCTTTAGGTTGCAGCACGTTATCTTTTTGTGTTCTGCATTCTGTAAAACAGCAACAAACAGAATTAGTGTGCTGTTAAAGAATCATATCAATGTTGGATTGATATCAAAGTAACAGAGTTGTGTTCATACCAAGGCTCATAGCAGCCAGCACCACTGAGATGAACAGAGGCTTCAAATCTGCAGTGTGGAGTAACTCTGAACTACAGCAAGTATAAAGAAGGCTGTGATCTCTCTGTTTAGTCTTCATCAACACTAAGTTGGTGGATTAGAAGGAGGAACCTGATCACAGCCCTGGGTTATTGCCCCTACTGACAACTTTACACCTAACACATGTTATGTCTCTTTCCTTTCTTAGTGTAACATTTCTTGTATGTAGTCATCATTGAAAAAACTCAGGTGAGTTGTTCCTTATTTGTTCCTCAACTTATAGGTTTGGTAATTGTCATAAATCTACTACCATATTGCTTATCTGCAACAACAATAATGCAACTCCATTACTGAGAAAATGTGGTTGTATTCTGAATTGGTGACACTAGTCTTAAAACTGAGGTAATATATGTGCTGCCGGATTGAAGATTTGTGTGAAGCATCCATGTTTTGCCAAAAAATACACTTAGACTGAATCTCATTTCTCATCTTACCCTTTACCCCTACCCCTTTGTCTTACCCCTAGCCCTTGTCCCTCAAAACAAAGTGATATGAAATGAGACGTCACTTGGTTACATCATCATACATATTTAGGTCTGTGTGGAATACATATTTCTATACACACTGCATGGTGTGTTGTGTATCTGTTTCAGTTATCACTGTTTTGAATGTCATTGATGTTCAGAAACACTTTCTTTTTTTAACAAAGTCTTTATTTCCCAAAAAGACAAACATAAACATAACAGGCAAAAACAATATATAAAAATATATTATATTACATAACTATTATCAACTATTAGAACCATAACTTAAATGTCACACACATAAAATATGCAATCAAATGTATAAAACTAAAAAAGACACACAACCACAAACAAACTAAAAACTAAAAACAGCTTTTCTGAAATACCAGACCCCCATCTGATGCCTGTTGGCCGGTAGCCTTTCCCTCCAACCCCATTACTTTTATTAGGGGTGGTGATGGCGCAGTGGAAACAATGCATGCCTTTGGTGCGGTAGACCTGGGTTCGATTCCTGCTGCGATACATCAACCAATGTGCCCCTCAGCAAGACCTCTAGTTGCTCCAGAGGTGTGCGACCTCTGACATATGTAGCAATTGTAAGTCGCTTTGCTTAAAAGCGTCAGCTAAATGACATGTAATGTAATTACTGTCCTGTATCATAACTAACAACAATATACAGGTGCATGAACAGGAATGAATTACAAATTATTACTGCTAGATTTCAGCCCGAAAGTGGATTAGCTGCTGGGTTTCCTCCGGCGTCCCTGTGTGTGATACGGGACGGTATATGTAAAGCACGTATCTCAAAGGCAAGTAGTGTTATGCACGAAAATTGCTGCTATGGAGTTAAGTTAACACTGTAGACATGCATGGAGTCCATTCAAGGCAGTTTTCACTACATATATTTCATGAGTTTGGACAGACAGGATGTAAACTCTGTTGGTGAACGCATACATCTGCTAGGCGGTAATTCTAGTTCTTTTAACTGCAAAGTAACAGTTTAGTGTCTTTCGGTCCTCTGCAGCCGTGAGAGGTCAAATTCAAAGATGGTGGACTTTTTGGAGAAGCTTCTTTTTCTATGAAACTCTTAAGTTGGTAGATACTTTAGCTTTAAAAATGTGATTCTACTGAGTTCTTAAGTTTAAAAATTATGTTATGGAATATAAACAACCAGTGATTTCAGTTGTATTAGTGTTTCAGTGTCTATTTGGGATGCAGATCAACATGTTGAACAATGGAAGGAGCTCATTGTGGCCTATCATAGATATATACACTAGATGTCGCCTTGACTACGGCAGTTCATTGGAACGAATGCGTCAACAGAGCCGCCATTTTGGAACAGGGGAGTCACTCCTCTTTAATGCATCAGCGTCAATGTAGGCAAAGGGCTAACGGAAATAAAATCACCATAAATCGTCATGAATGCGATTTGCTAGTTTTTGTGGTTTGTTCCAAAGGTCAGACATGTATTTATGATCGAGTCCAGAGAAAAATTAAGCTTTTGATATATGTATGTATATATACATATATATGTATATATGTAAGTCTAGGTTTATAGTCCCATTTTTCCACTTGATACTGCTTCCACTTAAGTAAACTTAAGATGAACTATCGACTACAAAACAAAGAAACTAATTAATGTGTTAATACAAAGAATATTTATTATGATCGGTTCACAGATCTGAGTCCAAACGGAAACTTCACCCTTCTGAACTAAGAGTTTCTGCTTCAAGGTGAAGTTTAAAACAGACTGAAATGTCCAGGCTCATTCCTCCACTCTTTATTTCTGTATGTATTTATGCGTTAAATATAATTTTAACGGGCACTGAGCTCCAGATCCTGCAGCCGCAGACGGTCTCTGTTGCCCCGCTGTAGCTTCTCTCCGTCCGCCTGCCGCCGGCAAACTTAGTGGAGCTTCCCGCCGATATCGACATACAGGTCGTCCTGGACTACGTTTAACATCCTCCCGGACTATGTTTAAGATCCTCCCGATCACCATTCTGTCTTTGGACAGTCCGGGGGAAGAGACGCTGCGGCCGGCCACGGAGCTCTCCACCTCCCGCTGCCGCCGGAGCTCAGATTGCTGATCGAAGGTGGCATATATATCATAAAACACACTGTCACCTGTTAAATCTTATCCGTTGCTGTTTGTTCTTTTCATTTCCTCTAACGAACATCAATAAGCAGCACAAAAGTCCAGCATCTCTACCGTTGATCTGAATGCGGTAAAATGTCGGACCCCTGTTCCAAGATGGCGGCGGTTCTGACGTATGTTTAGAACCTCAAGGCGACATCTAGTGTATATATCTATGGTGGCCTATCTATTTTCATTGTTTGTATCAGCAGTTGGTATGAACAGAGCCAAAAGTTTAAGTCCGCTGGATTCCATAGTTACATGTCTGCGACCGGCACAACATATCCTACATTTTGACCAACCATGATGTATGAAGAGTGAAAACTGTAGAGGAGAGAGCAATTTGTGTGGAAAAAATATCAGAGAATCGTACTACAGCTCCCCCCTCTGTCCTTCCCTCTGGCTCTCAACATTCCGTCCCATACACACACATTGGGAAATCTGAAACGGTCTGAAAATGGGATGATACATAACCTGTGATTTGGTAGAAGCCATGCTTGATATCAGAATGCCCATTCAGCCCAATAAAGGCCAAAGTATTGTCTTCGGTTTAAACTCTAATTACTTTTCTACATTAAAGTATGGCGATAAAGCATGGCCCCAAAGAGTTGTTGTTTTGATCTATGTTGAGTCCTTTCCCGAAGATTTCCCATTAAAGTCTATGGGAAATTTTAACATTGTGGCCTAATGGCCCACAGGGTATGAAGAGGATTTAGTAGGTAAGTCAGTGTCCATTTCTTTGTTGTAATGGTGTCTTGTGTTTGAACCATCATACAGTTGGTTTGTCATTGATGTGTATTTGCTGCTCATGTGGATCCTCCCAGTGTTTCATTAGCAGCTGTAACCACAGGGACTCTGATAAAACTGGAATAAACAAATTCCATCAGATATGAAGCTGTGGTTTGAATACCACTTCCCTCCTCTTTGAAGAGTAGTCAGATATCTGTGTTCAGGTTTTTGTATAGCCTCTTCTACACTTTGTATCACTGTGTTTCAAGAGCACAGTAGTAGAGACCTGTGTCTGCCAGGCTTAGTCTCTTTATGGTCAGTTCACTTGATTTACCTGGTGTTTTGGATTCATATCGGTTATCTGGGATATATTCACTACTACTACTAGCTGCTTTCCAGAGTATGAACTGAGGTGCCTGAAGGTCGGAATGGTGTCTGTACCAGTAAAGTCTAGGACTATATGTCTCATATTTGCATCTGAGTATAACAGATTCTCCTTCTCTTTCACTGACTTCATCTTCTACAGGAGAGATTTTGTCTCCAGCTATTAATCCTGGAAAAGTAGAGAGAATGAAGCCATTAGACTAACATTGTTCAAAAAGCTGAGAAGTGATGACAGAGAAAATGTCAACTGTACATTGTTACTCTGGACAGAAATAGATAAACTGTTTAGTGATTTTAGTTCTGAACTGCAGTTTATAAACATCTTTAGAAAATAATGAAACCATGATGTCCTTTGTATCTTACCAAAGAAAAGAGCAGCAAGAATAATCCACAGCCAATGTTCCATCTCTACAACAAGGTTTAAATCAACAGGAGAAACTAGCTGATGTTCAACATTCAGTCTGAGAATTGTTCTCTTCACAGCAGCACTTATTACTGACTGAATGGTTGAACACAGTGCAGAAGTAGCGCACCTCCTACTTGATAATGTCGCCCTCTAGTGGAAGTACAAAGTTCAGTACAACAGTGTAGAAAAACGTCTTCCAGCAGCTTGTCAGTGTGTCATCTTGTGTTTTTGTACAGAGACTGTGGGTTTCCTGTCACTGTGGGCCTCACAGCACAGTAGTACAGAGCAGAGTCTGTCACTGCAGCAGAGGAGATGTGGAGATCCATTTTGGTTTTATCCTCACTCACTGAAACAGACAGTCCAGAGTTTATTGCATTTTGCGTTCCATAATGAAAGATGAGGAACTCTGGTGGTTTTCCTGGATATTGTCGATACCAGAAGAAATAATCAGTATATCCAGCTTGTTTGGAGTATCTGTAGGACAGAGTAACAGAGCCTTCTAAACTGTTCTCTACTTTCTCTACTGGAGTGAGTTCTTCACAGCTGACTCCTAAATGAAGAGACAGCTCTGTTATTTCATGTGGTAAAAGACTTAAACAATTATTCACAATCGGATGATATTAGGATTACATTTTTTAAGCTGCATAGTCTAACATAATGTACCTGTGAGGATGGAGATTAACATCAGAGAAAACACACAATGCTGCAGTGACAGCATGTTGAATAAAGGTAATGTTGATGGTTTGTGTATTGATCTCTGTTGAATATAGAAGTTCCTCTCTCTTCTATAGTTCAGTAACAGCTCAGCTCCTCCTGAGTGTCTACGTCTCCTCGTAGCTCTGTTTTCACTTCTCTCAGTTACACTTCTAAGGTAAATTGATTCTAGACTACACCATGAAAAATGTATAGTTTAGCAGTATGTGACTCCCTCTGGTGGATTTTGTGGAGTATTGTGTTGTCTTTGCTCCAAAGGTTTTTGTACAGAGTTTTGGTGTTTCCTGTCACTGTGGGCTTCACAGCACAGTAGTACACAGCAGAGTCAGACACCTTAGCTGAGGGGATGTTCATATGGATTTGTTTGTCCTCAACTTTAATCTTCAGTCCAGAGATTACAATATTTCCTTCTTTTCCTAAAGCAGAGTGGGAGATGATGAACTCTGGTGGTTTTCCTGGACATTGTCGGTACCAGAAGAAATAATCACCAGATGACATTTCCAAGTATCTGTAGGACAGAGTAACAGAGCTGTCTTCTAAACTGTTCTCTTCTTTCTGGACTGGAGTGAGTTCTTCAAAACTGACACCTAAAGAAAGAGACAACTGTTATTAGTTTACACTGCAAAATACATAATAAATAACTCACATTTAGATGTTATTGCAATATAACTTTTTCAAGCTGCATAATCTAACATACCTGTTAGAATGTAAATAAATAGTAGATAAAACACACAATGCTGCAGTGACATCATGTTGAATAAAGGTAATGTTGATGGTTTGTGTATTGAACTCTGTTGAATATAGAAGTTCCTCTCTCTTCTATAGTTCAGTAACAGCTCAGCTCCTCCCTGAGTCTCTCCAGCTTGTTGGTGCTCTGTATTTTCACTACTCTTAGTTACACTTCCTCCTTGTTAACAGACTAGTGGCAGCATTTTGTTAAAGTTTTTTTTTATGGGAAAGAAATTACAGTATAACTTGAGTCAGCTGATATTCAAAGAAAAGCTCAACTTTAAATATTTTACTTTGTAAAGGTACTTTATTTGTCACATACACATAGCAATATTCATTCTCTGCATTTAACCCATCCCTCAAGGGAGCAGTGGGCAGCCAATCACAGTGCCCAGGGACCAACTCCAGATCTGAGCCAGTGCCATGATCAAGGGCACTGACTGGAGAACCTAGTACATGTTTTAGATGGTGGGGGAAACTGGAGCAAACCCACTCAAACATGGGGAGAACATGCAAACTCCACACAGAAAGGCCCCGGAACGACCTGTATTCGAACACAGAACCTTCTTGCTGTGAGGCCACAGTGCTAACCATTGGGCCACCATGCTGCTGCTGCATGAGCGGTATTCCTAACCGACATTTTAGCAGATTTTGATTACACATCAATCTCTCACTCTAACCTATACTATTCTAACCTATAGGGCTCTACACGGTCAGGCCCCTGATTATCTTGCCAACATAATTTACTTACACACCCTTTGAGGCTATGGCACCCAGACTCTGGAGTGCTCGGCCAACCAGCATTAGGTTTGTTGATCATGTGGACAGTTTTAAGGGTTAGGTGAAGACTCACTTGTTCAGACTAGTGAGGTATATTGTCATCTTATTGTATCTGCATATTCTATATGATTTGTACTTAAGCTTTGGGTAACAGAGAAACCCAGATTAACTTTAGCCTACTTTCAGAAGACACATCTGGAAAAAGCATTATCAATGGACTCTTAGACAAGAGCCAGTTGGCATGAAACCATTGGTCAAGTTATCGATCCCACCCCAATTCATGGAATATACACATGTGGCACACACACAAAGAACTTTAGAGTGACTTTTGAGAATCTGAGAAGCGGTCCTCTCCGAGCTCTGCAGGGCTTGTAAATTGATGCTGAATTCCTTTGATGCAAATAAACCTTTATAATCAAGAAACAGTGTCGGCAGATTCCTCTCTACACAGCATCACAGCATCGCTACCAAATACACCACACTAGCTTTTGGGTATCCTTATTATTAGTATGTCTTTTTTTATTGAGAATTGTATCTGTTGTATTTGTATTTTATTCTACTGACTATTTTTACTATGTTTTTATCATCTATACACATTGTAAAGCTCTTTGTGACCCTGTCTGTGAAAAGCGCTGTATAAATAAATTTTACTTACTCAAATTTTACACATATTTCACAAAATGTTTAGGGGCAAGAAAAATCTCAGTTCTCGACTCATTCAATTATATAAAGGTCTGGAACAGCAGCACTTAACTTGTAATAAACCATCTGACATTACTGGCGAATACAGTAATTACGGTTAGGGGCCGTTCGGTATTTATGGAATGGACTACCGGAGGAAAATAGAGGAAGGGTCATGTCTTTTTATTCTTTGTTGAGGGTCATACAAAATTTTTTAGTCCAGAGGGGGGGGGGTCATTGGATTGTTGGTGCATATTTTTCCAAATAGCTCTTAGTCTCGGCCCTCCTTCGCTACCAGATGGGTCTGACCCATGAGTGTGCTGTGGGGCAGGGGGAGCACTGCTGAAACAGGTAATTGCATTGTTTAAAAAATGAGTGTTCCTTAAGGTCTCCTAATAGGGTATGTAACATTTGTTGGGCGAAAAATGTCCCAGTTGATATTTTATGGGTCCTCATGCATCCCTGTGTTTTGGCCCTATTTGGAAAGACAGCTGTTCTTCCAAATATGGTATGCTCGTGAATATTTAGATGAGCTGCGCGCTGATTAGTTGAGCGAACCACATACACACACACACACAGACATGGGGCTACACAAAGATACGTAGCCATGCATGCACACACACACACACACACACACACAGAGCTACACACACACACACACACACACACACACACACACACACACACACACACACACACACAGGGAAATATGATCCGCTGTGAGCACGGTGTATTTTATTTTGAAAATTAACCAGATGTTTATTTTGTTTCTGTGCTCGACTTCCTGTCCCGCACTATCTGCCGTGTGCTGAATTGCTGCGGAGCTCTCCGGCCGGGAGGGCTGGACTGGCCATCGGGCATACCGGGCATTTTCCCGGTGGGCCGACACACTTTTGGGCCGAATCGCCGATATACATTTTTTGGCCGGGCCGGCCCATAAAGAACTCACAGCGGCCCATTGGTTAATTTTCTTTATTGGCACTGGCCTGACCCAATCAAATCCAAGAACCCCCTTCCCCACTCACAAATTTACGAATCCCACATGGCCACGCCTCCCGGCTCAGAACCACGAGCTGTAATAGTTATGCTGGAAGTTAGCATCCACGTTAAAATGGACAAACGACCACCAAAGTGCAAGGGAGGTGCAGAGAAATTACAGGACAAAAAGATTAAGAATCTACAGGCGGATTCCTCAAAAATTTCTGACATGTTTGGGCAGGGCCGGTTCTAGCCCTTTGGTTGCCCTAGGCGAGATTGAGTTTGGTGCCCCGTCCCCCCAGTCTCACATTGCCAGTAGAGAAGACCAGCAGTCAGTAGGGGGGAACAGCGGTCAGTAGGAGAGAGCAGCAGTCAGTAGGAGAGAGTAGCAGTCAGTAAGAGAGAGCAACAGTCAGTAGGGGGGAGCAGCAGTCAGTAGGGGAGAGCAGCAGTCAGTAGAGAAGACCAGCAGTCAGTAGGAGAGAGCAGCAGTCAGTAGGGGAGAGCAGCAGTCAGTAGAGAAGACCAGCAGTCAGCAGGAGAGAGCAGCAGTCAGTAGGGGAGAGTAGCAGTCAGTAGGAGAGAGCAGCAGTCAGTAGGAGAGAGCAGCAGTCAGTAGGAGAGAGCAGCAGTCAGTAGGGGAGAGCAGCAGTCAGTAGGGGGGAGCAGCAGTCAGTAGGGGAGAGCAGCAGTCAGTAGGAGAGAGCAGCAGTCAGTAGGAGAGAGCAGCAGTCAGTTGAAAAAACTAGGGATGCACCGAACCCAGATTTTTTGGGTTCGGCCGAATACCAAACCCACTGGTTAAGATTCTGCTGAACACCAAACCAAACTCTACTCCCATCCTCTACTCCCATCTTTTATCTTTTATTTTCTTTGGAATATTTTATTTTTAATATAATACATGCTGTATACATATACTTTACTTATATTGTTTATATTCTATATAGAGAATGTGTGAAGTGCACCAACAACACCAAAACAAATTCCTTGTATATGTTAAAAACGTACTTGGCAATAAAGCTTTTCTGATTCTGATCCTCAGTCCATTAGTAAACACACTATTGAAGTAAACAACGTCCACAGCCTCTAAAATAGTTAAATGTAACAACTTAATGTTGAATTCACACACTCTTTACACATCGTTGGAAAGCACATCGCTATCGCCATCTGAGTGACAATTTTGTTTTGCAAATTTTCGCTAACAATTGTATGATGAAGGCATGTTGGGGGGGGGGTGAAATTAGAAAGCTAGCATTAGCTAAAGAGCAGCAGTCACTCCGCTCCCACTGTAGTGAGACTCATTTGCCGAGAGAACAGCTGACAGCCCGGGAGAGGCCCTGTCTAGTTAACACACGTTTTTAGCTGTGAGTGTCCTTTTTTACCTGAAGTTGCTGCGTTTTGGCTGCTGTCTGTAGATTCCTGCATGTACAACTCATATGCAAATGTCTTAACAGCGGCGATGTTGTGTATTGTTTAGGGCCCTTTCCCCCACGAGACAAATCGGCATTGCAAATTGAACATGTAACTGGACTTGAATGGCCTTCCTTTGACTGAAAGTACTGCACAAGTTCCATTTTCACTTTCTCAACGCCTGTTATATTGAACGTTCCACCTAACGCGCCATCATTATGTCGACCAGCGTAGTGTACGAAGTGAGAGCGTAACTCTACAAAAAGTATAGAAGTAACAAGAGCGTTCAGTCCAAGATGGTGGAGCTGCAGCTCGGTCATGGGTGTGTTTGTTGCAATGGAACGTTCTATTGAGTTCCGCCTCTTGTTACTTCTGTACTCTTTTACAAGAGCAGAAACTCAACACAACGTTCGCCTCTTTTTCTCGAATTTCGCCTCTTGTTACTTCTTGTTGGAAGCGTTTGGTTCGGTGTAAGAAATTCTAAAGTTTGACAGTACCCAAACTCCATCAAAAAGCCCAAAGTTCGGCCGAACCCGAACTCGGTGCATCCCTACTACAAACCAATCAATTATAAGTATCTGGAGACGCAGCTCACAGATGTGATGACGACAGGACGTAGTTTTGTCACATATAGATCTTTAGTGCGCTTGCACAACTGCAGTGTGAAACCAAAACTTACCGGATCAAATGTATAAAATGTAACAACAACATGAACCTTGGTCCGGACCTTGGTTCGGACTTTCACTTGTGAAAACGCCCATATTTCTTTCTAGAAAGTCTGAAAGTAAACTGAAACTTAATATTTCAACATGTTACATGTTAAGCTCTTTTCAGAATGTTTCTTGAATATGAAGTGACAGTTTAGTATTGTTGGGACCAAGAGTTGGTTAAACAGCGATTTGGCTCAACTTGAAGTGACTGCGAGACAAAGGATCTTGGCCTACATGTAAATTCCAAAGCCAGTTGCACCAAACTCCTAGAGGCTGCTACTTGGAATCAGAATCTCAAGATGGAGAAAGTGCATTTAACACGTGTGGGACAAGGCAGACTGGCGGTGAGACAAAGAACTGCGTCACACCTTTGACCAGGTTGCAGTTCTCCCATTGGCTGTCGGTCCTTGAATGCACCACCCGTCACTAGGAGGCGGAGGAAGGATAAATGGCGACTGCAGTGTGTCTTCTTTGCTTTTTCCACGGTGACTCCGGTCGCGAAAGGAAGCACTCTAGCCCGGGTTAGCAAACTAGCATCACCTCGCTGGCCGAGTTTCGAGCTGGTACGAAATATATCGGCCTGATATACAAAGGGGATCCGAGGAAATACTCTGTCGAAGTATTCCTTCATCTGCAGCGGGCTTAATCAGCCTGGATTTAAGAAAAGGGACTGTGTTCTTTTTCTTGTTTGGTCGACCTGGAATCCGTTTTTCCCTCTGCTCCGGACGAAACGGATTGTTAAGCTCTGGCCAAGAGACTTAACTGACAGACAACACATACAGTAAGGAGGCTTACACAGTTTCTGGGCAGATATTAGAACTAGTGCGTTTTGTTTTGTTACTAATGAGCAAAAGGGTTCGCTACCACTTGTTTGCCATTAATGTGATCTGATTTAATCATGTACATGGACCATATGTGATTATTAATCTGTGCTGTGAATATATAACTGATCATTATATCGTTTGATTCATGTTGTGTTAAAGTAGCTGGGTTAAAACCGTAATTGCTATCTGCTACTCACTCCTTTCATGGAGTTTAGTTACTGTCTGCGATAGAATCGCGAAAATCAGCGGTGAAGCCACTGAGCTGGCCGTTATCAATATTTCAGATCAGAGTGCTCTTTTCTTTACTCTTCTCCTCTTTCTTCTTTTACTAACACACACACGCATTAGCTCCTGAGCTAACGCGGTAGGCTAAACTCACCCGTGGAATCTGCAGGGAGTCTATTTTACGTTCGTAAAAGAGCTAAACAGGAACTAGCTACCAGATCGGCTAAGCGTGCCGTTGCCTAAACAACCCCGGCTTCTTCGGCCCCTGCCAGTGCACGCAGCACCACTACCGCCCTCTTGAGGCTAAATAGTTTTGTGCAGCTCACAGGAGCAGCCATCTTTGGAGTTGTTTTGGGTGTTTAGAACTACACTCCGACACCGCCCCCTCCTTTTCCACTCACTCTCTTTCACACACACACACACACACACAGACACAGACGTGTCCATGCTGTTTTTGTTTTGCTTTGTTTTTGGTTGTGATATTATAAAAAGGTATATGAGTTTATTATTGAAGAATTATTGTTTAGCTACTGATAATTGTGAAGTTAATAAATCTTATTATGCTTAATTAGCAGTTGCTTGTGATTATTTGTGTACTGGTTGTGACAACTGCTGGTCAATCAGGTCCGTGCTTGGATTCACCCCTTCCTTTATTTCCTTTTTAAAGGATTTACACAGAAAGGAGACTGATCCACAGTTTGATTATTGGTCCCTGATTTGCAGGGTGGTGCCCCGTTTTTGATTGTTTGTCAATTTGATAAAGTTATTAATAACCATATTCATAACTTTATTAATATTGATAAAACCTCTTTGATAATTTGCCAATGATCAAATCTGTACCCTAAGGAAATCCTACAGTATCTTTTGGTCCTCTGCAGCCGTTTGAGGTCAAATTCAAAGATGGTGGAGTTGTCGGGGAAGCTTTTGTTTTCATGAAATTCTTAAGTTAGTAAAATCTTTGGCGGTAAAAATGTGATTCTACTGAGTTCTTCTGATTTCGGAGTTATATTAGTTAATGTTTCAGTGTCTATTTAGGATGCAGCTCAACATTTTGAACAATGGAAGGAGCTCATTGTGGCCTAATGTCCCACAGGGTATGAGGAGGATTTAGTAGGTAAGTCAGTGTCCATGTATTTGTTGTCATGGTGTCTTGTGTTTGAACCATCATACAGTTGGTTTGTCATTGATGTGGATTTGCTGCTCATATGAATCCTCCCACAGTGTTACATTAGCAGCTGTAACCACAGGGACTCTGATAAAACTGGAATAATCAGAATCCATCTGATATGAAGCTGTGGTTTGAATACCACTTCCCTCCTCTTTGAAGAGTAGTCAGATATCTGTGTTCAGGTTTTTGTACAGCCTCTTCTAGACTTTGTATCACTGTGTTTCTAGAGAACAGTAGTAGAGACCTGTGTCTGCCAGGGTTAGTGTCTTTATGGTCAGTTCAGTTGTTTTTCCTGGTGTTTTGGATTCATATCGCTTATCTGGGATATATTCGGGTGTGCCTGTTGCTCCTTTCCAGAGTATAAACTGAGGTGCCTGAAGGTCAGAATGATGTCTGTACCAGTGGAGATTAATATATTTCAGGAGTTCAGGATCATTTGATGTTGTCTCAAATTCACATCTGAGTGTAACAGATTCTCCTTCTCTTTTACTGACTTCATCTCCTACAGGAGAGATTTTGTCTCCAGCTATTAGTCCTGGAAAAGTAGAGAAAATTAAGTCATTAGACTAACATTGTTCATAAGGTTGAGAGGAGAAGACAGTGGAAAATGCCAGCTGTACAATGTTTCTCTGGACAGAAACAGTTAAACTTATTTTGTAAGTTCATATAAATCTTTAGAAGATAATAAAACCATGTTGTTCTTTGTATCTTACCAAAGAAAAGAGCAGCAAGAATAATCCACAGCCAATGTTCCATCTCTACAACAAGGTTTAAATCAACAGGAGAAACTAGCTGATGTTCAACATTCAGTCTGAGAATTGTTCTCTTCACAGCAGCACTTATTATTGACTGAATGGTTGAACACAGTGCAGAAGTAGTGCACCGCCTACTTGATAATATTGCCCAAACAAACAATGCTGCAGTGACAGCATGTTGAATAAAGGTAATGTTGATGGTTTGTGTATTGATCTCTGTTGAATATAGAAGTTCCTCTCTCTTCTATAGTTCAGTAACAGCTCAGCTCCTCCCTGAGTCTCTCTGTAAAGTGATTCTAGACTCCACCATGAAGAATATTGTAGTTTATCAGTATGTGACTCCCTCTGGTGGATGTTGTGGAGTATTGTGTTGTCTTTGCTCCAAAGGTTTTTGTACAGAGTTTTGGTGTTTCCTGTCACTGTGGGCTGCAGAGCACAGTAGTACACAGCAGAGTCAGACAGGTAAAGCTTCTGGATCTTCAGAGGAAAGGACTTATTCTTGATTGTGGCATCAACTCTCTCTTGCTCTTTAGAAATATCAGTTTGTACACGTTGCAGCATCATCTTTGGGTAATCATTTCCTTCTTGTTTGTACCAGAATAAATAGGGAAATGTGACACTGGTCTCAAATGTACAGTCAAGAGTAGCTGTCTCTCCTTCCGTAGTATTGACATCTCCTGTAGGCTGGGTCACACTGTCTTCTCCTTTACACTCTGGGGAAGAAGAGAACATGCAGAGGAAGACATAAATCAATAAAGATGATTGACCTAACCTGAACAATCAAAAGGTTTAAAGAGTTACCTAGCCAGAGAGTCAGAATCAGGATGTTAGTCAGCCAGTTTTTCATGTCTGCAGTGAGAGAGGAGGAGAGAGAGGAAGAGCATTGATACTCTGATGGATCTGGGCCTTCACATCATTGGTCCTTCCTCTTTATCATCTGTTGAGGACAGCGGTGGGACCAAGTCACTGTTTTGCAAGTCGCAACTAAGTGTCAAGTGTCTTTGCACTGAAGTCAAGACAAGGATGTGACGAGTGAAGTCCTAAGTCAAGTTCCAATTCCTTAACTTTGTGTTTCGAGTCCTAAACAAGTCATGAAGCAATCATCACCAAATGTAGACAACAGAGTTATAATGAATGACATTTACCCAAATAATGAATGCCTGTTTAAACATGTATTCATTTTTTATACCATGTTTTTATCAAGTGCTACTGAACTTATTAACTCTGACTCTGCACTCTCATACTTTCATAATGTTTTATGTCTAAATTGTTTGTACCTGCTGCTCCTG
Source organism: Perca schrenkii (assembly GCA_025617405.1). NCBI lineage: Eukaryota > Metazoa > Chordata > Actinopteri > Perciformes > Percidae > Perca > Perca schrenkii. Next base: position 745,153 of record CM046798.1, on the reverse strand, counting down.
TGTACTCTGCTGTGGTCAGGCCTCTACTTAAGAAGACTAATCTTGATCCCACAGTGTTGTCCATTTGTAGACCAGTCTCTTATCTGCCTTTTCTTTCAAAGGTTTTGGAAAAAGTTGTTTTCATACAGTTACAAACCTTTTTACAACAGAGCTCTGGGCTTGAAAAGTTTCAATCTGGTTTCAGATCATGTCACAGCACTGAGTCTGCACTGTTGAGAGTACACAATGATATTGTCTTGTCTGTAGATGCCGGTAATCCTGCTGCTTTAGTGCTCTTGGACTTCACAGTGGCTTTTGATACAGTGGACCATGCAGTCCTCCTCTCTCGCCTTGATCAAAGCTCTGCACTTAAATGGTTTAGCTCCTATATGGCAAATAGGAGCTTCTCTGTCATGATTGGTGACCTCTCCTCGTCACCAGCTCCTCTCTCTTGTGCTGTACCTAGGGGTTCAATACTTGGCCCCATCCTGTTGGGGCATTAAATATATTATAGGTAAGCACAACTATTTCATTGTTATGCAGATGATTTGCAAATTTGTTTGCATTTGAAACCGAATGACAGTGTCGCACTAAACTCCCTGTTTAGTTGTATTAATGACATTAAGTTGTTGCTTTCACAAAACTTTTTCAATTTGAATGAAGTTCATCATCTTCAGTACGTCATGCATGCCAAACGGTCCAGCTTTGAGTTTGGGAGCTCTGGTCTCATACACTAAGTCAGCTGTCAAAAATGTGGGGGTTACTCAGCATGAAATTTGATAAGCAGATCAGCAATGTTGTAAGAATGAGCTTTTCCAGCTTCCTCTCTTGGATAAAGTTAAGCCCTTCCTTAACAGGCATGATCTAGAAATAGCTCCTACCTGAGTTTCTCCATCTCCTCGTAGCTCTGTATTTTCACTTCTATCTCTTACACATCTAAGGTAAAGTGATTCTAGACTACATCATATTGAAGTTTAACAGTATGTGTTGAAAACCCAAAAACATAACATATATATCTTGCTTACATGTTAATCTGTTTTTGCTTATATATTAATTAGTTTTTGCTTATACTGCTCTGTTTTTGCATTTTATGACAGAAAGAGCTTTTATTGAGAAACTGTGAAGAGTGTAGGAAAGCACCTAGACAGATAAGAAGAGCACAGGCAGAAGCTGCGACCTTGACGGGTGCATGCAACTGTGTGTGTGTGCATCTTGAAGGCACATGTGTGGCCATACACAGCACAGAAGCTGTAGAGTTCATGAAGTTCATTACTGTAACGTTATTTGTGAAGTGTTTCCTACATTACCTTATAAGGACAAGGAAGTACCTAAAGTGCGTACCTTTGGATAACTTTGGGAGGATTAAAATGTTTTTCGTGTATAAATATGAGTGTTTTTGCCGAGTAGCGGCCCCTTCCCTTTTGGGTTCCCTTTTGGGCTCTTTTATCCGAACGCTTTACGTGGCATTGGGATGCCATGAAGCCTTCTCCGTCTACCATTGCACTTTCTGTTGCATTGGGGAAGATTCATTATGCCTCTATCAGCTGTAGAGGGGTTCCCTTTGCTCTCGCTGAGTTTAAGGGAGGAAAAGGAAAGAAAATACTATCTCTGAGAAGCGGCTTCGAATACCTCTGTTAAAAAGAGGCCTTAAAGTTTGCTTCTCTCTTAGTTTGCCCAAACGCTCTTTTCGCTGCGTTTTGGAGAGTTGCGTCCCGGCGGGGATCGACTTGGACATGCACACCTCCTGTCAATTTCCTAGTTGACATTTCCCTATCCGCGTCTCAACGACTACTCAAAGCGCTTTAACATTGTACAGGAACCATTCACCATTCACACACATTCATACGTGTGGCCGAGGCTGCCGTACAAGGTGCTGCTCATCAGATAATCATTCACACACATTGCCCAAGGACACTTCGACATGGGACTGCAGGGCCAAGGATCGAACCACCAACCTTCCGATTGGCAGGCAACCGCTCTACCACTGAGCCACAGCCATCCTTGAGCCAAGGGCGTCCTTGAGAAGGAAGGGACCTCCAGTGACCCTGGGAGGACGGCTGAGACCGTGAGTACTAAAGAAAAATCATTGGTTTTAAAGATCCCCTCGGGCAGTGCTTGTCATATACAGGGGGATAAGAGCCCGTGTTTTTGGGGACGTCTGGTGTAGTGTGTATCTAACCTCTTGCCTCGCCTCGGGGTTCCCTGATCCGGGTGAGGGTCTCTCCTTAGACGGAGGGCGTGTGTGTCTCTATAAACCAATTAATCAGGGAAGCGTCAAAAGCAACTCCTTTTTAGTATAGGTCAAAACATCCGCCCCGCTGACAGGTGTTCGTCCGTACGGCAGAAGAGGGCACTAGAAGGGCCGGGGGTTTGCTGAGGGGAAGGCAATAAAAGGGGTTGGCTCGGCCACAGCGAGCGACGTGACGCCTCAGCGAACTGCCACACCGGTCGACAACAGCAGCACTTATTATTGACTGAATGGTTGAACACAGTGCAGAAGTAGTGCACCTCCTACTTGATAATGTTGCCCTCTAGTGGAGGTACAAAGTTCAGTACAACAGTGTAGAAAAACAGGCTTCCAGCAGCTTGTCAGTGTGTCAGCTTGTATTTTTGTACAGAGACTGTGGGTTTGCTGTCACTGTGTGCTCCACAGCACAGTAGTACAGAGCAGAGTATGTCACTGCAGCCGAGGAGATCTGAAGAACCATTTTGGTTTTATCCTCACTTACTGAAACAGACAGTCCAGAGTTTGGAGTATCTACAGGACAGAGTACCAGAGCTGCCTTCTAAACTGTTCTCTTCTTTCTCTACTGGAGTGATTTCTTCACAGCTGACAACTAAAGGAAGAGATAACTCTGTTATTTCTTGTTGTACAATGCTCAAATGATTCACATGCAGATATTATTGAAATATAACTTTTTCATGCTGGATAATCTAACATATCTGTGAGGATGGAGAGAAACAGCAGAGAAAACACACAATGCTGCAGTGACAGCATGTTGAATAAAGGTAATGTTGATGGTTTGTGTATTGATCTCTGTTGAATATAGAAGTTCCTCTCTCTTCTATAGTTCAGTAACAGCTCAGCTCCTCACTGAGTCTCTCCGTCTCCTCGTAGCTCTGGATTTTCACTTCTCTCAGTTACATTTCTAAGGTAAAGGGATTCTAGACTACATCATATTAAAGTTTAACAGTATGTGACTCCCTCTGGTGGATGTTGTGGAGTATTGTGTTATCTTTGCTCCAAAGGTTTTTGGACAGAGTTTTGGTGTTTCCTGTCACTGGGATGCAGAGCACAGTAGTACACAGCAGAGTCAGACAGCTGAAGCTTCTGGATCTTCAGAGGAACTGACTTATCCTTGATTGTAGCATCAACTCTCTCTTGCTCTTTAGAATTATCAGTTTTTACAGAGAAGCGTTGCAGCATCATCTTTGGGTAATAATTTTCTTCTTGTTTGTACCAGAACAACGTGGGACTTGGATCAGTGGTCTCAAATGTACAGTCAAGAGTAACCATCTCTCCTTCAGTAGTAATGACATCTCCTGGTGTCTGGTTCACACTGTCTTCTCCTTTACACTCTGGGGAAGAAGAGAACATGCAGATGAAGAGATGCATTAATAAATATGAGAACAATCAGTATTATAAATAGTTACCTAGCCAGAGAGTCAGAATCAGGATGTTAGTCAGCCAGTGTTTCATGTCTGCAGTGAGAGGGGAAGAGAGAGAGGAAGAGCATTGATACTCTGATGGATCTGGGCCTTCACATCATTGGTCATTCTTCTTTATCATCTGTTGAGGAACTCTCAACAATTTGTGATTGTCTTGAAGTTTAACAGTGTGTGACTCCCTCTAGTGGATGTTGTGGAGTATTGTGTTGTCTTTGCTCCAAAGGTTTTTGTACAGAGTTTTGGTGTTTCCTGTCACTGTGGGCCTTTCAGCACAGTAGTACACAGCAGAGTCAGACACCTTTGCTGAGGAGATCTGCAGATCTATTTTGGTTTTATCGTCACTCACACTCACTGAAGCAGACAGTCCAGAGTTTGCAGCATTTTGCGTTCCCACGAGAAAGATGAGAAACTCCGGTGGTTTTCGTGGATATTGTCGATACCAGTAGAAATAATCAGTATATGCAGCTTGTTTGGAGTATCTGTAGGACAGAGTAACAGAGCTGCCTTCTAAACTGTTCTTTTCTGTCTCTACTGGAGTGAGTTCTTCACAGCTGATACCTAGAGGAAGAGATAACTGTTAATAGGTGTAAAAGTCTAAAAAAATGATTCACATTCAGATTATCAGAAAAGTTTTCATGCTGTAATCTAACAAACCTGTTAGAATGGAAAGAAACATCAGAGAAAACACACAATGCTGCAGTGACAGCATGTTGAATAAAGGTAATGTTGATGGTTTGTGTATTGAACTCTGTTGAATATAGAAGTTCCTCTCTCTTCTATAGTTCAGTAACAGCTCAGCTCCTCCCTAAGTCTCTCTGTAAAGTGATTCTAGACTACATCATGAAAAATATTGAAGTTTATCAGTGTGTGACTCCCTCTGGTGGATTTTGTGGAGTGCCTGAAGGTCAGAATAATGTCTGTACCAGTGAAGGTCAGGATCACGAACCGTTGTATCATATTCACATCTGAGTGTAACGGAGTATCCTTCTCTTTTAATGACTTCAACGTCTACAGGGAACATTTTGTTTCCAGCTATTATTCCTGAAAAAAGTAGAGAAAATGAAGCCATTAGATTAACATTGTTCATGAGACTGAGAGGAGGAGACAGAGGAAAATATCAACTGTACATTGTTACTCTGGACAGAAACAGCTCAACTGTTCATAGATTTCTGCTCTGATCTGCAGTTTAAATAAAACTTTAGAAAATAATGTTATTTTTTATATCTTACCAAGGAAAAGAGCAGCAAGAATAATCCACAGCCAATGTTCCATCTCTACAACAAGGTTTAAATCAACAGGAGAAACTAGCTGATGTTCAACATTCACTCTGAGAATTGTTCTCTTCACAGCAGCACTTATTATTGACTGAATGGTTGAACACAGTGCAGAAGTAGTGCACCGCCTACTGGATAATGTCGCCCTCTAGTGGAAGTACAAAGTTCAGTACAACAGTGTGGGGGAAACGTCTTCCAGCAGCTTGGCAGTGTGTCAGCTTGTGTTTTTGTACAGAGACTGTGGGTTTGCTGTCACTGTGGGCCTCAAAGCACAGTAGTACAGAGCAGAGTCTGTCACTGCAGCAGAGGAGAGCTGAAGATCCATTTTGGTTTTATCCTCACTCACTGAAACAGACAGTCCAGAGTTTATTGCATTTTGCGTTCCATAGTGAAAGATGAGGAACTCTGGTGGTTTTCCTGGATATTGTCGATACCAGAAGAATTGATCCCCAGCAGTTGCTTGTTTGGAATATCTGTAGGACAGAGTAACAGAGCTGCCTTCTAAACTGTTCTCTTCTGTCTCTACTGGAGTGAGTTCTTCACAGCTGATACCTAAAAGGAGATATAACTCTGTTATTAGATATAAAAGTGTAAAAGTCTCAAAAAATTATTCAACTTTTTCATGCTGTATTTTCATGCAACTTACCTGTGATGATGGATAGAAACAGCAGAGGAAACACACAATGCTGCAGTGACAGCATGTTGAATAAAGGTAATGTTGAAGGTTTGTGTATTGCACTCTGTTGAAGCTCCTCCCTGAGTCTCTCCGTCTCTTCGTAGCTCTGTATTTTAACTTCTCTCAGTTACACATCTAAGGTAAAGTATGTACAGTCAAGTGCTCCTGTGCACTCTGCTGTGTTTGAGGAATTTAAGCCAGTTTCTCTGACGGTGCTTACTGAGGTAGTGCAACACATGAAACCTACCTACTATTCCCACCAGGATGGTGAAGGAGGTTTTTAATAGCACCATTGGGTCGAGTCTACTTATTTTTTTTAAATTCTTGTCTTAGTTTAGGTTCTGTCCCAGCTGCCTTTAAACATGCTGTGGTCAGGCCCCTACTTAAGAAGCCTCATCTTGACCCACAGTGTTGTCCAATTTTAGACCAGTCTCTTATCTGCCTTTTCTTTCAAAGGTTTTGGAAAAGGTTGTTTTCATACAGTTGCAAGCCTTTTTTACAACAGAGCTCTCTGTCTGAAAAGTTTCAATCTAGTTTCAGATCACGTCACAGCACTGAGTCTGCACTGTTGAGAGTACACAATAATATTGTCTTGTCTGTAGATGCTGGGAATCCTGCTGTTTTAGTACTCTTGGACCTCACAGTGGCTTTTGATACAGTGGACCATGCAGTCCTCCTCTCTCGCCTTGATCAAGGCTCGGCACTTAAATGGTTTAGCTCCTATATGGTAAATAGGAGTTTATCTGTCATGATTGGTGACCTCTCCTCGTCACCAGCTCCTCTCTCTTGTGAGGTACCTCAGGGTTCAATACTTGGCCCCAACCTGTTTTCCTTATATATGTTGCCTTTAGGGGCTATTATATATATTATAGGCAAGCACAACCTGTCATTTCATTGTTATGCAGATGGTCAGAGATGGCAAAAGTACTCACTTCCTGTACTCAAGTAGAAGTACAGATATTTTTGTTAAAAACTACTGGTAAAAGTAGAAGTACTGATTTAACTTCTTTACTCAAGTAAAAGTAACAAAGTACAGGCTTGGAAATTTACTTAAAGTATGAAAGTAAAAGTAGCCTTGCGAATGAATACAATTTTTTATGAAAAGTTGCCTGGACCACACAAATCTAGAGTGGTAGCTGACAAACTTCAGTGGACTCTTTTTATGCCATTGCCTACATTTTAAATGGATGTCTGCCAATAGGCCTAAAACATGACATGTATGATTATTGAGAAACAGAGCTGCCTTCTAAACTGTTCTCTTCTTTCTCTACTGGAGTGAGTTCTTCAAAACTGACACCTAAAGGAAGAGATAACTGTTATTTAAAGGTACAATATGTAACTTTTCTGCATTAAAAACACCAAAAATCACTATACCTATGTTATATATATTTTTTAGTTGTGTACTTACATTATCCCAAATGTTTCCACCAACTTTCAAACCCAGAGAAATTTGTAATTTAATTCGAAGACACGGGACGTTTCGTTTTTGTCGCCCGTCAATGGCGTTATATCCGTTGAGTCCTCTAGTTCCTCTAACTTCCGCCAAACGCTAAGGTGAACACCGGAAGTCCACCAATGAAACCAAAGAATAAGACGGCGAAGAAGAAGAAGAAGTTGAAGTTAACAGAGTAGCTAGCGTCACTGAACTTGACCGAAACTATTATAAACTATACAATTGTAGTATTTGTGTGTATAGCTACCTCAGTCATTATGGACCATGATTATGCGTTGCCTGCACGTTCTGCTGCTGGAGCTAGAGCTACGAAGCGCAAACGTACAGGTGAAAACACGATCCAAGAAGGTTTTGGGACGCGAAAAGAAGCAAGACGAGGATAAACATTGGAGTGGCATTTCCAAGATGGAGAGAGCTTCGTGATAAGCTAGGACTACAGAGAGATGCCGATCTCGCATGCATTCTAATAGACAGGTAAGCACATATTCAGCTAATAGTACTCGAGTCCGGTCTTGTATTTGGACTTGTATTTGGACTTGTCTCGGTCTTGGCCGCTGGTCTTGGCAAATATGGTTTTTGGTCTCGACCGAGTCCAGGAGTCTTCATTTAGTTTATAGTAATATTGGAGAGAAAGTGAAAAACAGTTTGGACGGGATGTTCGACTTTTCACAAGTTTAGACAGCCAGCTAACGCTATGCTAACGTTAGTGCAACGTAAGTTGTCAACATAAGACCTGTGGCGTTAGTGCTCCTTTTGTACCATAATTTTATTTAATGAAATATTAAGCTTCGCTCCTACGAGATGGGTGGATTTTTGTTATGTTACACACAAAGCTAACTGACTATAGTAAGCCTGTGCGTATGCTAGAGGACGTTAGCAAACGTTTCGGCGAGCTAACCACGACAGTCAACCTCTGCTGCTAAAAGCAATCAATAATAAAATATTTAGTTTTCAGGGAAGGCGTAAAACAACCATAGGGGTACACTCTGTAAAACTGGTCACTTGTTTTCTACACTACAACTGGAGTGAAGCTATATTATATTGCCATTTAGTTGCTCAAATGCTCAGTATAGTAAGTTTATAGTATGTTTACATCACACGATAGGTTTAACGTTACATATTTTCGGTTTTACCTGAAACTGTGCCTATCTACACTGTAGTTAGTTATAATATATATAAATACAAGTAACCGATAGCAAATCTTCGTATTGAACAGACAAAGCTAACGGTGTGGGTTTATTGAAATATTCAGCTCAGGCTTGCTGCTTGTTATAGGCATGTTATGTACTGGCGTAAGTTACTAACTTTGTTAGTAACTTCGTTATTAACTTCATTTAATTCTAGATATGAGTTATGGGTTGGTGGTAAATTACATTTCCATGTTTCCTTATTGAACAGTTATCAAAGAGGAGGACCATCAACATCAACTCCTAGCAAGAGACATGGAATGCCAATTCAAACCCTCTCGACCATAGCACCATCCAGTCAGTCCTCATCAGATAGGTAAGGAATACAGAAGTTTTAGAAAATTACTTCTCCAATTTGCTAAGTATGATAAGTACACCAGACTAATAGATGGCATTTGTTTTACAGAGAACACTGCTTTCTGGAGCCTGGTATTGAAGACCTTTCCATGGCAGAAACAGAACAGACGATAGATGAAAGGTGATTTTTTATTTTTTTTTTAAACTGGTATTTATAAGTCATTATTATTATTGTTATTGGTTTGAAATTAAGTTGTTTCACTTACAATCATTTATCATTTCTATGTAAACCAGGGATGCATAAATGACAGAAATGGCCGGTGTGTGGCGCAGACTTGGTCCCCCCCGTTTTAAAACTTTGTTTTAATTATTTTTTTTCTTTTAGTTTTTCTAAGATGAGTGTTCATGATGAGTCCACCTTTAGCCTGACTGAAGACGCTAATGATCTTCAAAACACAGTGTAAGTATTATTCTAATCCATAGCTTTATACTTTCTCTTTATACTTTCTCTGTGCTTTGATGTACAGTACATGACAACTGACAAGATCTGAAACTGAACCCACCTAATGAACACCCCCTTTGTATAATTAGCTGACACATCAGGCTTGCCAGGCTTCAGCACCATTTGAAGTTAATCTGACTTCAAGAGGCAAAGGAACAATCATTGAATGGGTGAGTCCAAAAATATCTCTGTACCACAAAATCATGCAAATATGAAATATTAATTTACCTTTACTTTATATAACATAAGAAACATCCATCCATTGGTGGGAATCCAAATTTGTGGCACACAATACCATGCCCCACTAAGTCACTTCCATCATTTATTTTAATGCACATGTATTTTTCACATGTATTTTAAAACATGCAATGCTGCCCCTGAAAGACTGTAATTCCTGGAAAGGGCATGTTTGCTAACAAGTATATTTGCTGTTATTTCTAATTTGTATATATAAAAGTGGAACACTATGGTGGGGACACATGTCTACCAATCAGCTTACTGTTTCATTGTCTTACAGATATGTTCCAATGGTCACCATATATGGAGGTGGAACTCACAGCCCACACTAAAATACGGGATGCAGGCAGGGGACTTTATGATGGCTACAAACATCCTCCTGTCTGGGAATAACTATTATAAAGTGTCCCACCTGTTCAATTACATGAACATGGGCTTTGTTGGGAAGGACTCTTTCTTTAACATTCAAGACACCTACTGCCTAGGAGCAATCAAGGACTTCTGGGAGGAAAAGAGATCTACAGCGATCAAACGTCTGCAGAATAAAGATGGTGTTGTTGTGCCAGGTATGTCCGCTGGCTTTTTAACAAAGGGAAAAGTCAAACATAGCCTACATTTTCTAAGTACAGAATCCTTACATCATGATGTAGTTTCTTTGGTAATTTATCTTGCTTTTAATATTTTAATTACTTTAAAAGTACAATGTTCCTTATTTGCCTTTTGATTTTGCGTTTCAATGTTCCTGTCTTGCACTTTTCAAACTTGTCATTACAATTCTTGTTCTAAAGATAATTTTTTTTGCCTGACTTTTACAGCAGATGGAAGAATGGACAGTCCAGGACACTGTGCCCAGTACTGCACGTACACAACCATGGAGAATGATACTAAGGAAATCATATCTGTTGTGACTATTGACAAAAGGCAGACCCAGCGAAACTCTGTCGTCCTGGAAAGAGAGGCTTTCGTAAGCACCATGGACAAGCTTCTGACAGAAGTAAAGCTCACAGAAATATGTATGGATGCTCACACTCAGATTGCTTCTCTTATGAGTAAGTTGGTATTATTTACAGTGCTAATGTAAAATCCTTTTTATGTTTATTAAATGTGTATGATTTGTCTGTTGCATATATTAGCTTCTAAATGAATGATTTATTTTTGTTTACAAGATCCTAGATCTGGTAGATACAAGGACTCTGGAGTAGTTCACTCATGGGATATGTGGCATGGAGCAAAGAATCTTGCCAAGAAGATCACTGCAGTGGGTTTTCCTATTTGTGAAATTTCAGTTCTGTGGACATGTAAACATATTCTATATTCTATCATAATCTAAATAAATGTTTTTTTTGCGTACTTAGGCAGGACAGATGTCAGGACAAAAGGTCCTGCTGCAGTGGACAAAAGACATTGTCAACCACTTCTGGTACTGTTGTAAGACAGCAGAGACGGAAGTGCAATTCCGGGTAAGTAATGCATCTCAATTTGTTTTATCTTGTAAGTGACTACATAAATGAAGTTTAAATTTGTTTGATATTGTTAACTGTCTTAGGGAACCCAAGAGAAAAGAACTTTATACCGAAGAAGGCTCAAGACTCATAATTCAATGCACTTTGCACATACATGGGCAGTGTGGCAAAAAATGTAATTTGTAATGCATATACTCCTGTTTACTATACAGATGACTCAGAAGGCCATATTCAATAATTTTTGACACACTGTCAGTCTTAGATCACAGCATACATCCATATCAACACCTAAACTATTCATCCATCTTTTGTTGTGCCACTGTCTGATCTAATCACAACCTATTTATTTTAGAAACTGTGGAGCAGTGTGCTTCACCATGTTACGAATGAGCACAAATGGTACCTTGGCCATTGCTTGCATGATCGCCTGCCAGAAAATCAAGAGAAGGAATGGCTGGAGAGTGGGTCACAGGCTCACAAGGCACTAGAAACTATTGTGCTCAACAAGAGATGGCTGAAAGACGTGCACCGATATTTGCCGTTCAGGTAACTTCAGCAACCACCTAAAATACTTTTTTCAAATTGAAGTTAACATGTCAGATTTCCATAAAGACAAGCAATGGGAATAGTTAAACATTTTGGTCTAACTATGACCTGTGTATGTGAACACTGAAAACATTCAAACATTATTCAACACAGTAAATTATCTTTAGAATACATTATCGCCACTGTCTGTAGTATAATTATACAGACATTTTTTTCGACATAGATCAACCTGTCAGCTGGAGTCCTTTCACAACCACATCCTGATGTATGCAAGCAAGCGTTTCAGTTTCTCGCCGTCCGTGTATGAGGCAAGGACTCTCCTGGCAGCCCTGGACTACAACCACCATAAAAACCGACCACCACTGTCTAACAAAGAGGGCCAAATGATGTAAGACTAATTAAAGCGACTTTGAGTCCATGAAAAGCGCTATATAAATTTAATTTATTATTATTATTATTATTATTATTATTATTATTATTATTAAGACTTTGTCTTGGCACACTCTTCAGAAAAGCATATAGGCCTACAGATAATCATTTATGTATATCATTTTTCACTTTGTAAGGAATTCATTTTATACTAACAAGTTATATTTTTCCACAATGTTATATTTTATAAATATTAGTGTATTCAACCAAAATACAACTTTGGATTTTAAATAAATGTTTTTCTTTTTAAAGCTTTCGTCGACAATACCAAAAGAAATCCGGGAGATGGACTGTCTACACCCTGAAAGTTGTGAAGGACTACAGCTACATCCCTGATCTGCAGGCAGCCATTTTGAGGAAAAGACTGCATTCTGAGAGGGGGTTGCCAAGGCGCAGGATTCTACGTCCTGATGACCCTAGAACACTCGGCCTCCTTCCAAATGTTCCACCTCCGTCCATAGACACCATTATTGAGTCCCATGTCAGCAGGGGCCTAGGTATGAATACCTGAAAGTTTCAATTGTGAATATATTTTCAGCAAACAAATGTCATCAGACTGTAAAAGAATAAATTTGGTAGGCTAATGTTCGGTTTGATTGACGTGTGTTATGGCCCTGGTCTGTATTTTTCTGAGATGGGAAATTATACTGTTATTCCTGTATATTAAAATGAAATGTATTTTCACTTACAGGGACCAGCTCTACACAGCATGAGATGAAGGGAGTAGCTCTGAATCCTTGTTCATCCGAACCCCAGCGCTCGATTCCCTCGTCAACTGAGCAAGCTGGATTTTTTGTTAGGACACTTATGCACCAAACTAAATTAGCAATTTTTCAACGCATTACAAGTGTAAATAAATAGGATTCAATTTGAATGTTCAACTCCAAAACAGTTTTTATTCTTAATTCAGAAATAAATTATGTGGAAAACAAGATTTCTTATGTCTTTGACTCTTGCTATTACTAATATGCAGTATATTATTAAGAAGGCAGTAAGGAACAACATCACTTGGTTTAACTTAATAACTACTACGATAACTACATATACTTTATAACTATTACGATAACTTTATTCTATTAAATAAAATATCAAAGACAAACAACAACAGCAGTGAGGTGGCTTTAGCAACCACAGTAGTTACAACACCGCTTCAATGAAACCAGTGTACCTGCCAATTGGGTCTGGGAATTTATCCCGTATTCTGGACACACAACAGCTGGGGATGACAACACGGTTTCCCACCCCGAGGGCACCATACCGCCACAAGACAAAGTTTCTGTAAGCGGCATAGCGGTATTCCCGGTTGTCATCCCCAGGCAGCTGTGTATCATGGAGAGCATATATGTCATTTGTTAGCCGCCGTGCTAAGCGCAGTACATGCTCATTTAATATATACAAAGACATGTGGGGCAATCTGCTGATGCAGTTGGCCTCCATCATGCCACAACATTTATTTTCGATGTCCGTTCCCATTTCCCTGCATCTTGAGCAACTGCACCAATTAGGCACACCTTGCAATGGTGCTTCTGCTCCCTGTGTAGCTGGTTGGAGCACATCGAAGATGAGACCAGGCTCTCTGTCCATAACTCTGATTAATAGTCTACGTGCGTCATCTGCATCAATGTTCCCTATCCGCTCCTGAAAATCACAAATTTAAGAAATTTTAAAGCGTAACCCTGATTCTGAAATGATTTCTTCCTGTGAGCATCATACTACAAATTATCCAAATGTTTTTTTCTCTCCCTCAATTTCTGTCTTTTTTTTTTTATAAAGGAAGTTTAATTTTATCCTGACACTGGCAGCATTTCCTAAGATATCTCTGTCTGAGACCTCCTTTCCTCCTGCAGCCTCTCCACCCTCACTCTGTCCTCTTCAGAAATTCCAAGTGCTGCTCTGGTCCCTCTTCCTCTAGCTGCCTGTCTACCCCTTGTTGCACTGCTGGCTCCTGCAGTTCTGCCCGCTCTTGTCATCCCTCTCCTTCCACCTGCTGTCCTTCCTCTTGCTGCATCATTCACTCCAGCAGCTCCACTCACTCCTACTTCACTGCTGTCTTCGACCACTCCACTTGCTTCTGCTACACTGCTCGTTGCTGATGTTCTGCCTGCTCTTCCCATTCCCCGTGCTCTACCCAGTGATCTTCCTCTTCCACTCACTCCAGCTGCTCTGCTTGCCCTTCCTGTCCTTCTTCCTCTTGCAGTAACTCTTTCAAGTGTTGAGTCCTGCTCTGCATGCCGGGGACTCCAGGTCTCATCACTAACTGCTAATGACTCATCCGTTGAGGAGCCATCCGTCTCTTCCTACAACATATTCACATTTCGACAGAAACACAAAAATCTTGAGATACAGAGAGGACATGATCAGCTGACCACAGATAAGTGGCTACATTAAAATAGCTATCTTATCTTTTGCTTGTTACTAAATAATGCATAAATCATTTTTAAAAACATTTTGTTCAATTCAAGGGTCCAAGTTTTGTGGCGAGTCCTGTGTGCATCTGATGTGACCATATGGTTTATTGCAATGATTTTGTGCCTATTCTTTTACAGTTGTTTATTTTAAAAACATGTCATGGCAATGACTTCAAGAGCACAATAAAATGAGGTCAACCAAATGCACCAGCTGTAATTTAGTTCAAACTTAGCGTAGTTTTTAGCAAGTTATTACTGGGTTGCAGCACCACAGACAGATTACTCTAACAATCAGGGTTCAAAGTACCATCTAAGAGCCAAATAATGATAGAATAAGGGAAGATTAGCTTCACTCAACAACCCTCCCAAAAAATGATGGTTGCTAAAATTTGAACCTTCAATATCTGGTCAGCTGGTGAATGAAAATGTTAATTTTGAATCCTGATAGCAACGCAATAGTTGGCACACATGCCCCAGGGGTAACGTTAGGTGTAAATCGTACAATGTCACAGAATTATACTCAATAGCAAAATATAAATAATAATAAAGCATTTTTCAGTCGCACATATTAGCTAATTGCAACAACAACAAAAAACATTTGAATATCGATCCAGCTTACTACGATGACTAGTGGCTCATGCCAACCAACTACCTAATTCCTACGGTAACATTATTATTATTGTAATGTTATAACACGCTAATAAAGTTATTTTTTTTTAAATTTTATTTTATTTTGATTATTTTGACGCTAGAATACAACACTGGGCTAACCTACGATTAAATTCACCACATGATTAGCTACAGTAACGTTAGCTGTTCAGTAGCTAGCTAGCTAGATGGTTAATGTTAGTCAACTCATCTTACATTAGCTAACGTTTCTGATAAGTTTGCAAGTTAACGTTACGTTAGCTAACGTTACCTTGCGGATATTTCATTAGAATGGCATTACATAAAGTGAATAACCCTAACTAAACCTAACGTGAATACAGCTAAAATATATTTAACAATACATTACCTTGTCAGTAAACATGTTTTATGCCAGAGACGCTAGATAAGCTGATTAACATTGACGACGACAACAAATCCCAAGATCCCACGCTACTTCCCGACGTCATCAAAAGTACGTCTTTTGTTATTGTTTTGATTGAGAGACCCCTAGTGGCCAAAAACTACATATTGTACGTTTAATGTTGTAAAAGCCTTAATAATGAAATAAAATAATAAAATTCACATTCAGATTTTATTAGAATATAACGTTTCATGCTGCATAATCCAACATACCTGTCAGAATGGAAAGAAACATCAGAGAAATCACACAATGCTGCAGTGACAGCATGTTGAATAAAGGTAATGTTGATGGTTTGTGTATTGATCTCTGTTGAATATAGAAGTTCCTCTCTCTTCTATAGTTCAGTAACAGCTCAGCTCCTCCCTGAGTCTCTCCGTCTCCTCGTAGCTCTGGATTTTCACTTCTCTCAGTTACACTATAAGGTAAAGTGATTCTAGACTACATTATATTGAAGTTTAACAGTGTGTGACTCCCTCTGGTGGATGTTGTGGAGTATTGTGTTGTCTTTGTTCTAAAGGTTTTTGTACAGAGTTTTGGTGTTTCCTGTCACTGTGGGCTGCAGAGCACAGTAGTACACAGCAGAGTCAGACAGCTGAAGCTTCTGGATCTTCAGAGGAACTGATTTTAACTTGGAATTCAGTGTAGATGAAAATCTCTCCTTGAACTCGTCTGGTGTGTTCCCTTCATCCCCTTGAAAGCGGCTCAGAATGAATTTGGGGCTGTTGTTTCCATCCTGTTTGTACCAGAAGAGATTATTACTAGTTGTACTGCTGTCATATTGACAGCCAAGTGTTACTGCCTCTCCTTCAGTAGCAGTCACATCATCTTCTAGTTGCAGCACGTTGTCTTTTTGTGCTCTGCATTCTGTAAAACAGCAACAAACAGAATCAGTGTGCTGTTAAAGAATAATATCAATGTTGGATTGATATCAAAGAAACAGAGTTGTGTTCATACCAAGGCTCATAGCAGCCAGCAACACTGAGATGAACAGAGGCTTCATATCTGCAGTGTGGAGTATCTCTGAGCTACAGCAAGTATAAAGAAGGCTGTGATCTCTCTGTTTAGTCTTCATCAACACTAAATTGGTGGATTAGAAGGAGGAACCTGATCACAGTGACAGGGCTCATTCACAGCCCTGGGTTATTCCCCCTACTGACAACTTTACACCTAACACATTTTGTGCCTCTCTCCTTTCCTAGTGTAACATGTCTTGTATTAAGTGATCTTTTTCAGCTGACATGGTTCCTGTTTTACAACAGGTGCAGATTCACTTTGTTCTCTAACGTATAAAAGGTGGTAATTGTAGTGAACCTGTACATGCCATTTAGTATTTCTTTCTAGAAACACGTTGTGACTTTGTGACTGGCCACTAATGTATGTTTGTTTTCTCAAATGGGGACCAGTCCAGTCACTGTTTTCTACGGTTATTTTACCATTTTGTTTCTTTTTGGTTATTTGCCTTGGTTGATTATTTTCTTGTGATTTTAATTTACAAGTGGTCTTTAGATATACTTTTTATGGAAGTTTTGACATGGGTTTCTCTCCTCAATTTATGTATGCTCACAGCTTGATCCTGTACAAGTCTGGGTCCGTGTTGACACACTGCCTCCTCGTGGTGAGACTGCACTGGGTGACACTCTGTTACGGTGTGTATGTAGCCTTGACACTGTAGATTTTGTAGTGACTTGCATGATATTTTGTAGTGACTTGCATGATATTTTGTAGTGACTTGCATGATATTTTGTAGTGACTTGCATGATACTTTGTAGTGATTTGCATGATACTTTGTAGTGAATCGTGTAGAAATAAGTGTGTAGTGCATGTCCTTGTCGGTGCTGGACCTTCTGTCTCCTCTTTCTGTCTCCCGCAGTCGTCTCCCGGAGTGGTGTGCGCGTGCCGACCCAACCTTCCTACTTTGAGGAGAGTAAGACCACATGTATCTGCCATCTAATTTTTTTTATTATTCTGTCAAATTGCCATTTTAATTGGAAATCTTTTAAACTCTTTGTAATAAAACCAAACTTATTTTTGTACAATATTTGCCTCCTGTAAATTGTCCCTGTTAGGGGAAAACCAGAGTTGGTCACACAACATACTAATTAATATAGTAAGGGTTCAAAGGGTTCCTCCTAACCCTCAACAGGAGGTGGCGTTGTCAGGTTTGAGGTTTTATGTTGCTCCGGCACTGCACTAAGTTGGTGGATTAGAAGGAGGAACCTGATCACAGTGACAGGGCTCATTCACAGCCCTGGGTTATTCCCCTTACTGTCAACTTTACAACTAACACATGTTGTGCCTCTCTTCTTTCCTAGTTTAACTTGTCTTATAAGGGACTGTTCGTTTTTTTTTAAATAAGGGGTTACTAGAAGAGTTTTGATATCTTTAGTCAAAATAGACTTGGCCCTCCCTTCGCCAGCAATACATTTTTCTATGACCCTCCAACATGATTTGGAAAAAAAACCCTCCCCCAACAATCTACTGATGCATTCTGTACTGGTTTGTGCAAAGATGATAGTGGGGGGCTCGTCTTTAAGTTAAAGTTAATTATACTTTAGTCTTGCTTTAGTATTTTAGATAACCACAACTGCAACATATGTGACTTAATCTGTCATTTTTTCATTGAAAATTAGGCACACAGGTTTAACAAAACTGAAATTCGGCAAGATAAATGTGTATCAGTCCGTTCTTCATTAAAACTGGGGTTTTCCATGTCAACTTTTCCCTTCAGGCTCTTTTTACCTGACAACAGGCCTTTCTTCCTGGACACCTTTTCCACAAATCAGGACACTGAACACAGTTTCCATAACACAGATTGTAACCATCACTCCTCAGTGAACTGCCATACATAAACATTGAACATTAAAGTCCCATTCCACCCAATCAAACACCTTCTCTGCATCTGGGGGTAACAGTTCAGGCGTGTCAGTCTAAGGCTTTGAATTTATGTCAAAGAGCCAATGAGTGTTGGAGAAGAATGTTTACCTTCCATTAATCCAGTTTAATTGGGTAACACAAGGGAAAAGAGGGCCTTCTCAAGGCATTTGGCTATACATTCTGTGAGAATTTTGCAACTTTTTTTGCACTTTTCAGAATGTTTCTTGGTTATGAAGTAACAGTTTAGTATCTTTTGGTCCTCTGCAGCCGTGACAGGTGAAAGTCAAATATGGTGGAGTTGTTAGTGAAGCTTCTGTTTTCATTAAATTCTTAAGTTTTAATAAACATCAAGTGAATTTTTTTTGACGTCTGAAAATAACTACCAATGACTAATCTAATGACTAATCTAATGACTAATCTAAGGGTTCAAAGGGTTCCTCCTAACCCTCAACAGGAGGTGGCGTTGTCAGGTTTGAGGTTTTATGTTGCTCCGGCACTGCACTAAGTTGGTGGATTAGAAGGAGGAACCTGATCACAGTGACAGGGCTCATTCACAGCCCTGGGTTATTCCCCTTACTGTCAACTTTACAACTAACACATGTTGTGCCTCTCTTCTTTCCTAGTTTAACTTGTCTTATAAGGGACTGTTCGTTTTTTTTTAAATAAGGGGTTACTAGAAGAGTTTTGATATCTTTAGTCAAAATAGACTTGGCCCTCCCTTCGCCAGCAATACATTTTTCTATGACCCTCCAACATGATTTGGAAAAAAACCTCCCCAACAATCTACTGATGCATTCTGTACTGGTTTGTGCAAAGATGATAGTGGGGGCTCGTCTTTAAGTTAAAGTTAATTATACTTTAGTCTTGCTTTAGTATTTTAGATAACCACAACTGCAACATATGTGACTTAATCTGTCATTTTTTCATTGAAAATTAGGCACACAGGTTTAACAAAACTGAAATTCGGCAAGATAAATGTGTATCAGTCCGTTCTTCATTAAAACTGGGGTTTTCCATGTCAACTTTTCCCTTCAGGCTCTTTTTACCTGACAACAGGCCTTTCTTCCTGGACACCTTTTCCACAAATCAGGACACTGAACACAGTTTCCATAACACAGATTGTAACCATCACTCCTCAGTGAACTGCCATACATAAACATTGAACATTAAAGTCCCATTCCACCCAATCAAACACCTTCTCTGCATCTGGGGGGTAACAGTTCAGGCGTGTCAGTCTAAGGCTTTGAATTTATGTCAAAGAGCCAATGAGTGTTGGAGAAGAATGTTTACCTTCCATTAATCCAGTTTAATTGGGTAACACAAGGGAAAAGAGGGCCTTCTCAAGGCATTTGGCTATACATTCTGTGAGAATTTTGCAACTTTTTTTGCACTTTTCAGAATGTTTCTTGGTTATGAAGTAACAGTTTAGTATCTTTTGGTCCTCTGCAGCCGTGACAGGTGAAAGTCAAATATGGTGGAGTTGTTAGTGAAGCTTCTGTTTTCATTAAATTCTTAAGTTTTAATAAACATCAAGTGAATTTTTTTGACGTCTGAAAATAACTACCAATGACTAATCTAATGACTAATCTAATGACTAATCTATATATCTATATCTATATCTATATCTATATATATATATATATATATATATATATATATATATATATATATATATATATATATTGTAACGCTTTATCATAGACACTCAATGTAGCAACCACCTTACGACGCCAGACGCTCACCACACATTAGCTTGGTAGAGAGGGAGGGGAACGTATTTTTTCATTGGTGGGGAAAACCGGAGTACCTGGAGAAAACCCCACACACACGGGGAGAACATGCAAACTCAACAGAGAAAGGCCCGGTACCTTCTTACTGTGAGGCGACAGTGCTAACCATTGGGCCACGGTGCTGACTAAGGGCCATTACAGAGTCAACGCGAGCAACGCGAACAAGCAACGCGAGCGACGCGCTCCCTTTCATAGTCTAAACAGCGGACGCAAGTAGACGCAAGCGTCACGGACGATGCGTGAAATGCAATACACCGCCCACGCAACAGGGGGCAGCAGAGAGCTCCGCGGTGTTCGGTCGGCAGAGCCAGACCCTCCCGGAGAGTGGCTCTCGTCAGGGAGCAGCTGGCTGGCTGACTTCTTTATATCAGATGCTGGCGTGTTTCCCCACCAGTACAGTGTACTACGATTGGGTAGCACTGACCAATACATTTAGCAGGTTTAGCAGGTTTTAAAAATATATAAATACATTTGGTTCTCTCTCTCCTGTTGTACGCTATTTCAGCCTCTTGAGGAGGGCACACAGCATAGACACACACACAGAACGTTGATACATACCGAAAAATGTGACTCAGTAGTTCTATGTTTGATGAATTTGCTCAGCTAAGTTGATTCAATATTTTTTGATAATGTAGAATATAGTATCCTATATTTAAATATAGGGCACTACTACAATACATGCAGTGTCGCCCCCACCGACAACGCATAGTATTGTGGGCACCGGCGCGTCGCGTATCAAAAACTAGGACGACACATTTGGCTACGCATCGACGCATAATGGCGGCCGAAGCGCAGCGATGCGTAGCCTTGCAGACGTGTATGCGTACCGATGCGTTGACTCTGTAACGGCCCTAAAGAGTTGTATTTGTGTTTCAGTGACCTATTTGGGATGCAGAACCTGTTGAACAATGGAAAGAGCTCATTCTGGAATAATGGTCCACAGGGTATGAAGAAGATTTACCAAGTAGTTTCTCATTGATGTGTATTTGCTGCTCATGTGACTCCTCCCACATTAGCAACTGTAACCACAGGCACTGTGATGAAACTGGAATAATCAGAATCCATCTGATATGAAGCTGTGGTTTGAAAACCACTTCCCTCCTCTTTGAAGAGTAGTCAGATATCTGTGTTCAGGTTTTTGTACAGCCTCTTCTACACTTTGTATCACTGTGTTTCTAGAGCACAGTAGTAGAGACCTGTGTCTGCCAGGGTTAGTGTCTTTATGGTCAGTTCAGTTGAGTTCTCTGTTGTTATGGATTGATACCGCTCATCTGGGATATAATCAGATGTGGAGTCTTTTGCTCCTTTCCAGAGTATAAACTGAGGCGCCTTAAGGTCAGAATGATGTCTGTACCAGTGAAGGTGAATGTAGTCTTCATTAGTCTCATACACACATCTGAGTGTAACGGATTCTCCTTCTCTTTTACTGAGTTCATCTCTTACAGGATATATTTTGTCTCCAGCTATTATTCCTGAAAAAATTGGTGAAAATGAAGTCATTAGACTGGACAGTAACAGCTGAACTATTTAGAGATTTCTGAACTGCAGTTTATAAAAATTCAGATGTTATTAAAATAAAGGTTTTCATTTCTGCAGTTTATATAAATCTTTAGAAAATACTAAAACCATGTTGTTCTTTGTATCTTACCAAAGAAAAGAGCAGCAAAAATAATCCACAGCCAATGTTCCATCTCTACAACAAGGTTTAAATCAACAGGA
Source organism: Perca schrenkii (assembly GCA_025617405.1). Lineage (NCBI taxonomy): Eukaryota > Metazoa > Chordata > Actinopteri > Perciformes > Percidae > Perca > Perca schrenkii. The sequence goes on along the minus strand of CM046798.1, from coordinate 723,581 downwards.
GAAACTAGCTGATGTTCAACACAAGTCTGAGAATTGTTCTCTTCACAGCAGCACTTATTATTGACTGAATGGTTGAACACAGTGCAGAAGTAGTGCACCTCTTACTTGATAGTGTCGCCCTCTTGTGGAGGTACAATCTTCAGTACAACAGTCTAGAAAAAAGTCTTCCAGCAGCTTGTCTGTAGGCTCGTTCGAGATGAACTGCGCCTCGCCTGTAAAGTAGACGAGAGCAGGCGGCAGCAGTGGGGGGCGGTGACAAAAGTCCGCTCTCAAGTCGGACAGTTTCCAGCTGATTCCAGCGGCCTTCAGGCTGAACAGGAAGTGACAGAAACTATGGGGTTCCTTTTGTGCCAAAATTAAGTCGACATGCTATCTGTCTATGCTTTGTGTCATCTTCCATGTTTATGTGTCTATTAACTGTCTATGTCTTCGTCTGTCTGTCTATGCTATGTGTCGTCTTCCATGTCTATGTGTCTATTAACTGTCTATGTGTATGTGATTGCCCACATGACTCAACTTTTGTCTGTGTCAACTCAACTTACTCCTGTCGTCTGTCCTTGTTGTTTGACTGTGTCGTCTTGCTGTGTCAATGCTGCATGTGTCATGACTATGTGTTGTTTCACTCTGTCGTTGCTATGCGTCGTTGCTATGCATCGTTGCTATGCGTCGTTTCCCTCTGTCGTTACCATGGTCGTTACTATGTGTCGTCTTCTCTCTCTTGCTTCGTGTTGTTGCTTTGTGTTGTTGCTATGTGTCCTTGCTATGCGTCATGTCACTCTGTTGTTAGCAAGAGCTAACGTTAGCTAGCAAGATTTCCGGCAGTTGATGTCACGCGATCCCAGCATGCACCAGTCAATATCAAAACACTGCCATCGGAGCTGAGCCAGAGTTAGCTAGCTACGTTACTAGGTAGTTGCACCTATTGTAGATAGCTAGCTAGATAAATAGATAATTTATTGATCCCAAGGGGAAATAATTTGCTGCCTATTTCAATAAACGCCTTGATTCAGCATGGTGGATAGCTGCTGTGCGCCGGGATGCCAGAACCATCGGAAAAAAAGATAATGGATAGCATCTTATAGGATTCCTAGCTAAAGATCCCGAGAGAAGAAGTAAATGGATTGCTTCCATAAAACGTGCTAGAAGCAGACAGAACCAAACTGAGCGATGGGAGCCCACAAACAATGCTGTGACCACTTCATATCAGGTAACTTAACAGAAATATCTTATTTATGTAGCTAGCTGACATTAGCTAGCAAACAGGCTAAAACAGTTTCTAACGGTTGAGGCTAGTAGGGATACAGCTAGCTAGCTACGTTCCTTTCCTTTCTAGCCACAACCATTAGTTATTATGAAAAGGGGATGTTCTATGGGCTGAAATATGTGCCACCAGAAACTGAATTTGAATCATTTATATTTGAATTTGAATTGCTAAACTTAAATAATTGCATTGAAAAACTGAATTTGAATCACTTAATTTGAAATTGTATTGTTTAATTTGAATCATTGCATTGAAAAACTGAATCTGAATAGTATAATTTGAAATTGAATTCATTCGTTTGTAACTGAATTCCAATAAAATTTGATCTTCACTGAAAATTCAACTCTCTATATATCCTCACATTCAGTTCTCACTATTCAGATTCAGATCAGCAAATTCAATTTCAAGTTACTGAGACAGACATCCGGGTACTTGGAGGATGAAGGAAGAGCAATCGAGCGCAGATCGATAGGTAGAGTTCAGTGGCGCAGATACGCAGGACTCCTCTTCGGCCAGCACAAACGTTTTGGAGCACAGCCTCGCCTTGACCCAGAGACTCATAGATAATATAATCTACCTGTTCACAATGTTGAAAATGTAATGCCTGGTGTTAGTAGGCCTAGGTTTATTAGTCACATTCTTCCACTTAAGTAAACTTAAAATGAACTATCGCTACTTACCTTAGCCTAGCCTACTGCATGCAAAGTAGTGTGACTATCCATATTTTAATACATGTTAATTAATTTAAACATTTGAATTGCATTGGTTTACTTTGTACATCAGCAAGCCTGCAATACAATGTGATGTAAGAGCCAGTCCCCTGAGTTTATACAAGATGTTTCCACATTAAAACGCAAAATAGTAAATTATTATTTGAGTCTATTTTTAATCAACTCTAATATCTGATCGTTTGTCTCTTTCCTTAGAGCGTTTATATACATATTAAAGTTAGTTTTGTTTGTGATTTAAAAGTGTAGCTTTATAATCATGTGCAGGAACAAACAAAACAAAGAGACTAATTAATGTGTTTATAAAAAGAATATTTATTATAATCAGTTCACAGATCTGAGTCCAAACAGAAACTTCACCCTTCTGAACTAAGAGGTTCTGCTTCAAAGTGAAGTTTAAACAGACTGAAATGTCCAGGCACTCCTCCACTATTTATTCATTCATTTCTGCATGTAGTTATTTATTTAACGAGACTTAAAATCATGTCCACAGTCCGAGTCCCGCCAGACTCCCTTTAGGAAACCTGTAATTTAAACTTCAGCAGGCTTCGACAGTCCGCTCCGCTGAGTCCTGGTTCTAGTTCTCCCGGGCTTCCCTTCCCTCCAGCCCGGGCCTCCAGCAGCGTGGTGTCGGTTTTGGCTTCCAGTAAGCGGGCAGTGAGCTCCGCAAACGGACTCTGCTGCCCCGCTTTAGCTTCTCTCCGGCCGCCGGCCGCCAATAGCAGTGGAACTTCCAGCCGAAATCTACATACAGGTCGTCCTGGACTACGTGGAAGATCCTGCCGATCACCACTCTGTCTTTGGCCGGTCCGATCTGGATCAGCGGGGACCGGCGCAGCAGCGAGGCGAAGCGGTGTTCCTGCCCGGGGAAAGAGACGCTGCTGCCGGGCCACGGAACTCACCACCTCCCGCTGCCACCGGAGCTCAGATTGCAGGTCCAAGGCGCCATATATATCATAAAACACGTTCTCACCTGTGAACTTTTATCCCTTGCTGTTTGTTTTTTGTCATTTCTTTCGTTCCAACATCCATAAACCGTTTGGCATCTTTAGTGCTAATCCTGCGCCACTCCACTGAACTCTACCTATCGATCTGCGCTCGATTGCTCTTCCTTCATCCTCCAAGTACCCGGATGTCTGTCTCAGTAACTTGAAATTGAATTTGCTGATCTGAATCTGAATAGTGAGAACTGAATGTGAGGATATATAGAGAGTTGAATTTTCAGTGAAGATCAAATTTTATTGGAATTCAGTTACAAACGAATGAATTCAATTTCAAATTATACTATTCAGATTCAGTTTTTCAATGCAATGATTCAAATTAAACAATACAATTTCAAATTGTGTGATTCAAATTCCGTTTTTCAATGCAATTATTCAAGTTTAGCAATTCAAATTCAAATATAAATGATTCAAATTCAGTTTCTGGTGGCACATATTTCAGCCCATAATGTTCTACCTATGCAGTATGGCATGGATTTTGTGTGGAATACAAAAGAGAGGCTTCCCTCTCTTTTGTATATTTTTTGTAAAATGGTAAGTTCTATTGTATTTTTATACTGTACACTTAACAGTATTTTTTATATTTCTTACTGTCCTCTGTTTTGTGATATGTAGTGTTTGGAGTTACTATGTGGTGGGTTGGGGTGGGATTGCTGGGATAACCGAGAAGGCCAGGATTGATAGATGGTAGGAGAGTTAACTACAGTCGATCAAGTATATGATGACCGTCTGGCAAAAATGACACAGAAAATAACGAGGGCCCCGGGTCACCCTCTTCATGGTAATTTGACTGGCAGGGTTATGGAACGTAGTGGTAGCCTAAGGCCTCCTATGACACAAACTAAGCAGTATGCTCTCTCTTTTATACCACAGACTATCAGACAGCACAACAAGCACTTTAAACGTACATTTTTATACATTTTGTATTGTATTTATTGTATTGTATTAGGCGGGTATGAGCACTGTAATTTCCATTTTTATGGATGAAATAAACTTGACTTTAACTTTGACTTTGGTTATGAGACAAACGAATTTAGACTTTTGGGGGCTATTATTACAATGGACATTATGATGAACATTGTTGACCTATTATTTCAATGTATTCTGTGAAAACAATTTGAATAACTACTACGCTATAGATTCATCATTAATACTGGTATTTTACAGTTAGCCTATACTGTAGCCCATTCAAATCAACCCAGATTACTTTTAGCCAACTTTCCTGATATTCGGATTGCTCTTATTAATGTGGCAAGGTGTAATTGCTTTAGATGGAATAATACTGGCAAGCCCTAATCCCACTGCGGCTAGAAGATCTTTTAAGAAATGTATAATTCCAGAGCTAATTGCCAAGTATTTTTCTGCTCCAAAACCAGCAGCAATATTTCAAAATCATGGTCAACAGTGATGCTACTGCAGTGAGCCCGGAGTATGGAACATGTTGGTCTGTGTGTCAGGTTTTTGTTCAGTTCAAATTTTAAGTGTATTTTCACCAAACTTCCTGTCTCATTAAAAGAAACACTAAACAGTGGCTATGTCGTAGCTGCACAAAAGTGATCAATTCACAAAAAAGAAAGAATTAGTCGTGAGAGGATTAGAAAAGGAGTTGGCCCACAATCTTTATTTAGTAAAAATAGACAAGCGGGACAAGACTAAACGTTGTGCATTTGGTGATATGACAGGGAACTGAAGAGGGTGACCCTCATTATTTTCTGTGTCATTTTTGCCAGATGGTCATCATATACTTGATCCACTGTATTTAACTCTCCTACCATTTATCAATCCTGGCCTTCTCGGTTATCCCAGCATTCCCACCCCAACCCACCACATAGTAACTCCAAACACTACATATCACTGACATAAAAAACATTCTCACCACATCTGTATTCACCTTAAAGGACTGCAACTTGTTGGCCCACAACTTGTATTTAGTGAAAATAGACAAGCGGGACAAGACTAAACGTTGTACATTTGGTGACATGACAGGGACCTGTAACAGCAGAAGAAAAGAAATCAAGGAGTGATATGATTGAAAAAAAATGCTATTAAATATAACAAATGTAATGCTTATTTGTTGTCATTAATCGCCCTAGAACAATGAATCCTCCGTGGTTTAGGCATTTTACATTCACAAACACTGCACCAACAGTCCACAGTATTACGCTATACGCATACACAGCACGTTGCACATCGGCACCAATCTGCAATACATTACGTCAATACAGTGTTCGAAAAGCTTTTAACGCCAAAATAATGAGCCAAAAAAAATCAAAAGACAAATTAATTCTCATCTTAATTAAAGCCAGCATGTACTGCTGAAATAATGTTAGGGTGGACTTACATTTGAGATAGGGAGCTACTAAATTAACACGGTCATTAGTAGTGAATATGTTTGTAAACCAGTGAGGATATTAACCTTTTTATCATTGTTTTGTAGACTCATCTAATAATAATACATTTTATTTATAAAGCATACAGTAAAACCAGCACATTAAAAAAAGATAAGCAATAAAACCCAACATATAAAACAAGCATATTAAAAAGCAATTAAAAACAATAAAACCAGTAACTATCAGGTGAGAAATGTAAGACTATAGTATGTGGAAAGCTAATCTGAAGAGGTCTGTTTTGATTAGTGTTTTGAATGTGTCCAGGTCAGTACAGACACGGATGTGTATGGGTAGGGAGTTCCAGAGGGAGGGGGCTGCAATGGTGAAAGCTCTGTCACCCCAGGTATGGTGCTTGGTCCTGAGTGGTGGGGAGAGGAGGTTAGTGTCAGAGGAGCGGAGGTTACGAGGGGATTGTGGCGGTGAAGCAGGTCTGTGAGGAAGGAGCCTGGTTATAGAGGGCTTTGTGGGTGAGGAGGACTTTAAACTGGATGTGTTGGGAAACAGGGATCCAGTGGAGGCTCTGAAGGACGGGAGTGATGTGATCATGGAAATGGATGTGGGTGAGGAGACAGGCAGCAGAGTTTTTGGATGTATTCCATTCTCATTCAGTGCAGTTGTATTCATTTTCTCTTTTAACAACATATTAATTTATCAGAGCTTGGCATTCCAACTCAAGAGAATGAATGTGTTTCTTAAAAAAAAAGTACTCTCTCATGGTGAAGTTGCTGGATCGTCATTTTCATGTGGAAAAGGCAGAATATTTTAATTTTCAAGTTCTTTGTTGATGTTAGATTCCTTCACCTGGTGTGCAGTAGGATGCTTGCTGTTGTCTTGAAGACAATCTGTTAGATCCATTACTGCTGCAGCTGATGGCTTTGCTGCGTTCTCTATTCTTTGAAGTTTGTTCTTATGTTGACTACATCTAACCTCATTCTTGTTTTTCTCTTCTCCGGGGATGGAACATGATTGAAGATTGAAGGAACGTAGTCCGGTGACAGAGGGTTGTCACTCTTTTTCCCTGAAACGTAAGTACATAGAAACAACATCAGAATCAGAATCAGCTTTGTTGGCCAGGTTCGAGTAAACAAACAAGGAATTTGACTCTGGTTAATCTTTGCTGTAAAGTACAACACTCACTTAACATATGAAGAATAAAAACAGAGGACAGTAGGCTAAGAAGTATAAAAAAAATACTCTTAAGTGTACAGTATAAAAATACAATAGAACTTAAAATATACAAAAGAGAGGGTAAGGAATAGTGCAATATCAGATTTTAGAATTGAAATATGAATACAGTGCTTCTTTTAGGTTAGCTAACGTTAGCCTTTGTAATCCACACAAAATCCATGCCATACTGCATAGGTAGAACATCCCCTTTTCGTAATAACTAATGGTTGTGGCTAGAAAGGAAAGGAACGTAGCTAGCTAGCTGTATCCCTACTAGCCTCAACCGTTAGAAACCATTTTAGCCTGTTTGCTAGCTAACGTTAGCTAGCTACATAAATAAGATATTTCTGTTACGTTACCTGATATGAAGTGGTCACAGCATAACCGAAATCCATTGTTTGTGGGCTCCCATCGCTCAGTTTGGTTCTGTCTGCTTCTAGCACGTTTTATGGAAGCAATCCATTTACTTCTTCTCTTGGGATCTTTAGCTAGGAATCCTATAAAATGCTATCCATTATCTTTTTTATTTCCGATGGTTCTGGTATCCCGGCGCAGAGCAGCTATCCACCATGCTGAATCAAGGCGTTTATTGAAATAGGCAGCAAATTATTTCCCCTTGGGATCAATAAATTATCTATTTATCTAGCTAGCTATATACAATAGGTACAACTAGCTAGTAACATAGCTAGCTAGCTAACTCTGGCTCAGCTCCAATGGCAGTGTTTTGATATTAACTGGTGCATGCTGGGATTGCGTGATATCACCTGCCGGAACTCTTGCTAGCTAACGTTAGCTCTTGCTAACGACAGAGTGAAACAACATAAAGCAACGACAGAGTGACACAACGCATAGCAACGACGCATAGAAACAAGGACAGACGACAGGAGTAAGTTGAGTTGACACAGACAAAAGTTGAATCATGTGGGCAATCACATAGACATAGACAGTTAATAGACACATAGACATGGAAGACGACACACAGCATAGACAGATTGCATGTCGACTTAATTTTGGCACAATCGGAACCCGATAGTCTTTGCTCCAAAGGTTTTTGTACAGAGTTTTGGTGTTTCCTGTCACTGTGGGCCTCACAGCACAGTAGTACACAACAGAGTCAGACACTTTAGCTGAGGAGATGTTCATATGGATTTGTGTGCCCTCAATATTAATCATAATCGTCAGTCCATGGATTACAATATTTCCTACTTCCCCTGATGCATAGTGGGAGATGATGAACTCTGGTGGTTTTCCTGGATATTGCCGGTACCAGAAGAGATAATCACTAGGTGACATTTCCAAGTATTTGTAGGACAGAGCTGCCTTCTAAACTGTTCTCTTCTTTCTCAACTGGAGTGAGTTCTTCAAAACTGCCACCTAAAGGAAGACATAACTCTGTTATTACATGTTATAAAAGACTTAATACATGATTAACATTCAGATGTTATTAGAATAAAATTTTGCTGCATCATCTAGCATACCTGTGAGGATGGAGAGAAACAGCAGAGGAAACACGCATTGCTGCAGTGACAGCATGTTGAATAAAGGTAATGTTGATGGTTTGTGTATTGATCTCTGTTGAATATAGAAGTTCCTCTCTCTTCTATAGTTCAGTAACAGCTCAGCTCCTCCCTGAGTCTCTCCGTCAACTTGTAGCTCTGTATTTTCACTTCTTTTAGTTACTATTCTAAGGTAAAGGAATTCCAGACTACGACATATTAAGTTTTAACAGTGTGGATGGTGGATGTTGTGGAGTATTGTGTTGTCTTTGCTCCAAAGGTTTTTGTACAGAGTTTTGGTGTTTCCTGTCACTGTGGGCTGCAGAGCACAGTGGTACACAGCAGAGTCAGATACTTCAGCAGAGGAGATCTGCAGATCAACTTGATTTCTCTCCTCATTCAGTGTAGCATTCAGTCGAGGGTATGGAGGTTTTGCTACCACTAATGAAGGCGGTTTTGTATCAGTGATCAGGAGAAGGAACTGAGGAGCTGATCCAGGATCCTGTCGATACCACTGGAGATTTCTGACTTTAACTGAATAGTTACAGGATAGAGTAACATTAGAGCCCTCTGATGAAAACACTTCAGCACTGCTGGCAGTAATATCATCTTCCATCGTGTTACCTAGTGAGGAAAACAATATGTTATATTTACACTTCTGTTCCAAAGTCACAGATCTAACATTTGAAAAACATCACACTTATTAGTGATAAAGTGATGACATCTAGATTTGTATTTTTGAAATGTGTAACTTTGAACTCCATCTAAAATCTGAAATGGATCTGTAAAACTTTAAAAATGTCTTTGTATTTCAGGATTTATAATCAAAAACGTACGTACCAATGAGAGTGAAGCAGAACAGAATTGCAGTGAGTTTTTCCATGTCTGCAGAGGTGAAATGCTGTTTTTGAATGTTCAGGATGAAGAACTTTTTTGAGTTGTTTGGTCTGATGTTCACAGCCGGAATCAAACAGTTCTCTGTGATGAAGCCACCTCTGCAGTCAGTCTCATAAAATACACTGAAGTTTAACAGTGTGTGACTCCCTCTGGTGGATGTTGTGGAGTATTGTGTTGTCTTTGCTCCAAATGTTTTTGTGCAGAGTTTTGGTGTTTCCTGTCACTGTGGGCTGCAGAGCACAGTAGTACACAGCAGAGTCAGACACCTTAGCAGAGGAGATGTTCATATGGATTTGTTTGTCCTTCACTTTAATCTCCAGTCCAAGAATTAAATTATTGTAGTTTACTACTCCTCCTGAAGCAGAGTGGGAGATGATGAACTCTGGTGGTTTTCCTGGATATTTTCGGTACCAGAAGAAATAATCAGTAGATGACAATTCCAAGTATGTGTAGGACAGAATAACAGAGCTGCCTTTAAAACTATTCTCTTCTTTCTGGACTGGAGTGAGTTCTTCAAAACTAACACCTAAAGGAAGAGATAACTTTCATTAGTTTACATTGCAAAACACATAATAAATAATTCACATTCAGATGTTATTGCAATGTAACTTTTTCAAGATTCTTAATCTAACTTACCTGTTAGAATGGAAATAAACAGCAGAGAAAACACACAATGCTGCAGTGACAGCATGTTGAATAAAGGTAATGTTGATGGTTTGTGTATTGATCTCTGTTGAATATAGAAGTTCCTCTCTCTTCTATAGTTCAGTAACAACTCAGCTCCTCCCTGAGTCTCTCCAGCTTGTTGGTGCTCTGTATTTTCACTCCTCTTAGTTACACTTCCACCTTATTAAAAGACTAGCAGCAGCCTTTTGTAAATTATACATTTTTTTTTCATGGGAAAAAATCACAGTACATCTTGAGTCAGCTGATATTCAAAGAAAAGCTTGGCGTCAAATATTATACTTCGACTTTGATCGGTATTCCTAACCGACGGTTTAGCATTTTTTGATTACACTCATTTTACAAAAACTTTAGGGGCAAGAAAAATCTAATTTTTAGACTGGAACAGCAGCACTTAATATGTAATCAATCATCTGGATTACTGGACATTACTGGAGAATATAGTCATTACAGTTAGAATTGTACAGCACTTATAAAGAGGAGATAAGCATAAGCATGTCAAATGCCATGGTGGGCCAAAACAAAGGGAGCACGGGCCAAACTTTGCTGCAGGGCCCCAAATTGGGCAGTCTTGTTTTAGATGCTACAGTGACTCAGGAGAGGTCGTCATTTGTGTGACATCGGTGTAACACCAGGTGGTATTCATGCAGCAACAAAGTATCTGATGGTTTTCACTTGGTGGTAACAATGGGCTTCTTTCGGCAGTTTTTAATATTACACAATCTGTTGAATTTTTTATCAGTTTTTCCAAATGTTTCCGAATTAATTGTTTGTCTGCTCTGGGGCGGGTCCTCAAAACAATCTCCACAGTTGAATTTACTCATGTATGGTGTCGTTGCCTTTGTGTTTGATTCTTAGAAGAAAAAACAACAGTCAACAGTCACCTTTACCCTTTCTTTTTCCAAACCCGTGTGCAGTATACAAGCAGGGCCAGTTGTAGCCCTTTGGTTGCCCTAGGCGAGATTGAGTTTTGCGCCCCCCCCCCCCACTATTCTTGCATTGCCAGATCTCCACAGCGCTGTGTCAGCGATACAGTAGCAATGTATGTTCATTTGAGTTTCTAGCTTCCATGTAAGTTAGACGGCACCAACATTTGGTCTAATCATAACTGGTCTGGCAACCCAGAGGCCAGTGTTTTGTTTCCAGATTTGTGTGCATGGTGACTTATGATGGGGGGGGGGATCTGGGGGTCCACCCCCTGAACATTTTGTGCATTAAATACTTAATTTCCTGCATTCTGGTGAATTTTTATGCACTTATTTTTGTTTACCTTTTTCTGAAACAATTTATACTGGAAATATCTTTATCTAAAAGGAAACATAGATTACAATCCAAATATAAAAACATAATGGAATAAATTGCAGTAAGGCTCTCAGGCATTCTGTATTGCTTTTAACTATTTATTCTCCTGTAGATCAACTTTTCTAAATATATCTGAGTCACAAAACATGTAGCATAGGCATCATTTACTCTTCCCACTTTTGCTTCTTTTGTTGATGAAGTAACCTCCTTAAATGTGCATATTAAAATTAGTCACCTGAGTGATACATGAATTCATTTTAATGAATAAATAAACTCCTGGACTGTAATATTTCAGATGTGTTTGAGCAAGATTTCTGCTCATGTTCAAAACTTTGTGCACATTCAAAATACAGTATATCTCATCTGTGTTCTCTGAGGTTTGGAAGAGTTGTGATATTTTGAGAACAATAAAGTGATAATACAATAAGCTATTACAAGAATAAAGTCACTATATTTCAGAAAATAATCCACCTGCACCATAATCTGCTGCGCAGTACGTGATATCTCTGTTGATACGGTAGATCTCAGACCTCCTGACAGACTCAGAGCCCTGTTTGGGACGCTGGTCTCTGAATGAGACAGTTTAGGGAAGTGGTTGTACGCTGCTCTACATCGGAGGTGGAAACACAAAACTACGCAGAAATAGGGACACATCTGCCGCAGCATGCCCACAGCAGAGCGCGTCCATAGTCCTGGATCCTCTGGCAAAAACTGGTCTGCACTGCTCTGCCTACTTTCCAGTTCCTCATCTCTCATTTCCACACTGTGCTCAGAGCTCCCTGCTGTCTTCACTCCCATCATCCTCAATCACATCTTCTCCATCATCTTTCTCTATGAGGGATACATCTGATATTAACCTCTTATCCTAATTGTAACCTAATATAATAAAACACACTAACGTGTTAGTGTTACTAAACACCTTTCAGTCAAAATGGTAAACATGGTTTGCTTTCATTTTGATATAAGCTCACCTTGTCTCAAATCCAAAGAGGAGGCTGAGGGGTCTGTTGCTACTCCACTCCCTGGTGGGACAGTTTCTGAAACTGAGGGCCATGTGTTCCACAATGTTAACATCTGCTTCTACTAAATCTGACATAACTATAATGTTGACATATGTATCTACCGATGAGCTACCAAGCTACCTATGACACTGATTAGCCTATTACTGCTAATTATAGACATTATAGCCTATTCATTTAAAATTAAACATGTTTTAAATGAGGCTATTACAATGGTGTGTTGTATGCAAACAGCATTGTTAGTGTTTATGTATTTAGTCTTTACCTCAGATTACATGTATAACCAAATGATCAAGTGCATGTTCTGCTCTTTATAAGGGTTGTCTTAGTCCGTTTTTTGCACTAACAGTCACGGAGAGATATTTCAGCACCATGGATTTCGTTTTCTAGTTAGTGCTCACCTTTCTTTGAAAAGAAGTCAGTTACCAATTGTTTCCCCTCCTTTCGTTTTCTCTCCTCCTCGTCCTGTCTTTCCTTTCTTTTTGGTAGCCTGATTTGGCTTTCTTTGAGAAGGACATTTCTACAGTAGAGGGGTATTGCACAAAACCAGGATAAGGGATTAAGCCGGGATATTCAGGTTATCCTGGATGAATTTAGCTTTGACTTGGTTGCACAAAAGCAGGTTGAATTAAACCCAGCCAAGTAACCATGGCGATTTATTCTTTGAAGCTAACCTGGTCCAGAGCAGGCTAACAGCCAGGCTAAGATTAATCCTGGAGTCTGATGTGTTAAATCAGCTGCCGCTCTTATTCGAAATAAACGTGTTTAACATTTTTTTCGTTTATTGTCTTCTGAATGTGTTCTGCTTCATTTTATTAACATGCATTACTTGTCACTATTGCTGTCACGAGTTTGATTTAAATCCTACTACTGCAGTTGTTGAGATTGTAATGGTAAAAAGTGGGACGATACGGAGGAAATGGGCTTTTCCTCCGCTGCTGTCCCAGTGAAATGTGCCCCCGCCCGTGCAACGCGGGGAGGCGGGGGGAGGCAGGGGGATCCTCCCACACCGTGCAGCGGACTCTAAAAGCGGACTTTTTGCATCAATAACGACGACAATGGCACCTGATCAAAAGTCCTTTTTTACCAAATAGGAGTGGGAATGTGTTGGAATGCCACAAAGCTTCTTAATCATTTTATTTTGGTGTTGTCACTTGTCATCTTGGAGCTTGGGAGTGAGAAAAAAAAAAACATGAATAATAACAGGCTACATTGTTTTACAGATATGCTGACAGCGTGTATTGAAGTCACTTCTTTGTCTAGTTTTTGTCCAGTCATGCTTGTTCTGTATGAACATTAGTTGTAGAAAGATATTTAGAATTAGCTTATGGAGATCTGTGCATATGGCTGTAAAACATATTCTTGCATTATGAATAAGCTTTGAAATTAAGCCTAGTCCTTTTTTTTTATTTATATAGCCTAGTGCTTTACAGGCTACTCAAAGACACTTTACACTAAAACCAGCACATTTTGCACATAAAAACAGATACAGCAATAAAACCAACACATAAAACAAGCATATTAAAGCAATTAAAATGTGGAGTGACTAAGTCGATTTTTTTTTAAATCCATACATATTCAGTAGGTCCGCTACTGTCTGTCGGGCTTTTTTTCCGTTTGAAAACTTTTTGCATATTATATAGTATGTATAATATATCTCCTCGTAAATTTCCATTAGAAACTGCTGCTGCACACGTCTTTTCCATTTCTGCATCAGTAAATCTGTGATCGATACCATGGTCTATTTAAGAAATCTGTGAACGAGCACTTATCCCAGCTATGTACACCTGGCTTGACATAGCTTCACCTACTTATCCCGGCTCGGCAAACGTGCAACCGATTGAGCCGCGATGAGTGGATCACACTAAGTCAAGATGCGCTTTTTCATTTATCCTGGATTTCTTTATTCTACTTTTGTGCAATAGGCCCCTGGTGTCTGTGCTGCTGCTCGTCTCTATTTATCCAGAGAGAGTGGACACTAAGTGACGCACAGGTCTGCTTCAGAGCTCCGTGTGTTTGAGTCTGACCTGAGACTGGAAACGTCGTGTAATGAAAGGTTGACAAGTAAACGTGTGGCTGAGGGGGCGCACTAGGATGATCATGTTTAATTAACACGTTTTATTTTGCTTGTCGTTCTAATTGTATTATTAATGGGAAGAAGACCTAAGGGCGACACTGCGCCCCCAACACATTTGACGCCCTAGGCAATCCCCTCGTGGGATTGAAGGTAATGATGAAAAAGATGATTAGATTTACAACTTGCAACCATTTACATCCTCACACATTCATGATGGTAAGGTTAATAAATACTGTACATGGTCATCATAGCACTATATACCTTAAAGCAACCCTATGTACTATTTGAGCGATGGGCTTTGGCTGATAAGAGGCATCCATGTTTCTTTGATTTTTGAGACACTTCTGCATTGTTTGGCAACAGTTGGCATCAGTTTCCCAGTGGTAATTATGACTGTGATATTGATGTTAACAAGTATTTACAGAAGTTGCCACACGACATGAACAGCAAAATAATGAATGAAACTTTACCTTGGTTCACTTGGGTTTAAATGGAGGTCCTTGTAATTGGTACCAAATTGTCAGAATATTACATATTTAACTAGCTCCAGGCAGCGCAAATTAAAATGAGTTGTCCTTTTGAGTTGAAAACATTTCAACTTAAGGTGACAATTTAAACTTACCCCAAAGCTACAGGGGTCCACCCTGAGAAAACACACATACACACACCCCTCTGATTTGTTCAGTGATTTAAATAGGTCATGTGTGGAGTCTCTTGACAACTATCTCAGCTGGTTGGAAAAACAGTCAACCAATGTGTTTCATGAGTGAAAATAATCCAGATTGTCTCATAAAATACACTGAAGTTAAACAGTGTGTGACTCCCTCTGGTGGATGCTGTGGAGTATTTTGTTGTCTTTGCTCCAAAGGTTTTTGTACAGAGTTTTGGTGTTTCCTGTCACTGTGGGCTGCAGAGCACAGTAGTACACAGCAGAGTCAGACAGCTGAAGCTTCTGGATCTTCAGAGGAAAGGACTTATCCTTGATTGTTGCATCAACTCTCTCTTGCTCTTTGGAATTATCAGTTTTTACACGTTGCAGCAGCATCTTTGGGTAATCATTGACTTCTTGTTTGTACCAGAACAAAGTGGGATATGTGTCACTGGTCTCAAATGTACAGTCAAGAGTAACTGTCTCTCCTTCAGGAGTAATGACATCTCCTGTTGACTGGATCACACTGTCTTCTCCTTTACACTCTGGGGAAGAAGAGAACATGCAGAGGAAGAGATAAATCAATAACGATGATTGATCTAATGTGAACAATCAAAAGGTTTAAAGAGTTACCTAGCCAGAGAGTCACAATCAGGATGTTAGTCAGCCAGTGTTTCATGTCTGCAGTGAGAGCGGAGGAGAGAGAGGAAAAGCATTGATACTCTGATGGATCTGGGCCTTCACATCATTGGTCCTTCCTCTTCATCATCTGTTGAGGACAGTGGTGGGACCAAGTCATTGTTTTTGCATTGCTGTTTCACTGAAGTCCCAAGTCAAGACAAGGATGTACAGAGTGAAACCCCAAGTCAAGTTCCAAATAGAGTTATAATAAATTAAATTCACCCAAATAATGAATGCCTTTTCAATGATGTATTCATTTTTTATACCATGTTTTTATCAAGTGCTACTGAACTTATTAACTCTGACTCTGCACTCTCGTACTGTCATAATGTTTTATGTTTAAATTGTTTGTACCTGCTGCTCCTGTGCACTCTGCTGTGTTTGAGGAATTTAAGCCAGTTTCTGTGACGGTGCTTACTGAGGTAGTGCAACACATGAAACCTACCTACTGTCCCTTAGACATGGTTCCCACCAGGATGGTGAAGGAAGTTTTCAATAGCACCATTGGGTCGAGTCTACTTACTTTTTAAATTCTTGTCTTAGTTTAGGTTCTGTCCCAGCTGCCTTTAAACATGCTGTGGTCAGGCCCCTGCTTAAGAAGCCTCAGTGTCCAGTAGTACACAGCAGAGTCTGACAGCTGAAGCTGTTGGATCTTCAGAGGAACTGATCTTAAGCTGGAATTCAGTGTAGATGAAAATCTCTCCCTGAACTCGTCTGGTGTGTTCCCTTCATCCCGTTGAAACCGGCTGAGAATGAATTTGGGGCTGTTGTTTCCATCCTGTTTGTACCAGAAGAGATTATTATTATTATTATTATTATTATTATTATTATTATTATTATTATTATTATTATTAGTTGAACTGCTGTTATATGGACAACCAAGTGTTACTGCCTCTCCTTCAGTAGCAGTCACATCTCCTTTTGGTTGCAGCACATTGTCTTTTTGTGCTCTGCATTCTGTAAAACAGCAACAAACAGAATCAGTGTGCTGTTAAAGAATCATATCAATGTTGGATTGATATCAAAGAAACAGAGTTGTGTTCATACCAAGGCTCATAGCAGCCAGCAACACTGAGATGAACAGAGGCTTCATATCTGCAGTGTGGAGTAACTCTGAGCTACAGCAAGTATAAAGAAGGCTGTGATCTCTCTGTTTAGTCTTCATCAACACTAAGTTGGTGGGTTAGAAGGAGTAACCTGATCACAGTGACAGGGCTCATTCACAGCCCTGGGTTATTCCCCCTACTGACAACTTTACACCTGATACATTTTTTCATTCTCTCCTTTCCTAGTGTAACATTTCTTGTATGAAGTGGTCTTTGTAGTTTTCAGCTGACATGGTTCCTGTTTTACCGCTCGTGCATATTCACTTTGTTCCCTTACATATAAAATGTGGTAATTGTAGTGAAACTGTACATGCCTTTTGCATATTTCTTTTTAGAAAGTAAACTGAGAATTTTTTCTTGAATGTATAGTGACAGTTTAGTATCTTTTGGTCCTCTGCAGCCATAAGGCAAGGCAAGGCAAGGCAGCTTTATTTGTATAGCACATTTCAGCAACAGGGCAATTCAAAGTGCTTCACATAAAACATTAAAGATACACTTAGCAGTTAGAAGACAATTAAAAACAATTTAAAAACATTAAAGAGGTCAAACTCAAACATGGTGAAGTTATTGGAGAATCTTCTGTTTTTGTTGAATTCTTAAAGGAGAACTAGTCAAGTCAAGTCAAGTTACTTTATTTGTCCCCCAGTGGGGCAATTTGTTGTGCAGCAGGTAGTATAATAAAATCACACACAATCATACACACAATACAGAGATTGCCTACCTTGCAGGCAAATTTAAAAACATAAACAATAAATCAAGTTATCTATGGTTCTTTATAGAATTAAAAAGTAGAATGGCTGCAGGTACAAAGGAGTGTTTATATCTATTTGTTCTTAGTTTTGGAGGTAGAAAGCGTGATCCGGATGGCAACATCTGAAATTCAGCCCGTAAGGGATGAGAACTATCTGACAGGATAGATTCAACCCTTTTTAGCATCTGCTTCTGATAGAATTCCTCCAGGCCTTTCTGCCTAGAACCTGTGATACAGCTGCTCACCTTAATTAACCTGGAGAGGGCGTTTTTTTGTTTTACAGTAATGGACCCATACCAGCAGATTAAGGAGAAGGTGACAACTGACTCAACAAAGGACCTATAGAAAAGGGTCAACAGGGTCTTGTCCACATTAAACTTGGCCAGCTTTCTAAGGCAATACAGGCGCTGCTGGCCTTTCTTGCAAAGCAAACTAGTATTTGGCTCGAAGCACAGCTTGTCATCAATAATGGATCCTAAATACTTGTACTCTTTAACAACCTCTATTTCCTGACCATTTATACTAGTTTTTACATTGTTAGTGACATTATGCCTATAGTCAATACACATGTCTTTAGTCTTTGAGGCGTTCAGCTCAAGAAAGGCATCCTGGTACCATGTTGCAAAGTGGTCCATGACCGGACCGTGTGAAGTTTCCTCATTGTTTAGTAAGCTGACAATAACCGTATCATCAGCAAACTTGACAAAGTGTCGGTTTTCAGTCCCAGAGCAGCAGTCATTGGTGTACAGAATATAGAGGAGGGGGGAAAGAACACACCCCTGCGGTGAGCCTGTTGATGAGAGGGCCCAGTCAGAGAAGTGACCATTTACCCTCACTCGTTGAGATCTATTTGTAAGGAAGTCCAATATCCAGCCCACAAGGTTGGCCTCCAGTTAGAACTGATGCAAGAGCTTCTCAACCAACAGGTGCGGCTGAATGGTGTTAAAGGCTGAAGAAAAATCCACAAACAGTAGTCTAGCGTGGTTTTTATTTCCCTCAAGATGTTTAAGGATGAGGTTGAGTACTGTCGCAGTTGCATCCTGGACTCCTCTGTTGAGTCTATATGCAAACTGTAGTGGGTCAAGGAGACTGTTCGTCTTAAATGTTAGTTCTCTTTTGATCAGCTTTTCAAAGGACTTCATCACAAGTGAAGTAAGGGCTATGGGTCTGTAGTCATTTAAAATCTTTGGGCGGCTGATTTTTGCAACAGGAACTATAATAGACTGTTTCCATAAATCAGGAACCTTCTGTTGACACATCGATTGATTAAAAATATAATTAAAAATGGGGCCTAGCTGTTCTGCACAACAGGAGAGAGCACGGCTACCAATGTTGTCTGGGCCCGGACTTATTTTGGCTTTGCAGTGTTTAAAGATGGTCACAACACTTTGTGTAGAGAAGCAGACAGGTGATTGGGACAGGGGAAGTAATGACTGTTTTAGGCCAACAATTTTGTTGCTAAAATCATATTTGTCAAATCTTGAATAAAAATGATTTAGTTCTTGGGCCAGGGATATATCTGAGGTAAAGCCTTCCAGTGCCACCCTTTTCTTTGTTTTGTCATTTAGACCCACCATTGTTTTAATACTGTCCCATGCTGAGCCTAAGAGGTTATTACTAAGTTTGTGTTCCACTTTGAGTTTATAGTCCCATTTAGCCCTTTTAATTTCAAGTTTAATCTCCTTTTGAATGCTGTATAATTCCTGAAAATTATTTTGTCTGAATGCTAGCTTTTTCTTTTTCAACAAGTCTTTAAGTTGTTTTCTCACCCATGGCTTGTTATTTGGGTATATTTTGACAACTTTTTTAGGAATTACCGTGTCCTCACAATATGCAACCCATGAGCTGACCACTTGAGTCAGTTCATCTATGTCCCGTGAAGATTGGACAAACTCCTCCCATAAGGTGCAGTCCAGGCAGCCTTGCAGGGCCAGCATAGCCTCCTCAGACCAGACCTTCACTTGCGAAGATTGGACAAACTCCTCCCATAAGGTGCAGTCCAGGCAGCCTTGCAGGGCCAGCATAGCCTCCTCAGACCAGACCTTCACTTGCCTAGTATCTACTTTCCCCCTCTGTAGGCAGGTGCGGTACGCTATGCAGATTTTTAGCATAATTTACCTTAACTGAACAGCTTTGGAGTCATTGTAATGGTTATATGACTTTTTTTCGGGTTGAATGGTGTTCTCTCCCCTCTAGCGCCTGTGAGCAGAAAAACCACCCTTGCAACTTTCGGCCGGTGAGCTGCCGGCCACAGCTTCAGGGAGTATTGCGTGATATCAGGTCTTGCGATGTAACAAATTGCTTCACGGCACTGCACACATACGCCCATTCAGGAAACGGCTAACAAGGTAGCGATGGAATTATTCACACTATCGTCATAGCTGAGCCAGCAAAAATGAAGCAGAGAGCTAGGAAAGCACTGTCGGAGGAATAAAGAAAGAGGAAATGGCAGACTGACCGAGCGAGGAGTCAGACATGAGTAAACATCGGAGCTGCCAAATATCTATTCCGAAGCTGTAGGGGAGCTCTATAGAGAAACCATCCATCCATATTCGTCCGCTTATCCGGTGTCAGGTCGCGGGGGGAGCAGCTCCAGCACGGGACCACAAACTTCCCTTTCCAGAGCCACATTAACCAGCTCTGACTGGGGGATCCCGAGGCTTTCCCAGGCCAGGTTGGAGATATAATCCCTCCACCTAGTCCTGGGTCTTCCCCGAGGCCTCCTCCCAGCTGGACGTGCCTGGAACACCTCCCTAAGGAGGCGCCCAGGGGGCATCCTTACCTGATGCCCAAACCACCTCAACTGGCTCCATTCGACACAAAGGAGTCTACTCCGAGCTCCTCACGGATGATTTAGCTTCTCACCCTATCTCTAAGGGAGATACCAGCCACCCTCCGAGGAAACCCATTTCGGCCGCTTGTACCCTATATAGAGAAACCTGCGAGCAAAAAGCGAAATGGCTTAAACTGCATAGCACCCCTTTAACCCTTAAATGCTTTTTTGCAATATCTTTGTAATTTAAATTTTTTTATCGTTTAATCTTCCATGTATTCCTCAAATAGGTTGTCTTTGACATGAGGCCATTTGGATTTGTATCTAATTGTTATATTCTTTAAGTAATTGCATGTTTTGTATCAGTACCATTCAAATTCATTTTTGTATTTAAATTTTTATTTTTTATTCATTTATTTTTTATAACTGTTTCTTCATCTGTTACCAATTTGTATGATATTTTTAACTGTGTCTTTATGTCTTATGTAAAGCACTTTCAATCGCATTGCTGCTGAATTGTGCTATACAAATAAAATTGCCTTGCCTTGCCTTTCCTTCCATACATGGGGTCAAAAATGACCCCAAGCATTTTCTATGGAATTTCAAAGGTTAACCATAGGAGCCATTGATTTTTTATCAACTATGACTGTCAGGTATACGTTTACTGTTGATCCACACATCTAACACTGCATGAAAAGTGGGATTTCCGTCCCCGTAAATGCCTGTAAACGCCCGGAAATCCCCCTAATTTTCGGCAGTTATCGACAATTTACATAAATATATATATATATATATATATATATATATATACATATATATATATTTATTTATGTATTATATATATATATATATATATATATATATATATATATATATATATTTATTTCATATATGCTATGTTGTATATTCATGTCATGATTATCATAGATAAAATGATTTGCCAGGAACGTGCTGTTTATTCAAAGATAGAGCTTTATTGACACAAAACACAGACCAAAAAAAACTACTGCCTGCAAAGCATCGCAGACACACAGCACACACAACAAATATCCCTCGCTCACGAGAAGCAGCACCGTCCACACCTAACTCGCGGCTGCCTCGGAGCTGTAGGTAACCGGCAGCAGCATTCGGTCCATTTTGCAGACGTCTGTGATGCGTTGTCCTGGATGTCTATGTGGCGCACTTCCAAATGACCACCTCACCCACAGCCAGCACACTCTGTCTCGCTTCCAGCAGCTGTAAAATCAATCAATAAAGACAGTCAGTACTGCGCAATGCACTGCGTATGGACACAACACATCTATGAATACACCTGAAAATATTCACATTAACCAAACGGATCTAATCTTACCCTCTTTTCTTCTCGACCGACTCCGAGCTGAACTCTTCACAGCTTCTGGCCGCGATGCCACATCTGGTTGTTTCTAGCTGAAGCTCCTGCGTGCTGTCTCGTAATATGTCTTACAGGCAGCTGGAAAACAATGAAATGAGAGTGGTATGAATAAAAAACACAAGTCACAGTAAAATTAAACAAGGAAAATTACTTACACACAATGGCGTCATTATCAGCGTCATGTAAATCTGGACCTGCAGACAGCTCCGAGCAAATATAGGTCACAGCCTCGTTATGAGGCGAGGTTAGTCTGAAAAAAACCAACTATGGTTAAGATCGGTATCTATTAACGTATCTACTGTATGTCCTTATACAGAAGAATTAATGAAATTCATTCAATGAAAGCATATTACTTAAATCTTACCCTTGCTCCGGTTCATAGTGCCTGCTACAGTTTGTCTCAGAGTTGTGAAGACGGCGGACTGCTTTCTGAAAATTACGAGATAAAAAACTATACTTTTATAAAGCAACTCACCCGCTCAGGTCAATAATGAATGGCGCTGAAAGCAGCCTGGTTGCCCAGACACACAGCTCTGTGCTGCTCGCGTTTAAACTTGGTGGGGTTTGAAACATTACTGCCAAGTCTAAGTAGCCTGTTTAACATCCAACGACAGTCATTGTACGATCAAGAGTTAAAGGGATACTTCACCGATTTAGCATTCAGCTTTGTATCAGTAGAAACCCGATAGTATTTCTGAATGACCGTGCTTCCCTCCCTCATGTCCCCCTGAGAGGGGAGATCTCTGCATTGGGGGTCTGGAAAAAATCTTCCGATGACGTAAAATGACGATTTTTGCGTCATCGGAAGATTTTTGGGCCAGAGGCAAGAGACTACAGCCGGTAGTAGGATCTACTTCCGCATGTTTTCAACACGCCCACAGGGGGTTGGGATGCCGAGTCTAGCCGAGGTATTTCGAATGAAAACGACTGTCAGCCATCTTGAATCTTCGCTAAACAGGCTCTCGGTTTTCAGCAGCAATTATCTGCATTCAAACTACCGGACGTGTGTACCACCGGGATACATCGGTAATGATCGGAGAATATGCAGGAAACGTTATTACAGAAGGAATACTCGGCACACTGCGTGAGCTTCGCCTGCACGGAGACCAGCGGTGTCGCTCGATGCCGCTACCCGGCTGCTAGGGGACATCCTCGTCGGCTAGGTGGAAAGCTAACGCTAGCCGAAACATGCCTGAACAACAGTGTACCGGCCCCGGGACTATTCAGCTACCAGGCTGCTCTCGCCGGCCCGTGGAGGTGGGCTGTGTTAAACGGACTGGTGTAGAAATGAAATCCAACTAGCCACTGCTAACTGCTGGTGGAGCTTGTGACTGTTAAATGCCGACCATTCGACATTCCACACTAATTCACGGCTGTGTTTATACTCGGAGTTTAGCTACACCAATGCTAGTATGCTTAGCTGGACTTTACGGATCCTGTTTGCAAGTGTCCGCTCATTTAGATCACAAACTGGACTATATCCAACTTCAACAAAACTCCCACGTCTGTTCAGAGACTGCTGTGTTTTTGTTGTTGTGGAAACATGGCTGAATAGTGTACCGGACTGTCCAGCTACCAGGCCTGCTAGCCCTCCGAGCTAGAGATGCTCTGTCGCCGGGTAAGGTGGGCTGTGTTAACGCAGAGTGCTGCAGCAATGTGGTAATTTGTATCTTAACTGCTAACTGCTGTTGGAGTTTGTGACTGTTAAATGCCGACCATTCTACATTGCACGCTAATTCACGGCTGTGTTTATGCTCGGTCTTTACAGCCCACCAAGCGCTAATGCTAGTATGCTTTAGCTGAACTTTACGGAGCCTATAAAGTGTGTGTACTAAATGTAGCCTGTTTCGTATGTCGTTTCTATATAATGTCATTTTTATATGTTAAATGTGAAACATCACTTGAGTCACGATGAAACGTTTCGTGTATATGGTTGAAATGATAATAAAACACGCTTGAGTTGAGTTGAATGCCTCGGTCTGTCTGTCAAGCGGTAGGCGTGGCTTGGGAGTGGACTCAAAGCAGTGAAGCAGGTGCATTCTGGGATTTGGTGTTTTTCATCCATATAAGACAAAAACACATTTTCTGGCTTTTCTCGGCCTAGAAGGCACCAATTTCAATTTTTTTTTCACATTTCTACTACATAAGTGACACAATTTAAAGATATATTCAGCTTTCCAGCGGTGAAATATTCTTTTAATAAACAGTACAGACTAGCTCGCCGTTTCATTAATAATCATATACTTACGTTGTCTTCTTCTTTTCTGTGAGTGCATCTTTGGAGAGTGTACCGACAACTCTTTTACCAGTTGGCCTGAAATATTCCCATATTTCAGAAGTTTTTGCTCCAACTCTCGGACTCATCTCATGGTGCTGAATTTGCCAGTATTTTGAGAAGAGAAATGGTTGGGACCTTGTCATGCAATGACAAACCTATGCTTTATGTGAAGCACAGTGTTGGTGTCAGCAGAAAGACTTCTCTTAGAAAACTGTACAGTGGTGCCTCTGTCTACATTCCACCAGACAATGTTGGTTGAGCAAGACCAAAGACTGTAGTCATGTCACTATGCTCAGTGGTTGAGCTCTAGGAGACTGTGAATGAATCATGGAATGCTCATTTTACCTTTGTGGCAAAGCCTGATTAAAACTAATTGTTGAAATAAATTATTTTGTGTATCTTTTTTACATAAAATTGGTCATTGCTAATGACATACAAAGTAATTAATCTAGCATACTTCCATTAAATAAATCAATTCAAGCTAAAATTGAAGAGTCTACAATTAGGCTATACTGAGTCTGATCTATTTTGTGATTCTATTTAAGGCCACGTCCACACATACCAAAACGATCTTTTTTTTACCCTTCTTCCCTGGATTCGTTTCAAGAATAGTTGCGTCCAAATGAATTCACTTGTAAATGACTCAATACGCTACTTCATATGCCAGGCCTATAGGCGGCGCTGTTTCTGCTACAGAAATTCAACAAAAAACGGAGAAGAAGAGCATAGTCACTTCACTTCCCATCATACTGTCTATGATCATAACATGACTAGCTAGGTTATAACGTTCTCTTAATACATCAGTGGACTATAATAACTTTCACCATTGCTCATTTTATAAAGGCCTTTGTTTATATTGTATAATGTGCTGTTGGATTGCTTTTTATTTTGCAAGATTGCAGCGCGCTAACGTTAGCTAGCTCTAACATCGGCAGTCAAACAAACATCAATGATCCATGAATGATGTCTTTTTAATAATCTATACGTTTTTCTTGCAGTAGCCTTTCTACAATAAGCCGTGGTAAAAGTTACTATAATCCATTCAAGGAGTTGATCAGTAGACAGATTAGCTAGCTAGTTGATAAGTTGTCTACTTCCACTTTATAAACAGATAGCCATAGCAGCTAACGTTAACGTAACTTCATTGCTGGAGCGGTCAGCTACTTTAGCGATGTTTAACGTTGACAACATAACGTTAGCGGTATATCTTGTGTAGAATCCAGAGGGAAGGGTCAGGGAGCAGAAACACAGTATTTAGATGAATTGAGCTGGTGTAACCATGGAGATGGGACATGCTCGCTTAGCTTCACCCATAGTGTGCGTCAGCGGGCGTGGGTTTTTTACGAAATGTTAACATTATTTTTAATACTCTCTACCAATCACTGATCTGATCACTGGTACCAACAGTGCATTAGTATATTCTTATTTGAAACAGTGCTTACCAAAATATCTTCATGTTATACACATACTTTGAAGTTTAAGTTGGAAGTATTGTTAAGTAGTAAGTAGTTTTTTCAAGAGGCAGTGATGTGGTTAGTTATATAATATCTAACTGGTAACCACCAACATGTCAGAAAGGTCTGTTGGCACTTTGACATTTCCAGTTGAAAATTAATTTCAGTGCTCAACATTGTGTCAGTCAATTACAATATATCACGATGACAGTCAGCCTTGATGAAACTAAATATTGGCATGTTAACATTTCCTGTCAGTAGCTGGGGTGCAACCATAGACTGTAAATATTATGGCTGCACATTATGGTTATTTTTAATCAATTAAACGTTTAGTCTATGGAATGAAATAATAGTTACAAGCTATACAGACAAGCACATTTTGCAAGATTTCATGCGCTTTCAGTAGAGCAAAAATGATTTCAATATGATTTATTATTTTTCGTAGTGGCTCTAAAACCTGCTAGCATTTACAGCACTTCACAGTAGTTTGTGAAATGGTCACATTATTTAATCTATGGATTTGTGTACAAGGACACATTTTTCAAAATTTTTTTCGTGTTGGTGAGGACGATTTTTAAACTAATGAATTTCAATGGTAAGCATATTTCGTGATCACAGCACGAATACAGTAGCAAGTAGTATGAAATGCCGAAAATCCAAGTAAGGAGGTTGCTTGGGGTAGTGGATGGGTCAAACAACACAGGACTTTCACCCCGGAGACCAGAATTCGCATCCCGGGCGTAAACCCCAACTGTCCCGTTGTTGTGGCGTGTCGGCATCCCAGAGACCGGGGATCGCGTCCTGGCGTGTCCTTCCCTCGTGCTTCTTTTCTGAAACCCAACCTCCGTATAGATCCTTCCCATTATGTGCTGACCACATAAAATAAACGAGATAATCGTGTCCGTGTACACAAATCAATAGATTAAAAATAACGTGACCATTTCACGAACTGCTGTGAGACTGTGTTGCCCTTAGACATGCACACTATGTAAATATACTCTTGAGCACAATCATGTGTGTGTGTGTGTGCGTGTATGTTTGTTATTGTTAAGTAGTAAGTAGTTTTTTGACTTAAGAAAGAAATTTCTTAAGTTTACCACATAAAACGCATTCATTCTAATTGGGGTCATTTTCGACCCAACTCATGGAAGAGTGTAAGTATTGGTAAGTCATGCATCTAAGGGTTAAAGGACAATTCCGGCGCAAAATTAACCTAGGGGTTAATACCATATGTGTACCGAGTCGACCGTTCTCTGGGATCTGTTTTTTCACTAATCAAATGTGTTTCTAACTTGAAACAAGATAGCGCAAACCGCTGATTAGCTTATAAACTAGTCGCCGGGGCATGGGTAAAGAAAAAAGAAATCGCTATGCTACTGGTTGGACAATATCATGGCTCAAGCACAGTGTTCATCAATCGACTGGTCGTGACTGTTTTCCCAAGATGGCGCCTTCTTATATACGTGAACGCTACTGTCTTTATAATATATGTTTTTAATAAAGTCGCTGTACACTTACAAAGTTCTCAATGCTTCAGTTTATATGTAGGGACCTTCATTATGCTACCATGGAAGTGTGGTGCTATTTTGAGCCTTGTTAGTGATATAGAAATAAGGATTTCTTTTTACTTTACCCATGCCTTTGCGACTAGCTTGTAAGCTAATCAGCGGTTTGCGCTATCTTGTTTCAAGCTAGAGACACATTCGATTAGCATGAAAACAGATCCAAGAAAACAGTCGTACACATATGTTATTAACCCGTGGGTTCATTTTGCGCCGGATTTGTCCTTTAAGATGGTAAAAACTTTGGCGGTATAACTGTGATTCTACTGAGTCCTTCTGTGAATTATGATGTCATGGAATATAAACTACCAGTGATTTCAGAGTTGTATTAGTTGGAATGCTGATTCAGCAGCATTCCAACTATTGTTATTCGGTTCTTTATTAATTCTTTCTTTATTTTTAATTTTATTGAGTAAGACACTTACACCCATATTTGCTCCAGAGGCGTGTTACCACTGACATATATTGCAATTCAAAGTTGCTTCCTTTTTCTCTTTTTTTCTCTCCTTCTAGCTTTCCTCTTTTTTTCTTCTCTCTCTCTCTCTTTCTCTGTCTCTGCTTTTCTGTTTCTGCTTGTTTGTTCTATGCAATGGAGTCAATTTATTGAAACTTCCACTTTTGACTGTATTAAAGTTTAGCTTCCAGCTTTTCTACAAATGTATTTCAGGTCTTAATTTATGTGCAGTTCAGCTTCCAACTTACAAGTTGTTCAGCAGTGTAGTGCAATGCATTTGAGATTTTTCAAACCATTTGTTACATATTTCCGCATTTTCATCAATGTTTATCACAGCATTTGTAAGTCTTCCATACTTATTCATAATTTCTGTTAGAAAATACATTATTTTATACATTAGTGGTGTTATTCAACTTTATAATTAAATTCATACTTATTAAACTGATTTCCTTTTTACTGATTTAAGCTGTTCATCCAGTTTAGCTTTAGCAATTCAGCTATTCAAAATTTCCACACATTTTCGGCAGGAAATGCATATTCTAGTTAGTGTTTCAGTGTCTATTTTGGATGCAGATCAACATGTTAAACAATGGAAGGAGCTCACTGTGGCCTAATGGCCCACATGGTATGAAGAGGATTTAGTAGGTCAGTCTGTTACCACTTATTTGTTGTCATGATGTCTTGTGTTTGAACCATCATACAGTTGGTTAGTCATTGATGTGGATTAGCTGCTCATGTGAATCCTCCCACAGTGTTACATTAGCAGCTGTAACCACAGGGACTCTGATAAAACTGGAATAATCAGAATCCATCTGATATGAAGCTGTGGTTTGAATACCACTTCCCTCCTCTTTGAAGAGTAGTCAGATATCTGTGGTCAGGTTTTTGTACAGCCTCTTCTACACTTTGTATCACTGTGTTTCTAGAGCACAGTAGTAGAGACCTGTGTCTGTCAGGGTTAGTGTCTTTATGGTCAGTTCAATTGATTTCCCTGGTGTTTTGGATTCATATCGTCGATCTGGGATATATTCACAACTACTAGCTCTTTTCCAGAGTATAAACTGAGGTGCCTGAAGGTCAGAATGATGTCTCTACCAGTGGAGTTCAAGATTGCTATACGTTGTCTCATATTTGCATCTGAGTGTGACAGATTCTCCTTCTCTTTTACTGAATTTATCTTATACAGGAGAGATTTTGTCTCCAGCTATTATTCCTGAAAAAAGGAAATTAGAAAAAATGAAGTCATTAGACTAACATTGTTCATGAGGCAGAGAGGAGAAGACAGTGGAAATGTCAACTCTACATTTTTACTCTGGACAGAAACAGCTCAACTGTTCAGAGATTTCTGCTCTGAACTGCAGTTTATATAAATCTTTAGAAAATAATAAAACCATGATGTTCTTTATATCTTACCAAAGAGAATAGCAGCAAGAATAATCTACAGCCAATCTCCACTACAAGGTTTAAATCAACAGGAGAAACTAGCTGATGTTCAACATTCAGTCTGAGAATTGTTCTTTTACAGCAGCACTTATTATTGACTGAATGGTTGAACACAGTGCAGAAGTAGTGCACCTCCTACTTGATAATGTTACCCACTAGTGGAGGTAAAAACGTCAGTACAGCAGTGTGGGGAAAAAAGTCTTCCAGCAGCTTGTCAGTGTGTCAGCTTGTGTTTTTGTACAGAGACTGTGGGTTTGCTGTCACTGTGGGCCTCACAGCACAGTAGTACAGAGCAGAGTCTGTCACTGCAGCAGAGGAGATCTGAAGAACCATTTTGGATTCATCCTCACTCACTAAACAGACAGTCCAGAGTATGTTTCATTTTGTGTTCCCATGTGAGAAATGAGGAGCTCTGTTGGTTTTCCTGGATATTGCCGATACCAGTGAAACTCATCACTACCAGTTGCTTGTTTGGAGTATCTGTAGGACAGAGTAATAGAGCTGCCTTATAAACTGTACTCTTCTTTCTCAGCTGCAGTACGTTCTTCACAGCTGATACCTAAAGGAAGAGAAAACAATGTTATACCATTAAAACTCATTTATACTACACATTCAGTAAAAGGTGCAGTGAAACTTTTGCATAATGTAACATACCTGTGAGGATGGAAAGAAACATCAGAGAAAACATACAATGCTGCTTGAATAAAGGTAATGTTGATGGTTTGTGTATTGATCTCTATTGAATATAGAAGTTCCTCTCTCTTCTATAGTTCAGTAACAGCTCAGTTCCTCCCTGAATCTCTCTGTCTCCTTGCAGTTCTGTATTTTCACTTCTCTCAGTTACACTACTAAAGTAAAGTTATTCTACATCGTAAAAATATAAATGTTGAAAAGTATGTGACTCCCTCTGGTGGACGTTGTGGAGTATTGTGTTGTCTCTGCTCCAAAGGTTTTTGTACAGAGTTTTGGTGTTTCCTGTCACTGTGGGCCTCACAGCACCGTAGTACACAGCAGAGTCAGACACTGCAGCAGATGAGATCTGCAGATCTACTTTGGTTTTATCCTCCCTCACACTTACTGAAGCAGACAGTCCGTACTTTGCAGCATTTTTCGTTCCCAAGAGCAAGATGAGAAACTCCGGTGGTTTTCCTGGATAGTGTCGATACCAGTAGAAATAATCAGTACTAGTTGCTTTTTTGGAGTATGTGTAGGACAGAGTAACAGAGCTGCCTTCTAAACTGTTCTTTTCTGTCTCTACTGGAGTGAGTTCTTCACAGCTGATACCTAGAGGAAGAGATAACTGTTATTAGGTGGAAAAGTCTAAAAAAATGATTCACATTCAGATACTCAGAAACTTTTTCATGCTGTATAATCTAACATACCTGTTAGAATGGATAGAAACATCAGAGAAAAACACAATGCTGCAGTGACAGCATGTTGAATAAAGGTAATGTTGATGGTTTGTGAATTGATCTCTGTTGAATATAGAAGTTCCTCTCTCTTCTATAGTTCAGTAACAGCTTAGCCCCTCCCTGAGTCTCTCTGTAAAGTAATTCTAGACTATATATTGATTGAAGTTTAACAGTGTTTGACTCCCTCTAGTGGATGTTGTGGAGTATTGTGTTGTCTTTGCTCCAAAGGTTTTTGTACAGAGTTTTGGTGTTTCCTGTCACTGTGGGCCTCAGAGCACAGTAGTACACAGCAGTGTCAGACAGCTGAAGCTTCTGGATCTTCAGAGGAACTGATGTCTTGTTGATTGTTGCATCAAATCTGTCCTTCTGGAAATCTGGAGCATTCTCTTCTGTTTTTGAGAAACGCTTCAGCATGTACTTTGGGAACTCATTGACTTGTTGTTTGTACCAGAATAAAGATGGACTTGGATAAGTTGTCTCAAATGTACAGTCAAGAGTAACTGTCTCTCCTTCAGTAGTAATGACATCTCCTGTTGGCTGGATCACTCTGTCTTCTCCTTTACACTCTGGGGCAAGAAGAGAACATGCAGAAGATGAGATGGATGAATAAAGATAATTGATTAAAGAAGAACTGTCAGCAGTTTGAGTGTTATCTTGCCTGAGATTCAGACACATTTTCACTGACTGCTGTCTTTATATCAGAATATACCAAATAAATAGTTATTAAGAAGGTATTAGAAGCCAACAAAAATGATCAGTTTTGCTTTTTTGTCAGTTACTTGTGAAAATTATTGAAAGAAGAAACATGTTGTTCATTGTATCTTACCAAAGAAAAGAGCAGCAAGAATAATCCACAGCCAATGTTCCATCTCTACAACAAGGTTTAAATCAACAGGAGAAATTAGGTGATGTTCAACATTCAGTCTCTTCACAGCAGCACTTATTATTGACTGAATGGTTGAACACAGTGGAGAAGTAGTGCACCGCCTACTTGATAATGTCGCCCTCTATTGGAGGTACAACATTCAGTACAACAGTGTAGAAAAAAGTCTTCCAGCAGCTTGTCAGTGTGTCAGTTTGTGTTTTTGTACAGAGACTGTGGGTTTGCTGTCACTGTGGGCCTCACAGCACAGTAGTATAGAGCAGAGTCTGTCACTGCAGCAAAGGAGATCTGAAGAATCATTTTGGTTTTATCCTCACTTACGGAAACAGACAGTCCAGAGTTTGTATTTTGCATTATTTTTCCTGATTCCAGATGAGAGATGAGGAACTCTGGTGGCTTTCCTGAATATTGTCGATACCAGAAGAAATAATCAGCAGAACCTTTGGAGTATCTGTAGGACAGAGTAACAGAGCTGCCTTCTAAACTGTTCTCTTCTTTCTGGACTGGAGTGAGTTCTTCACATCTGATACCTGAAGGAAGAGATAACTGTTATTTTATGTTGTACAATGCTCAAATGATTCACATGCAGATGTTATTGGAATAAAACTTGTTCATGCTGCATAATCTAACATACCTGTTAGAATGGAAAGAAACAGCAGAGAAAACACACAATGCTGCAGTGACATCATGTTGAATGAAGGTAATGTTGATGGTTTGTGTATTGATCTCTGTTGAATATAGAAGTTCCTCTCTCTTCTATAGTTCAGTAACAGCTCGGCTCCTCCCTGAGTTTCTCCAGCTTGTTGGTGCTGTGTATTTACACTCCTCTTAGTTACACTTCCTCCTTGTTAAGAGACTAGTGGCAGCCTTTTGTAAAGTTTTTTTATTTTTTATGGAAAAAAGTCACAGTACAACTTGAGGCAGCTGATATTCAAAGAAAAGCTTGGCATCAAATATTATAATTTGACTTTGAGCAGTATTCCTAACCGACGGTTTAGCATTTTTTGATTACACTTATTTTCCAAAAAGTTTAGGGGCAAGAAAAATCTCAGTTCTAGTCTCATTTAATTGTAGAAAGGTCTGTAACAGCAGCTTTTTTTGCAGTTTTTCCAAATGTTTTCCAAATTAATTGTTTTTCTGCTCTGGGGTAGGTCCTCATAACAATCTCAACAGTTAAATGAACTAATGTATGGTGTTGTTGCCTTTGTGTTTGATTCTTACAAGAAAAAACAATAGTCAACAGTCACCTCTACCCTTTCGTTTTCCAAACCTGTGTACAGTATTCAAGTCTCGTGGGATTGAAGGTAGTGATGAGAAAGATGATTAGATTTACAACTTGCGACCATTTACATCCTCATGCATTCATGATGGTAAGGTTAATAGATACTGTACACGGTATAGCATAGCACTATATACCTTAAAGACACACTACTATTTGAGCGATGGGCTTTGGCTGATTTTAGGCATCCATGCATGTTTGCTTTTTGAGACACTTCTGCATTGTTTGGCAGGTGGAATATGTGGAAGCTTTCTGAAACATTCAGTTTCCCAGTGGTAATTAGGACTGTGATATTGATGTTAACAAGTATTTACAGAAGTTGCCACACGACATGATCAGCAAAATAATAAATGTAACTTTACTTTGGTTCACTTGGGTTTAAATGGAGGTCCTTGTAATTGGTATCAAATGTTCGAATATTACATGTCTGTAATAGTGTTAATGATATATATATATATATATATATCTGTTAATATAATCTGTAAATACATTACACATCAGATAACAATTGCTGGACTGCTGTACAATTTTAAAATGCTTATCACTAGTGTTTTTTTTTTATTGATCCAGCTTGGATGTTGTGTTCAGACTCAATGCAAAGTGAATGTAGTGGTACTATTGCACAATAAATCAATTTAACTAGCTCCAGGCAGCGCAAATTAAGTTGTCCACTTGAGTTGAAAACATTTCAACGTAAGGTGACAATTTTAAATTACCCCAAAGCTACAGGAGTGCACCCTGAAAAACTGGAGCAGACTGAACTCTCACACATAGGTCTGGTGTGGAGTCCCCTGACAACTATCTCAGCTGGTTGGAGAAACAGTCGACCAATCAAAGCTCTTTAATGGGATAAAAAATGGGCATCTCATTGTCTGACATACGTTAGCTTCCTAGCTACATCCATAGACTAATAGCAACATAAAAACTGCCACTAAGTGAGATCAGTGCTACTTAACAGGTTGTTGTAAGTAAGTAACTTCCAAATTGGCATATTGTGTTATGTTTGATCTACAAGAAAAACAAAGTTAACTTTTCCTTGCAACCTCTACCACGGCTTCTGAGACCACTGAAAATGACAACCTAATGTCACATAAATACGTGAAATGACCACAACGTTTTGACCTAGCATTATGTGGGGGTGGCACGTAATGTTTTAGAATTAAGTATCAACACCACAGAAACAGCTTTGGGAAAGATCATTGTTTGGGCTAAAAAAAGTAGCCTACTTGTACGTACATGAGGGACGATTACAAGAAGAGTATGTAACGCAGGCTATGTTTCCAGCTAAATCAAGTATGGTAGGTATTTTAACTACTTAAGTAAGTTTAAAAGAGTCAAAGTTGACTCTTAATTTTACACGGTGAAAGAATGGGACAAGTGTTTGTTCAGAAATCAGCTAGCATAAACATGATGCCAGGAGTATCTGTAGGACAGAGGAACAGAGCTGCCTTCTAAACTGTTCTTTTCTGTCTCTACTGGAGTAAGTTTGTCACAGCTGATACCTAAAGGAAGAGATGACTCTATTATTTCATATAGAAACAGACTCAATAAATGATTCACATTCAGATGTCATTGGAATAAAACTTTTTCATGCTGCATACTCTAACATACTCTACTCTAACCTGTGAGGATGGAGAGAGAAATCAGAGAAAACACACAACACTGCATGTATGACACTTAAATTGTCAACATGTTAAAATGCAATTTTTATACTAACGTTGAGCATGTTAGCATGCTAACACTGGGTTGTTTTAGAACTGTGCTGAAAGTTTGGATATAGCTTTGACTGTCAAACAAGATTGCAAAACTGCTGGACTATGAGAACATGGTTTCACTGCAGTTCGTGAAATGGTCACGTTATTTTTAATCTATTGATTCGTGTACAAGTAGCCTACACGTTTATGAAGTTGTTTCCGTGTTGGCCACCACGAAATGGGAAGCATCTATAAGAGGTTGGGTTTAGGAAAAGAACGGGGAAAGTAAACATCACATCACGGGACACAATCCGCAATCTCTGAGGGACACACGACAACAACAATGGGACGGCAGAGGTTGGGTTTAGGAAAAGAAGAATGGAAAAATTACACATCACATGCCGGGGAACGCACAACAAAAACGGGATGGTTGTGTTTAATATAAAATAACAACGGGAAAAAGAAACACCACATGAGGGCCATGAGCCCCGGTCTTTTGGGGGGAAAGTCCTGTAGATGTTTGACCCATCCACCACCCCAACCAACCACCCTATGCGGATTTTCAGCATTTCATCCTACTCACTACCATAGTCGTTCTGTGATCACGAAATATGCTTCCCATTGATAGATATATATATATATATATATATATATATATATATATATATATATATATATATATATATATATATATATATATATATATATCACTGCCGTGAGAGGGGGGTTGTGGGTTTCCACTCTTCAACCAAACTTTTTGTGTTTTTCAGAAAATGAATCCTCCCACAGTGTTTTATTAGCAGCTGTAACCACAGGGACTCTGATAAAACTGGAATAATCAGAATCCATCTGATATGAAGCTGTGGTTTGAATACCACTTCTCTTTGAAGAGTAGTCAGATATCTGTGTTCAGGTTTTTGTACAGCCTCTTCTACACTTTGTATCACTATGTTTCTAGAGCACAGTAGTAGAGACCTGTGTCTGCCAAGGTTAGTGTCTTTATGGTCAGTTCAGTTGATTTCACTGTTGTTTTGGATATATTTCTTATCTAGGATGTATTCCATACTAGAGATATAGAGAGGTATATACTGTCACTTAAGAATGTGGGATTTTGATGGATGACCTTTTGACCTGGGGGGTCAAGAGGTCACGACCTGTCAAAAAGTGATTGATGCCTTCCAGGTGTGTGACTGGGCTGTTCCGGAAGCTTCTAGAAGGAAGGTGTGTCCCGGAAATGACGTGTGTTAAGTGATGCAATGAGGGCGTCACAGGAAGTAGAAAAATGTTTCATTTAAATGATCCAATGAGCGTTAGACATGAAATATCCGGATGTTTTGAAATGACCCAGTGAGAGAAGAGGGGTGTAGCGTTAATTTTAAGCATAAAAAGGGGTTTCTAGCCCGTTTGAAACAGAGAAAGATAGGTTTTTCATTCGACACACAGCATGAATGTAACTTTGACTAACACTGATGCGTTTGAAATGAGCCAATACAACTCTCATGCAACTGTGAGAGAAGAGGTATGTAAGGCAGGGTTGTAAAATAGGAATGTGTAAGTCTCCTCTTACAACAGGCCAAGGAAGTGCCTGTAATAAAACTTGAATGTTCTGAGCCCGCCAAAAGTCTGCACACCCCCGCACTAATGCTCACACCCAAATAGGCAATAAAGTGTTTACGCACACACACGCTCACACACACACACACACACACACACACACACTCACGCTCACACACACTCACACACACACACACACACACACACACACACACAGAGACACAAACAGCCACACTTCATGTTGTCAGTACATGTTGATCGTATGTCTGTGCATGCTTAGCTCTAGTCCATCTGTCTGGCCCTCCTGCGTCCTCCTTCTTCTGCCTTCTTCGTTCTGGCCCGGGGATCGGTGTTCACTCCCCTTTTCCCAACACACCCCTTTTTCCCACGCCTCTTTTTTCCCATGCCCACAGCAACACTCTACCGGAAATTGCGTTTTCAATTCAAATAAGCGAACCAGTGAGAAGTAAAAAAAAAAAAAACTGTACCATAAATATGGTATTTTTCAACAGATCACACAAACTCACAAATGGCATTTGAACACATAACATTCATTGTGACTACTTTCTTTGAATTTTGAGTGATTTATTCAACTTAGTCACACTTATTTTTTGTTTAAGGTCAAAATGACCGCCATAAAAAAAAAAAAAAAGAGTATAATATTCATCCATACACACACTCCTACAACTTTCCTGTGCTTGTGTGCCATTATACACATGAAACACTTAGATGGATAGCCTTTGACACCCTGTTTAAGCCAGGAGTTATTCAAGGATTGGTCAGTAAAAGGTATTAAGGCAGTGTGTACGATAATAGACAACAAGGAATGACAGACTTTCCAAACATTAAAAGAAAAATGTTCCCTTCGCAATCGGGATTTATTTAGGTATATACAATTTAGAGATTACTACAACAAAGAATTGAAAATGGAGAACTCACAAGAATGTAATCCAGTTATAAGATAAATGATAAATGCTTATAGACCAAATAGTAACTGCGTTAAAATCATTTCTATGTTTTATGAAAGAATTATCGAATGTAGGAGCAACTCAACATTATATTTGAAATCAAGGTGATAAAAGGAACTAATAATGGAATCAGATGTATTGTACAATATGTGTTAAACCCGACATACTTCCGCAAGTTCACAACATTTTTCTTTTAATGTTTGGAAAGTCTGTCATTCCTTGTTGTCTATTATCGTACACACTGCCTTAATACCTTTTACTGACCAATCCTTGAATAACTCCTGGCTTAAACAGGGTGTCAAAGGCTATCCATCTAAGCACTCGCTGGTCTTTCCTTAGTTTTAGGTGCTTCACAAAGTTAAAACAGAACTTCTTTTTCTCCTAACACTGACTGGATCGGATAACCTTCAACGTACGTCTCGATTTCCTTCCATCTAGCAAAATAGTTGTCATTACACCAAAGAAATAGGGGGCGGAACTGAGCTGCTCTAAGATTGGGGAGCACCATTCCTACTTTATTGTTTGGCCGACTGAAGGGTTGCATATTTTATTCTAGGCTTCTTTTCATCCCAGATAAATCTAGAAAAAAGCATGTCCCAGGCTAAGAACTGATGACCACTACTGGCAAGGGCTGAATAGATATAGCAATCTAGGCAAAATGTTCATCTTAATTACGCTAATCTTACTACTAAAATCCAATGGGAGGGTAGACCATCATTCAATATCTTTTTTAATATTTTGGTTAATTAAATTATAGTTTACCTCATATAATTTGTTTTAACTATGTTCACCCGTAAGTACTTTATTGATTCCATATCCCATCTTACATCATATCTACATCTTATTTCCTTTGAAGGAGTATAGTTGAATGACCAAAGTTGTGTCTTTGTAATATTTATTTTATAACCAGCATAATAACTAAACTCCTCTAGGATTTCCATCAGTATAGGTAAGGAGGTCCAGGGTTCAATATTAAACGGCAATAGTGTGGGACTGAGACAACAACCTTGTCTAGTGCCCCTCTCCAATGTGAAAAATGGATACAATGATCCATTGGCTTTGTTGTTGATAAAGTGTTCTAATTATTTATAGTTACTGCAATATTCCCTCCTTTGGGAGTACTGTAATAAGCAGTGTTGTATAAAGTACTAGAAAGCAATACTTGAGTAAAAGTACAAGTATCGTACTAGAAAAAGACTTCGGTAGAAGTGAAAGTTACCTTTTAGAATATTACTTAAGTAAAAGTCTTAAAGTATCTGATATATACTGTACTTAAGTATCAAAAGTAATTTTCTGATATTTAATGTACTTAAGTATCAAAAGTAAAAGTAAAAGTTTTTTTTTTAAAAGCAAGCGGTTAGAAATTTTATTGTGGCTTTCTTATAGTAAAGCATAAAGCATATTCAGGGACTTTTCAGACACAATTCTCTTAAGTTCAAAGAACAAACCGCATATGTTTAGAGCTGACATCAATGTACAGAAACATTTCTTGCAACACGGGTGTATGACGTTATCTTCACCACTACCCTGTTCACCGAGTTCACCACTATTGTCGGGGTGGTCGCAGGGCTCAACATAAAAAAAAACCCCCACTGGCCCCAGGGGGCCAGTAAATCAGAGTTTTGCTGGCCCCTTCTACATTTTTACTGGCCCTGAAGGAAATATCATAGGTGTGATTGGAAAAGGACAAAAAAGCAGGAAAAAAAGCTAGCCACTGCCACTGGATGTTGTGCCATTAGCAGCAAAGCTAGACCAGGGGTCATCAACTACATTCAAATAAAGAAAATAAAATTATACCTAAAACGCATCATCTTGTCATCTTGATATTTTCACTTTCTTACTAAATTAATGCTATATTTTTTACATTAGTAAGCAAACATGGAAAATCCATAATGATCACTAGATAGGCTACTTAACTAGAACATGATCTCAGATTAGTCCTGTATGCCTAATTTGAAATAAGACGATTCTGTTGCTAACGCGTCATTCACGTGCATATTAAGTAGCCACGTGTATTTGTTTTGGTCTAAAAATACATCCATAGGTTTACCACTCCAGCGAGAGGATGGCTCGTTTAGAAATCAGCTACGTTTACAAGAGTTTGTCCAAAGTTCAAGATTGGTTGCAAATTAAGACAAACAGTTAGACTACAAACTGACATCTTTCATTTTAGCTCGTTTGTAAAGTCGCTGTTTGCAGAGTAGAGCTGTGTTTGCACAGCGCGGTGGACGAGAGTGGACAGATCAGACTGAGATATGGGTTTCTACGTGTTTCTGCCTGTAGAACAGGTACGTGGGTTATTGATAAGTATTGACTCTTTAATCATTGAGGTTTTATTGTAGGCTACCTACTTACAGTAACGAGTGTAGCGTTAGTTCATCTGCGCCATCGGCGGTAAATAATCCTCGGTAAAGTTTCCAGTCAGTAGGCTACATGTGCTGCGTGAAGTAACGCACACACCAGTGACTGTGGCTGCAACCAGCCCGACATACGTATTTACTGGCCCCGGGCGGGCCATCGGGCCATTGCTTATGTCGAGCCTGGTGGTCTACGATAACAGGAGGTCCTCCAGTAGGTGCTCCAGTAGGTGCTCATGCTTCCATGGCGGTTTGCAACAAACAAGCGCTGAAATAGAGCGCGCGGTATGCGGAGCGTGTGTAATGCAATCTAGGAGCAGTGATTCGCCAAACCTCCCTTATTGCAGTAGCACACATTTCTTCTAATTTTATTTTTTAGTAACGAGTAACGAAGATGCTTAGTGGAAATATAACGGAGTAAAAGTATACATTTTATCTAGGAAATGTAGTGGAGTAAAAGTGAAAGTTGACATAAATTTAAATAGCGAAGTAAAGTACAGATACGTGAAATTTCTACTTAAGTACAGTAACGAAGTATTTGTACTCCGTTACATTACAACACTGGTAATAAGTGCCTCTTTCCATAATGGCGGGAGTTTACCTTCTCCTTTAATCCAATTAAATGCTTTCAGCAGGACGGGAGCTACCTCTTTAAAGGTTCTATACCACTGGAAAACCATCATGACAGGGACTTTTACTTGAGTTTAAGTTAGCTATTGCATTATTTATCTCTTCCAGTGAAAAAAAAAATATGCTAATGATACAATCATTTTGTCTCTTGCCAATATGAGGTAGATCCAGATCGTTAAGAAAATGTTCCATTGCTTCAACTTTAGTACTGGAGGTTTCAGTATATAGTTTTTTGTAATAGTTTAGGAAAATGACTTCTATTTCTACGGGATGATATTTTAGTTGATTTGTTTCTGGGTCCCGCATCTTATGTATGGTACTATCCGCTTCTTATTTACGTAAGCAAGTAATTTAGCGGCCTGAATCATAATATGTCTGTTTGTAAATATGAGCTTTCTTCTCAACATCTTGTACTAATAGATCATTAATCTGATTCTTTAATTGTTGTATTTGCACTAAAAGTTGTGGATCACTGTTATTTTTATGTTGCAGCTCCACATTAGATAGGTCTAATACAAGGTTATTACCCTCCTCTTTTTATTTGATGTTGTTAAGGCAATCAATCTGCCGCGAGTCACTGCCTTCAATGAGTCCCATACTATAAATGGATCCACCTCTCCGTTGTCATTAATCTTCACATATTCTCTTATATCTGATTTAATTTATTATACAGCTGATTTGTTATTTAATAAGCCTATATTTAACCCCGTATTCCGCCTCCTACCTTCTAGTTGAACTGTTAGATATAGTGCACTATGGTCAGAGACATCAGCTACCTCAATTCTATTTTTCTTTAGACTAGTTGTATCCAGGTAGCTATTCAATACTATGTTAAAATCACCTACACAGAAACAGACACCCTCTGCTTCCAGTGCAGTTACATCCATTAGTTATTTGAAAAATAGTTTGTTACTATTATTTATTTATTTTATTTATACTGCTTTTATTGAAAGTGTTCTAACTTGCTGTATTATCTGCTGGTTCGGAAATGCCACTGAGTCTCAGAAAAAGACAATCAGAAAAACAGTCTTAACTGCCAGCAAGTTACTTGGGGTAACACTACCGAGCATTGAACACATTTACAAAGACAGACTGGTGAGAAAGGCTAATAGCATTGTATGTGACCACACACACCCCCTGGCATCACATTTTAAACTACTGCAATCTATGCGTAGTTTCTGCTTACCCCTTCTGATCAAGAACAGATACAAATTTTCTTTCGTACCACAAGCCATAAAAGCCTTAAATCAGTCAGAATAAGCTAGTCGTCCAGCTGGTCTGACCATACCTTAGGGTGTATAGTGTATTGTAGTGTGTGATGTATATTCTTCATTTTTTTTTTGTTTGTCGGTGTCTGATATAATAATTATTTGTTTGTGTTATGTCTGATGTCTTGTTATAAAGTGCCTTGCGATTGTGCCGCAAACCCAACTGCCCCACGGGGACAATAAAGTTATCTACTATTACTATTAGGAGGTGCATAAACATTTACTAAGGTTACTGTATCCTCTTCAATCGTTCCCTTAACGATATTGATATATCTACCCTCGTTCTCTTTTATTTCCTTAATGACTATGAACTTAAGTGTATTTGCAATAAGAATAGCAATTCCTCTCCTGTGACTTTGCACCAATTAATTATAATAGGTATTTTTAAAAACCAAACCGTTTCAATTTGTCATGCTCTTGCTGAGAAAGATTTGCTGAGTTTCTTGCATATATATATATATATATATATATATATATATATATATATATGTACGTTCTCTTTTTTATAATTTGGCCTTTACCTTAGACCTTTTAAATTGGGTTTCCCAACCCAATCACATTTAAGGACAGTAACTTCACTTCATTAGACTGCATCACAGCTGGGCTGAAAATATCTCACAGGCTAAACATTGAAACCATAAGTAAAGATAACTGGATCACAATAATGTGCTCAGAACAAGCATTATAACAAACACAAAATAAAACTTCCAAAGTCTGAAGAGCATTCTTCAGTTTTAAGTGAAGGGGGAATGTGCGCCCCCGTAGACAGAGCTGAACTCTTACTGCTCTCGTGAGTGAGCACACAAATACAATATAGTAGCCTAGATATCTAGACACACCCTAGCGGCAGCCAGGGTCAGTTTTTCAAAGTCAATTTTTACACTAATCTTGATCGCTATACCAATGTGAGTACTGATGATAGCAAAATAAAAAATACGAGCCAAATCAGTTGTAGCACCACGGAGCTGCTGCAGCTAATGCCCAGAGCTTCCACTTAGCTGAAACAGCAGTTTTGGGGGCATAAGATAAAGACTGCCTTTGTGCCTCTTAACAGACAAAAAATGCAATTAAAATGTCTATGCAACATGAACAGGGTCCTTAAATGACAACAAGATGCGTTTAGCAACTTAGCCATTGTTTGAATTCACCTACCCCGTTAGCTGCTACCTACCGTCTGAGATGAGTGAGTGTGTTCAGCCAGGCTTCGGTAATAATCATCACCAAGCTGTTAACTTGGAGTTAAGCACTGAAGTCATTCTTAAAAAATTAAGATGTGTTCAGAGTTTTGCCGACCACATACAGCAAAAGTTTAATCTATCACCTAGCGTTGCTCTGCCTGGTTGTAGCGCTATCCTATTGGTGCAGAGGGAATTTGAAAGACTTCCGTTTATCCCGCCCATCGGATTGAGCCCTGCCAATGGTGAGTTCCCAGACCCAACATCTTGATGTGGGTCTGGCTAACAATAGAGTATATTATGTGACAATTATTTACTGTCTGTTTTGAAACACTACTGCTCAT
Organism: Perca schrenkii; assembly: GCA_025617405.1. Lineage (NCBI taxonomy): Eukaryota > Metazoa > Chordata > Actinopteri > Perciformes > Percidae > Perca > Perca schrenkii. The sequence continues at coordinate 681,451 of CM046798.1, read as the reverse complement.
CCTGGTGTCTGCGCTGAAATTCCTGGAGGCATACTCTAGCTCACCTGGCACTGCTCTCAAGGGCTACACCTACCAAGCGCTTTCTCTGACACCTCCACACTATATCCCCGCTGTCTCCCCGGCACTGCTCTACACCTGCACACCGCTTTCCCAGTGGATACGCATCCTGTTAAAGGGCATCTGGAATTGGATGCCGTTATCTTTCAATGTCTTTTTGATGCCGGCGTGTGCCGTGTGATGCTGGAGAACTGTGTAGTCGTGGTCAAAAAAACAGCGATTTCTCTCCTATTGTGATTTTCTGTCGCCATGCTTTCTGGATAGTCATCTCATTAGTACTGTATTGCTGTAAATTAATTATACAAAAAAAAACAGGTTTCGGCGCCAGGGCTCTGTGGGCGCGCTGTATCTGCAAATCCATCTCATCACTCAGTTCGGTTCGTAACAGTTTTTCAAGAAATGCTATCACTGACCCATCTTCCGCACTGTCCGGTACACAGTGGATCCGCTGATTGTTTCGCCCTGCTCTCGAGTCCAAATCATTGAATTTGTCCTCCAGCTTCTGCTGTTCCTTCATCATTTGTTGGAGAGTGGTGTTAGCTTCAATACTCCATGTTTCCGTGTAGTTGATCTGGGTCTCCATCTTGCTGATTTTCTCGTTTAGCTCCTTTATAGCATGCATGTATTGCGCTAGCTGTTGGTTGACGTCTTACTTGAACTCATGGAATTCTTCTCTCATGTCATGTTCAATTTCTTCTTTAAACATGTTTAGATCTTGCTTTAGTTCCGATTTAAAGTCGACAATTTGCTTACTTATAGCTTCGAGACACGTGCACCCCGTTCCTGTTGTTGAGTCGCCGCCATGTTGACCTTCTTCCCGCATGTCGTCCTTAACATGTTCTACCCGGTGTAAATCTTTACCCGCCGGTTTAATCTGGCGTCCCTCTAACTTTGCCTTTATATGCCCCCTTCATAATCTTAACAGATTCAACTTTGTTGTTTTCTTTGAATTCAGTTTTATGGGGATCGTAAATACATAAGGAAGTACTTATCTTTTTTACATCTTTCACCACATTAAACACAAAACACTAAAAAAAAAATTGTTTAAGTCAAATATGCTAGTTACATTAAAATTATACAGAATAAGTTTTGTATTCACAAATTCAAATTCATGTTGAACATACCATATCTTGCCTGTAAGACTTACATTTTGGTTTGGTGACATTGTTTAAATTCTGAATTACCTCGCAACGTCTCTAAAACATAAATGCATCCGGTGAAGTTAGAACAACTTACTTTTAACGCTGGCGTTTTACAAAGTAACATATTTGGTTCAGGTTGCAAGTTGAATCTTTTCTTACAACTACTGCGTACATCGAGGAGAATTAAATATAATTTTAAAAGCTGTATTAATACAAAAAATGTTACAAGCACACTTTTTGTTTTTTAACACTGATCACATAAGGTTTAAAAATGTTTCATGTTTGCATCTTTCACCACATTAAACACAAACAATCTTTTAAGTCAATGTGGTTACATTTAAATGATACAAAATAAGTTTTGTATTCACAAATTAAAATTCATATGCATATGTGTGCAAACATTAGTGGCTCACATGCAGTGGCAACATGACAACATGTACTGACAACATGAACTGTGTCTGTTTGTGTGCGCGCGTGTGTTTCATGTGTATAATGGCACACAAGCACAGGAAAGTTGTAGGAGTGTGTGTATGGATGAATATTATACTCTTTTTTTTTATGGCGGTCATTTTGACCTTAAACAAAAAATAAGTGTGACTAAGTTGAATAAATCACTCAAAATTCAAAGAAAGTAGTCACAATGAATGTTATGTGTTGAAATGCCATTTGTGATTTTGTGTGATCTGTTGAAAAATACCATATTTATGGTACAGTTTTTTATTTACTACTTCTCACTGGTTCGCTTATTTGAATTGAAAACGCAATTTCCGGTAGAGTGTTGCTGTGGGCATGGGAAAAAAGAGGCGTGGGAAAAAGGGGTGTGTTGGGAAAAGGGGAGTGAACACCGATCCCCGGGCCAGAACGAAGAAGGCAGAAGAAGGAGGACGCAGGAGGGCCAGACAGATGGACTAGAGCTAAGCATGCACAGACATACGATCAACATGTACTGACAACATGAAGTGTGGCTGTTTGTGTCTCTGTGTGTGTGTGTGTGTGTGTGTGAGTGTGTGTGAGCGTGAGTGTGTGTGTGTGTGTGTGTGTGTGCGTGTGTGTGTGTGTGTGTGTGTGTGTGTGTGTGTGTGTGTGTGTGTGTGTGTGTGTGTGTGTGAGCGTGTGTGTGCGTAAACACTTTATTGCCTATTTGGGTGTGAGCATTAGTGCGGGGGTGTGCAGACTTTTGGCGGGCTCAGAACATTCAAGTTTTATTACAGGCACTTCCTTGGCCTGTTGTAAGAGGAGACTTACACATTCCTATTTTACAACCCTGCCTTACATACCTCTTCTCTCACAGTTGCATGAGAGTTGTATTGGCTCATTTCAAACGCATCAGTGTTAGTCAAAGTTACATTCATGCTGTGTGTCGAATGAAAAACCTATCTTTCTCTGTTTCAAACGGGCTAGAAACCCCTTTTTATGCTTAAAATTAACGCTACACCCCTCTTCTCTCACTGGGTCATTTCAAAACATCCGGATATTTCATGTCTAACGCTCATTGGATCATTTAAATGAAACATTTTTCTACTTCCTGTGACGCCCTCATTGCATCACTTAACACACGTCATTTCCGGGACACGCCTTCCTTCTAGAAGCTTCCGGAACAGTCCAGTCACACACCTGGAAGGCATCAATCACTTTTTGACAGGTCGTGACCTCTTGACCCCCCAGGTCAAAAGGTCATCCATCAAAATCCCACATTCTTAAGTGACAGTATATACCTCTCTATATTTCTCATACTACTATGGTCTCTTGCTCCTTTCCAGAGTATAAACTGAAGTGCCTGAAGGTCAGAATGATGTCTGTACCAGAAAAGTAAAGGATTACTATACGTTGTCTCATATTCACATCTGAGTGTAACAGATTCTCCTTCTCTTTTCCTGACTTCATGTGGGTTTACTGGAGAGATTTTGTCTCCAGCTATTATTACGTGAAAAAAAGAGAAAATGAAGCCATTAGACTAACATTGTTCATGTCAGGTCCCCACCTCCCTGAGCTGTCTCCCCTTCCCTTTTTGTGTGTCTCCCTTGCCTCTGCCCCTTTTGTGTCTGTGTTGTTTGTATCCGTCCATCTCTTTTTGTTCCTCAGTTTCCTAAATTCCCACCGCCACTGAAGGCACCCTGGCACCTAGGCTGCTGCAGTCACTATGATCAACTACACCTGCTCCAGTCCACGCACCTGGGGCTGATTGCCACTCTCCCTATATTAGGGAGAGGTCTGCTTTCAGTCCCCGCCAGATAATTGTTTCAGCCACGTAACTATCACTTGCGTTCCTGTGCATTAGTTAGCTATCTCCAGTTTTCCCGTTGTTTTGCCTTTTCTTTTCTCATCGTGTTTTTTGTGTTCTACCTACTAGACGCCGTTCTCCCTCCACTGCCGGCCACTGCCTTTTTTCCCTCCTCAACTGGATCATCTGTTTGGACTCCCCGTGCCGACCACTGCCTTGCTCTCCGTGTCTCTGGATTCCCCAGCCTGTTCCCGACTATTCTCGCCTGCCGTTTTTCCTGCTGAGCCACAACCTACCCATACTCATTCCCATAACCTCCACGACAGAACACCATCTACATTATTCATTTTTCTTAAAATAAACTGTAGTATTATTGATCTCACCCTGTGTTCTGCTTTTGTGTCCTACCCCGTCCAAAGCCTGACAGTTCATGAGGCTGAGAGGAGAAGACAGAGCAAATGTCAGCGTACATTGTTACTCTGGACAGAAACAACTCAACTGTTCAGAGATTTCTGCCTGCAGTTTATATAAATCTTTAGAAAATAATAAAACCATGTTGTTCTGAGTATCTTACCAAAGAAAAGAGCAGCAAGAATAATCCACAGCTAATGTTTCATCTCTACAACAAGGTTTAAATCAGCAGGAGAAACTAGCTGATGTTCAACATTCAGTTTTGAGAATTGTTCTCTTCACAGCAGCACTTATTATTGACTGAATGGTTGAATACAGTGCAGAAGTAGTGCCCTGCCTACTTGAATAGAACAGGTCTTTAGTGTCATTGTCACATGTACAACGAAATTTAAAGTGCTCTCCAGTCAGTGCATCAATTCATTGAGTTATAAAAAATATAATGTAAGTCCTAATGTTATTTAAAAAGAATAAATAGAAACATAGCAGCATTAGCAGGATACATGAACACACATGGTCATACACATCCAGTCGTTGCATAAAAACAGTATAAATATAATGCACATATCTACGGACATGCATAATTTCTGTCCTTTGCATAGATCTATATCAGCTTCCATATTGCACATTTATTGCAGTGGGATAAAAACTATGTTTGAGTTTATTTGTCCTTCCATTCATTGATCCGTACCGTCTGCCTGAAGGCAGCAGTTCAAACAGGGTGTGACCGGGATGATATGTGTCCTTTATGATGTTACAGGCTTTTTTGAGACAACAGCAACTTCTTCCAGTGTGGGGAGAAAGCAGCCAACGATCTTTTGGGCGGTGTTGATGACCCTATGGAGCGTTTTCCTCTATGCTGCTGTGCAGCTGGTGTACCATACGCACATGCAGTATGTTAGTATGCGGCACGGTCAAAGGACACCAGCAGTCTTTGCGTGATTTTATTCCTCTTGAGTATTCTCAGGAAGTACAGTCTCTGTTGGGCCTTTTTCAGCATCTGTGTTTACACTCCAGGATAGGCTCTCCTTGATGTGGACTCGCAGGAAGCGGAAGTCTGCCACCCTCTCCACACAGTCCCCGTTGACAATTAATGATGGGATCTCTGTTTTCTTTCTCCTGTAATCTATGATGAGTTCTTTGGTTTTTGAGGTTAATGTCGCCCTCTAGTGGAGGTACAAAGTTAAGTACAACAGTGTGGAAAAACAGGCTTCCAGCAGCTTGTCAGCTTGTGTTTTTGTACAGAGACTGTGGGTTTGCTGTCACTGTGGGCCTCACAGCACAGTAGTACAGAGCAGAGTCTGTCACTGCAGTAGAGGAGATCTGCAGATCCAGATGCTTTTCGCCAGTCAGTTTAGTAGAGAACCCTGCGTCTGATTGTAGATACTCTCCGCGTCTTGTAGAACCAAGCCCTGAAATGTAAATGAGAAAATCTGGTGGTTCTCCTGGATATTGGCGATACCAGAAAAAATCATCATTAGCTGTTATAGTCTTGGAGTATCTGTAGGACAGAGTAACAGTGCTGCCTTCTAAACTTTTGTCTTCTTTCTCTTCTGGACTGAGGTCTTCACAGCTGACACCTACATTAAGAGATAAAAATATTTTTGTTTTGTTAAAAAACTCAAGAAATGAATTACATTCATGAAACATTGGAATCAAACTTAGAAGAATGTAAAATGTAATTACCTGTAATAATTGAAATAAACATCAGAGAAAACATACAATGCTGCAGTGACAGCATGTTGAATAAAGGTAATGTTGATGGTTTGTGTATTGAACTCTGTTGAATATAGAAGTTCCTCTCTCTTCTAAAGTTCAGTAACAGCTCAGCTCCTCCCTGACCCCACAGTAACATTAGCTACAACTGAGAGCAACATGAACTCGCTTGTGGGCGCTCCTGTGCTCCTGGTTGCTTGGCAACAGTAAACAGGAATTCTCCGGTGCTCCCTTCAAGCACGTCTTAAAAGTTACTTCAGAGGTATTGTTAAGTCACAAGAACGATGTTTTTGGATTTAAAAGTATTTATTTCTCTATAAAAGTAACAAAATATATGAGATAAAATGCCAAACATATCAGATATATACAGAAATACGATGTCCTGAAGCGTTTTCCGCCATCTTGAATTGTTTTCTTCGACTCGAGCCACTGACATACAAGCCCGGTCTCATGGCAGTTCGTGTAAATGTGACGTTATTTTAATCTATTGTGTTCACGGAGACATTTTTGTTGGTTTTTACATGGCGGACAACAAGAAAATGTTAAGTAATGTATTTCAATGGGAAGCATATTTCATGGCCACAGCATGAAAATGGTAGGGAGTAATATAAAAAGCCGAAAGTCCGCGTAGGGAGGTTGGGGGGAGGTTCGGGGGAGCCCACTTTTTTTCCACGCGGGGGGGGTTGTGCGCTTGCGACTTTCAATGACTTACAAAGATACATAACAGCTACAAGTATATGCACTACAGGATTTACCCTATTATACGTTATCAACAGGAGTAGATAGGTCAAATAGCAAACAGCCAGCCACAAATAGTCTATAAACAAAGCATCAGGCTGTTTTTGAGATTTCACATGAACAACGGTTAAAGTTACTCAGGCTACCGAAGAATACCAGAACTCCTCCGTTCAATTAGACCTTAGCGACGCACCCCAAGCTTCCATCCTTAACAAACAGCCATGTATATCGGCTCTTCCAGTCTCTCCACTGCTGGCTGTTCCAATTTAACGGGAGAGAGGAGCGAGAGGGTTAGGATCATCTTCAGCAGAGAGGACATTATTTCTTCAGCTTCTTCTTGCGTTGTCACCCCGGTGGGAGGCGTGCCAACAGGCTTGCAGCAGGTGAATTAGTTGTGCTAACGTCATGTAAAACCAAAATTAATTAAACTACCTTGTTTTCTTTTTGCCATGGCTATATGATGCTTACTGCAGAATGGATTTCAAGGACTTTGCGTGCCGATTAATGGCCTCCAACGTTTATATTTTTTTTAACATGTACTAAACATGAGTTGAATTTGCACCGCAGCGCCGCCACGCCTTGATGCTCATAACAAGAATAGCATGTATAGCCTACTTATCTTTATTGAAGTGAATTAGGTTCAAATCGCCGACATGCATGAATGATATTTGTGCAGTTTTACACATAATCCACGATGATCACATTACACAAAACTGAAATTGCACATCAAAATGACACATTGTCAATATTTTTAGAGACCCCCCAAAATTTCACAAATCACGTTTTCAGGGGAGCCCATGTCTTATTAAGGGGAGCTGAGCTCCCCCTAGCTCCCCCGTAGTTCGCACCCTGGTGGATGGGTCAAACAACACAGGACTTTCACCCAGGAGACCAGGGATCGCTGGCGCTTTGTTTCCCGGGGATGGCGTACCTGCGTGTGGCGTTTTGTCCCGCATGTTACTGTGGCGCGTCTCCCGGCATTTAAGGAGCCCTTTCCCCGTAAGGTTTTTCCTAAACCCAACCTCCACCATCCCGTTATTGTGGCGCATCCCCAGCGGGCCGCCTCGTGGGCACCTCCCGGCTTATGGAGCGTCCTTTTCGTCCGCCTCCCGACGTCCTTTCCCCGAGAATAACGTTGACATTTACACGAACTGCCGTGAGACCGGGTTGGACATACCTCACGCTGCCTTCACTCTGATAGGCAGTGGCTTTGTCGCAACGCTCAGCATTTGCATAGAATAGACTTTTTGTCTATTTTGGCCCCGCCTTGCTCGTGGCAGCGGTGAGCTTGTCGCTTGTTGCTGGCAACCGGCCACTCCCATTGAAATTCAATGGTAGCCTGTCACTTTGTCTCTGTCTCTTGTAGCTAGTGTGACTGTGGGGTTACAATTCTAAGGTAAAGGGATTCTAGACAACATTATATTGAAATTTAACAGTGTGTCTCCATCTAGTGGAAGTTGTGGAGTATTGTGTTGTCTTTACTCCAAAGGTTTTTGTACAGAGTTTTGGTGTTTCCTGTCACTGTGGGCTGCAGAGCACAGTAGTACACAGCAGAGTCAGACAGCTGAAGATTCTGGATCTTCAGAGGAACTGATGTCTGGTTGATTGTAGCATCAAATCTTTCTTTCTGGAACTCTGGAGCATTATCTTTTGTGTTTGAGTAACGCTTCAGCATGTACTTTGGGTAATCATTGCTTTCTTGTTTGTACCAGAACAAAGTGGGATATGTGTTACTGGTCTCAAATGTACAGTCAAGAGTAACTGTCTCTCCTTCAGTAGTAATGAAATTTCCTGATGGCTGGATTACTCTGTCTTCTCCTTTACACTCTGGGGAAGAAGAGACCATGCAGAGAAAAAGATGAATCAATATAGATGATTGATTAAAGGAGAACAATCAGTAGTTTAAATAGTTACCTAGCCAGAGAGTCAGAATCAGGATGTTAGTCAGCCAGTGTTTCATGTCTGCAGTGAGAGGGGAGGAGAGAGAGGAAGAGCATTGATACTCTGATGGATCTGGTCCTTCACATCATTGGTCCTTCCTCTTTATCATCTGTTGAGGATCTCTCAACAACTTTGATTGTCCTGAACAGTGTGTGACTCCCTCTGGTGGATGTTGTGGAGTATTGTGTTGTCTTTGCTCCAAAGGTTTTTGTACAGAGTTCTGGTGTTTCCTGTCACTGTGGGCTTCACAGCACAGTAGTACACAGCAGAGTCAGACACCTTAGCTGAGGAGATGTTCATATGGATTTGTTTGTCCTCCACTTTAATCTTCAGTCCAGCGATTGGACTTGTCAATATTCCTCCTGTTCCTAAATGAGAGATGATGAACTCTGGTGGTGTTCCTGGATGTTGTCGATACCAGAAGAAATTATCACTAGGTGACAATTCCAAGTACTTGTAGGACAGAGTAACAGAGCTGTCTTCTAAACTGTTCTTTTCTGTCTCGACTGGAGTGAGTTCTTCATAGCTGACACCTAAAGGAAGAGATCATTTCTTATTGTATTTCATAAAACTCACTGATTCAACAGATTAATAAAATATTGAAATTAAAGTTTTCCTTAATACAGAATCTAACAAACCTGTTAGAATAATGAGAAACATCAGATAAAACACAAAATTCTGCAATGACAGCATGTTGAATAAAGGTAATGTTAATTGTTTGTTTATTGAACTCAGAATACAAAAGTTCCTCTTTCATCCACTGTTCAGTAACAGCTCAGCTCCTCCCTGAATGTGTCTGTCTCCTCTTAGATCTGTATCTTCACCTCTCTGTCAAGGCGTTTTTACAGTGGCTACAGCCGACCTGTCGAGCCAATGTGACTTCAAGATGACGTAAACCTCTGGCACAACTCCATTTTCTTCAGCAGCGCGCGACAAAGCAGAAACAGGAAGCATGGACGAGGTTGTGGGCACCCGGATGCCAGAACTCTCAGAGTGACTGCAAGTCTCTCTTGTAAACTTGCTGGGTTAAGATGAGTTCTTTTATGGTGAATGAAAGGCTTAATCCGACCAAGTAGCTCATCCAATGAAATGGAAACTGCTGCTGCCAGTTCTGCCATTGTTTACCTTTTTCTTTTTCTTCTGGTCTGTAGAAATAGTAAAGTCGGTAGCCTTACCTCATTAGTGCCACCTCTGTTCAGGAGAACACTGCAACTAGTGTCGCGACCACCACGCGCGAGTATAAATAGTTACGGTGATCCTATGATGTCACATTGGCGCACGACAGTTCGGCTGCGGCGAGTATACTGCGCACCTTATGCTTCCTCCGGTTGACAAACTGAGATGATCTCCAGTTTAACATGTTTCTTTCTCTTGTCAATGTGAGCTGAGAATTTAGAACCAGTTGGATGAATTCATCCTCCCTCTGTGATGTAGAGCAGGAACTCTGGACTGGATCTCTGGTATTGTCGGTACCACTGTATATTGTTGATATCACCCTCATATGTACAGGTCAGATTGATGTTTCTGCCCTCTGCAACATGTTATTCAGTAGTTTCTGGCTTTATGCTGTTCATGGAACCCAGGGCTGCAAAATGAGTATTATTCACATCAGTTATCATTAAGACAGATAAACCTCTAGTTATGAAATAACTGGTTAATACAAAAGGTTATATGAGACTTTGATCTCTGTTCTACCACTCACCTATAAAAGGAGAGAAAAGTAAAAACAGGTGAAGCAACATGTCTTTGGAGTTGTTAAAGCCAAACAGACAGCAGATGAGCAATGTTCTTCCACTGCAGTAGAATGGAAAACTAAACAGCCTCTCTGATGTGCAGCCCTTCTTCTCAACATCAAGCTGATTGTGATTTTAGTTCCTCAAACATTTCTGCTCTGGAGACAGAAATAATCTCATTGGTTGAGTTAAACATTAGTGGGTGGTGCCAGAAAATAAACTTTTGCTAGATGATAAAAGGATAAAACAGCAGTTAAGAGAAAGATGACCTTTTGGTCCAGGGACAGGTACGGGTTATTATTACCCGGGCAACAGCCCGTTTGCCCTGATTGGCTTTGCTGCCCCTCTGGCGAAAGAGCCTAAACTTTTCTTTCTTTCTTTATTTCTTTTTTTTCATGTTGTGGCTGCATTAATATAATACTATGCCCATCATTACTTAAGTTAAATCAAATTAAATTTGCTATCATTCACCCTCTGCCCCCAGTCACGTGACTTTGTTTATATTCTCAAACATGGAGCAGCGCAAGCCCTTCTGCCATTATGGCATTGTTGTTCAATAAAAGGAGGAGCTAAAAGGTAAAGGTACTTTATTTGTCACATACACATACATGTAGCGAAATTCATTCTCTGCATTTAACCCATCCCTCAAGGAAGCAATGGGCAGCCAATCACAGCGCCCAGGGACCAACTCCAGATCTGAGCCAGTGCCATGATCAAGGGCACTGACTGGAGAACCTAGTATATGTTTTTTGTGGTGGGGGAAACCGGAGCGCCCGGAGGAAACCCACACAAACACGGGGAGAACATGCACACTCCACAGAGAAAGGCCTGAGATGACCTGGGTTTGAGCCCAGAACCTTCTTGCTGTGAGGCAGAAGTGCTAACCACTGAGCCATCGTGCTGCAGTGTGTATGTGTTCAGTGAGGAACACATACACTTACAGAAACAGACAGTCCAGAGTTTGTATTTTGCATTATTTTTCCTGATTCCAGATAAGAGATGATGAACTCTGGTGGTTTTCCAGGATATTGTCGATACCAGAAGAAGTAATCACTACTAGTTGCTTGTTTGGAGTATTTGTAGGACAGAGTAACAGAGCTGCCTTCAAAACTGTTCTCTTCTTTCTGGACTGGAGTTAGTTCTTGACAGCTGACTCCTAAAGGAAGAGATAACTGTTATTTCATGATGTACAATGCTCAAATGATTCACATGCAGATGTTATTGGAATAAGCCTTTCATGCTGCATAATCTGACATACCTGTTAGAATGGAAAGAAACAGCAGAGAAAACACACAATGCTGCAGTGACATCATGTTGAATAAAGGTAATGTTGATGGTTTGTGTATTGATCTCTGTTGAATATAGAAGTTCTTCTCTCTTCTATAGTCCAGTAACAGCTCAGCTCCTCCCTGAGTCTCTCTGTCTCCTCATGGCTCTGTATTTTCACTACTCTCATTTACACTTCTAGGGTAAAGTGATTCTAGACTATATATTGATTGAAGTTTAACAGTGTGTGACTCCCTCTGCTGGATGTTGTTGAGTATTGTGTTGTCTTTGCAGAGTTTTGGTGTTTCCTGTCACTGTGGGCCTCAGAGCACAGTAGTACACAGCAGAGTCAGACAGCTGAAGCTTCTGGATCTTCAGAGGAACTGATCTTAACTTGGAATTGTGTGTAGATGAAAATCTCTCCCTGAACTCGTCTGGTGTGTTCCCTTCATCCCGTTGAACACGGCTGAGAATGAATTTGGGGCCTGTTGTTTCCATCCTGTTTGTAACAGAAGAGATAATTACTAGTTGTACTGCTGTTATATTGACAGCCAAGTGTTACTGCCTCTCCTTCAGTAGCAGTCACATCTTCTTGTTTTTGCAGCACGTTGTCTTTTTGTGCTCTGTGTAGGATACTCGTAGGGTACAGATTTGATCATTAGCAAATTATGAAATATGTTTTATCAATATTAATAAAGTTATGAATATGGTTATTAATAACTTTATCAAATCGACAAACAATCAAAACGGGGCACCACCCTGTAAGTCAGGGACCAATAATATAACTGTGGAACAGTCTCATTTCTGTTAAAATCCTTTAAAAGGAAACAAGCACAGACCTGTCCAGCCAGCAATTATTACAATAAGTACACAAATAAGTATAATAAGATTTATTAACGTCACAATTATCAGTAGCCAATCAGTAATCCTTCAATAATAAACTTATATACCCTTTACAATATCACAAACAAAAACAAAGCAAAACAAAACAGCATGTAGCATGGACACCTCTGTGTCTGTGTGTGCGTGCGTGTGCGTGTGCGTGCGTGTGTGTGTGTGTGTGTGTGTGTGTGTGTGTGTGTGTGTGTGTGTGTGTGTGTGTGTGTGCGTGAAAATGGAGGGGGCGGTGTCGAAATGTAGTCTAACACAAAACTACTAAAATGGCTACTCCGGTGAGCTGCACATAACTATTTAGCCTCAAGAGGGCGGTAGTGGTGCTGGGTGCACGAGGAGGGGCTGAAGAAGCCGAGGATGGTTGCTAGGCAACGCGCTTGTTTATGCTAAGTCAAGCATTAGCTCTATACAAACTTAAGCTAGCAGCGTTAGCTCACGAGCTACGTGGCTAGCTTGTATGTGTGTGTGTGTGTGTGTGTGTGACAGAGTGAAAAGAGAGAGAAAACGAGGGAAAACACAATTTATGGAAACAAACACTTAAAACCTTGATCTCTTGGGTGATGGGACTAACCGCTCTCTTCGTTTTACTCGAGATTCTAACTTAACATGGCGTTATAGCAGAATCTGAGGTTTGTTTAACGGTAAAGAGCGTTTATTCCCCGCCACACTGCGAGCGTGCAGCTGACTCAGCTTGTACAGTAATTCCTCCTCGGCGGGAGTTATCAGCTACAGTTCAACACAACGTTCAACAATATCTTGATCAGTGATATTCTTCACAACAGCACATAGGACGCAGCGGTCTGATCACACATTAATGGTAAACAAAATAGTAATACCTTTTACTCATTAATAAACATCCTAGTTCTCAAATCTGCCCAGAACTATAAAAGCCTCTTACTTTTTGGTGTACAGTCCGTTGCTTATCCGGCGGATTTTCCGGTGAACAAAACTGAGTTAACCTCTCGCCAGAGATTAACGACCCGTACCGTCCAGGGCAGTGGCGCAGAAACACGGTTCAGTCGACTTGCAAGAAAAACGCGTTGTCTCTTCTTCCTTGAGACGGGGCTGATTTACCCCTCTGCAGATTTGGTGTAATACGGGCTTCGTATTCACCAGGACGTATCACATACCATACAACGTCTCACTTGACCAGCGAATGATACAATGTTGATTCTCGAACAGCGCTGAACGATGTGTCTTCTTGCGGCAATGGATTACCTCAAAGAGCCCCGGGCTGTGACCTCCGGCTACTTTTATCTCCCCTCCGCCGCCTGCTGGCGGCGAGTGGTGCGTTCAAGGAGCCGCGGCCAATCAGAAATCCCGAACTCAACGAAGGTGTGAGAATTCGTTGTTTCAGTTCTCAAGCCCTCCACCAGTCTGCCATTTTTCCTCATGAGGCCATTGTCATGAAGCCACCCTTTGGCCTCAGGGGAAGCTTCAGGCCTCACAGAATTGTCTTGATCATAACTGTTAGGTTCCAACATCTGCATTCTGTAAAACGGCAACAAACAATATCAGTGTGCTATGAAAGATTAATTTCAAGGTGGTATTGTTATCAAAGAAACAGAGTTGTGTTCATACCAAAGCTCATAGCAGCCAGCAACACTGAGATGAACAGAGGCTTCATATCTGCAGTGTGGAGTAACTCTGAGCTACAGCAAGTATAAAGAAGGCTGTGATCTCTCTGTTTAGTCTTCATCAACACTAAGTTGGTGGATTAGAAGGAGGAACCTGATCACAGTGACAGGGCTCATTTACAGCCCTGGGTTATTCCCCCTACTGACAACTTTACACCTAACACATGTTGTGCCTCTCGCCTTTCTTAGTGTATCATGTCTTGTATGAAGTGGTCTTTGTAGTTTTCAGCTGACATGGTTCCTGTTTTACATATAAAAGCTGGTAATTGGAGTGAACCTGTACATGCCTTTTTAATATTTCTATCTAGAAATTTGAAAGTAAACTGAGACTTAATAATTCAATAAGTTACGTTTAATGATCTTTTCAGAATGTTCTAGAATGTAAAGTGACAGTTTAGTATCTATTGGTCCTCTGCAGCCGTTTGAGGTCAAATTCAAAGATGGTGAAGTTGTTGGGGAAACTTTTTTAATGAAATTATTAAGTTAGTAAAATCTTTGGCAGTAAAAATGTAATTCTACTGACTTCTTCTGTGAATTATGATTTCATGTAATATAAGCTACCAGTGATTTCCACTTTATTAGTGTTTCAATATCTATTTGGGAAGCAGATCAAAAAGTTGAACAATAGAAGGAGGTCATTGTGGCCTAAGGGCCCACAGGGTATGAAGAGGCTTTAGTAGGTCAGTCAGTGTCCATTTATTTGTTGTCATGTTGTCTTGTGTTTGAACCATCATACAGTTGGTTTGTCATTGATGTGGATTTGCTGCTCTTGTGAATCCTCCCACAGTGTTACATTAGCAGCTGTAACCACAGGGACTCTAATAAAACTGGAATAATCAGAATCCATCTAATATGAAGCTGTGGTTTGAATACCACTTCCCTCCTCTTTGAACAGTAGTCAGATATCTGTGTTCAGGTTTTTGTACAGCCTCTTCTACACTTTGTATCACTGTGTTTCTAGAGCACAGTAGTAGAGACCTGTGTCTGCCAGGGTTAGATCATTTATGGTCAGTTCAGTTGTTTTCACTGTTGTTTTGGATTCATATCACTTATCTGGGATATATTTGTATGACGCGTAGCCTTTTGCTCCTTTCCAGAGTATAAACTGAGGCGCCTGAAGGTCTGAATGATGTCTGTACCAGTAAAGGTACATGTAACCCTATCCGTCAGGCCACAGGCCCCAGAAAAGTCTGACTCTAAGTTTTGTTTATTTAGGACGTTGGAGATACCAGGGCACGAGGCAGGGACAGGAAAACAGGAGACCAAATGGTGGTTGAGACAAGCAAAACTCCTCTCATTTATTGAGCCTTTTGGGAAACAAAAGAGAATATCCCACACAACCAGTTAAGAACAACAATCTGGCCCATAATAAACCACAGTATAAAATAAACCTTAGCTGCCCCTCTTAGCATTAAGCACTAGTTACTCAGCTAGCTCCATGTGTCTGCTTAACATGAAGAACATAAATGCTGGATTAAGCTAGCTTGCCTCATACACACACTTAGCTAGCCACTAGCATTAGCTGTGGGTTTCTTAAACATTGGCTCACACTGCCCACATATTCTGTTAAACCATCTACACAGTGCAATTTCAAACAGGTGTAATATACAAAATTGTTGCACCAAACAACTTATTTATGATTTAAATCAACGTTTCAATGTTACAGTGCTCTGATACATGGCTTACCTTTTGGGAAACAAAAGAGAATATGACCTATGGTGGTCGCGGAGGGTCATAAAGACTCTGTGCTAGGGCAAGCCAAACAGAAAAGGAGCACTCAAATTAAAACAAAGGCGCCATCTGCTGGCCAATACAGAACACTTCCTTACATTTACCCCCTCTTTGGTTGATGGCGTCTCAGCCATCAGACATCAACCAAGAGTCCCATAACATGAATGCAAAACTTAACCATGGAGAACAGTACCGGGGGGGTTGAACGTGTAAGCAAATGCTTGTTATAGTGTCAATCAGTACATGTAACTTTAATTAATGGAGGCCTCACTCCACCTTTGCTACTCTCCCCTCAGCTTTCCCTTGGCTCTCAGCCATATCTCCCGGCCCCGATCAATCTTCTGCTGAACTGATTCAGAGTCTATGGCTCTCAGCTGAGAGGACAGTCTTTTAGGTGGGTGCCTATTCCTAAAAGGGTTTCTTCGGACATATACTGTGTCTGTTGGTGGGACACCATGCCATGGAGGAGAGTCATTTTCCTTCTGTTCCTCAGCGACGGACTCCAGAACTTCCGTCTCCCCCTGTTCCTCTTCACTTTCCTGCTCACTAATTTCTTCCAGTTGCTCATTGTTGTGAGCTCTCTCTTCATTCCCTCTTCCCCAGTTTTCTCCATCTGACTCACTTCCTGATGTCCTTGATTCCTTATCAGACTCTCCCTTTTCGCCTGACTGTTTGGCCCCCATTGGGAAGAACCCCAACTTCTGTCGGCCTTCAACATGGCAAACCTTAATCAGGACTCTGTCCCCTGGCTCGAATGTGTAGTTCTTCACCCTACGGTCGTAGTGCTTCTTTTGTTGCTCCTTGGCATGTCTTGAGCTCTTGTTAGCCTGATCGTAGGCATATATCAGGCAGTCTTGAAGACTTTTAACATATTTGTTGTAGTCACAAGGGGGGTCACCTGATGTCAGACCAAACACAAGATCGACCGGAAGTCTAGGATGTCTGCCATACATCAGGTAGTATGGGCTGTAACCAGTGGAGTCATGTTGAGTGCAGTTATAGGCGTGTGTCATTGTATCGACATACTCGTGCCAGCGAGGTTTCACGTTGGGGTCCAAGGTGCCCAGCATGTTCATCAGAGTACGATTAAACCTCTCAGTGGTTCCATTCCCTTGAGGGTGGTATGGAGTGGTGTGTGTTTTGGTGATGCCAGTAATCTTGCACAGGTCTCTTACCACTGCACTCTCAAAGTTACGCCCCTGATCAGCATGGAGTTTTGCTGGAAATCCAAAACGACAAAAGAAGTTCCTCCACAACACCCTGGCCACTGTAGTTGCCTTCTGGTCCTTAGTTGAGTAAGCCTGGGCAAACCGGGAGAAATGGTCGGTGACCACCAGCACATTTTCAACTCCGCCAACAGACTTTTCCAGTGTCAGGAAATCAATACAAACAAGCTCCATAGGGGCATTGGTATGTATGCTGACAAGGGGAGCTTTGAGGCCCGATGTGGGTGTCTTCCTGAGACAGCAACGCTCACACTGCTCACACCACGCTTTAACATCCTGAAACATCCTAGGCCAGTAGAAGCGTTCTCGTATCAGAGTGAGTGTCCGTTCGAATCCCAGGTGACCTGATTCATCATGTAGGGCTGTTTTAACCATTCTCTGTAGCTTCTGGGGGAGGACTAACTGTTCATTGGTTCCATGCTGACCATCCTGAACTCTGCGATATAGGGTACCATCTTTTACCACCAATCTTCTCCACTCTTTTAGGAGAAGAGAGGCTCTCTCTCCCAAGGGCTCCCTTTCTGTTTTACTAGGTTTGGTATTCAATGTTCTGTAATGCAGAATCGGCCCTATGTCGGGATCCTCTTTCTGCCCTGCTCTGATGTCTTGTTTGGTCATTGAAGGAAGGGACTCTGTTCCAACCCCTGTGTATGGTCCAAGTTGAGGTTTGGGTTCACAAGTTTGGGGTGACTCCCTGGCATGACAGCCTGTGTCGCCAAGCTCCACGTGACCTGGTTCCACCAGTTCGTCTTCGGCTGACCCCAGCCTTACTCTTTGAGGGCATGACTGAAGTGCTTTACAAACGTCCTGGTTAGACATTCTGGACAGGGCATCCGCGTTTGCGTTACACCTCCCTTGGCGGTACTGGGTGTCAAAATCAAACCCAGACAACTGCGAGACCCATCGCTGTCCAGTAGCATCCAGTTTGGCAGTGGTCATCACATATTTCAGTGGGTTGTTATCCGTGAGTACTGAAAACTTGTGCCCATACAGATGGTCATAAAACTTTTCTGTCACCGCCCACTTAAGTGCTAGAAATTCCAGCTTGTGAGCTGGGTAACGAGTTTCTGCTGGGCTTAAACCCCTACTGGCATATGCTATCACTCTCTCAGTCCCTCTTTGAACTTGAGCCAGGACAGCACCGAGACCTTCTCCAGAGGCATCTGTCTGTAACACAAAAGGCAATGTGTAGTCCGGATAGCCCAACAACGGAGCCGATGTGAGTTTCTCCTTCAGCATACAAAATGTCTCTGTGCATTCCTCAGTCCAGAGAAAGGGTGGCTCAGGAGCAGGAGGCGTCTTCATTCCCCTCTTCTTCCTTTTAGGGTCGCCAGAGGTAAGACGATACAAGGGTGCTGCTAGCTTAGCATAACCCTCCACAAATCGCCTGTAGTATCCTGCGAAACCCAGAAACTGCAGGACCTCCTTGCGACTTGTGGGTTGCGGCCAGTCCTTTACCTTGCTCACTTTTGCTGGGTCTGTACGAATTCCCTCGGCGGACACCAGGTGTCCCAGGTACTGGACTTCCTTCCTCATGAGGTGGCATTTCAAAGGCTTTAACTTTAGACCATGTTCACGCAGCCGGTCAAATACCAGTTGGAGCCGTTCCAGATGTTCCTCAAACGTCCTTGAAAAGATAATCAGGTCATCAAGGTAAATCAGAAGATGCGAGCAGTTCAGATCCCCAGGGCAACAGGTCATTAACCTCTGGAATGTTGATGGAGCATTCTGTAAGCCAAATGGCATCCTGTTGGCTTCATAAAGACCCATAGGGGTGACAAAAGCTGTCTTATGCTTGTCCTGCTCCGCCACCTCCACTTGCCAGTAGCCAGATGTCAAGTCAAGGGTCGAGAAATATTTAGCCTGACCCAGGGCCTCAAGTGCGTCCTCAATTCTTGGGAGGGGGAATGCATCTCTGGTGCTACAAGAATTTAACCTCCTGTAATCAACACATATCCTCAACGACCCATCCTTCTTTGTCACAACCACAATGGGAGAGGCATAAGGACTCTTGCTGGGGCGGATTACGCCAGATTCCTCCATATCCTTCAGAAGGTTACGAACATCCTGCCAGTGGGAAGGTGGTAACTTCCGGTAAGGAAGGCGGAAAGGTTTGGGATCAATCAGGGGAATCTCATGTTGCACAGTTTTTGTGTGTCCAAAATCCATAGAGTGTTGTGAGAAAATGTCTGCATTCCACTCCACCAGCTGCCTGAGTCGGACTCTTTGCTCCTCTTCCTCGACAGCCGCTTCACTGAGATCCACACAACCAGGTAGGGCGTGTCCAACTGGATTTGGGCGGACAACCTGGTCATGGCTTTGACACACTTCAGGCTCTGCACACTGTACATTTTGTTCCTCATCCGGCTGTTCATTACCTTGTGAACGCTGATTTTCCCCATTCCACTGCAACACATCCTGCAAGAGGAATGCATCTGCTAGATGAACATGTGGCTTGATCAGTACTGGACGTGCAGATAAGTTCATTACATTGACAGGGACCCGGCCCTTTTTCACATAGGCGAGAACCCTGCCCACAAGGCCCTCCGGCAGAAGGGAACCTGCCTGGCTTTCGACAAGAACAGTGTATGTTTTTTTTCTTGGACCCCCTGCCACTTTGCACATCACATTCACTTCCTTGCCTGCTGGCACGTGTAGTTTGCGTCCAGCGTAGTATGCAGGGCCTACCCGACCATCATGACTCCCAAGCTCAACGTCCCCCACCTCCAACAGGGCAGTGTACCATTCAGGGTGTTTCTCTTTTACCACAACAAGAAACTGCCGTCCGTATGTTGCTTCATTTTCATTTGGCACACCAGCAGCAGAAGATCCAGGGGCATGCGTCAGTTCACTGTCTGGCAACACAGCTCTGCAAACCCTCGCTGCATGCCCAGGCTTGCCACAACGGTAGCACACAAACGTGGCCCCTGCGCTCACGTTACCTGTTCCTTGGCGAGACCGGGGGGGGAGCTGGGACTGGAGTGGTGTTAAGCCTGGACTCCAATTGTGCAAGTTTTCTACCTTGTTCTTCCTGATTAAGAGCTATGTCTTTGACAAGGGCTGTCAGCTCAGAAAGCCCAGAGTTGTGCTTCCCTGTATCAGCTCTGTCGGTTGGTCCACTTTGAATCTTACCACCAACAACTTGGACCTGGCTTAGCGCCTTCTTCTGTGTATGTTGAAGATTAAATCTCTTTGTTTCACTGGCAAGGCTTCTGAGCTCAATTTGCAGTTCCCGGAAACTTAGTAGCCTTGGCTTCATGGGTGCAATTCTCCTATACACTTCCTCATCTGTCAGCCCTCTCATGAACTGCCTAGCCAATTTAGCATCCCGATCTGGAAAAGGCTGGCCACCATTCTGAACCTCTTCCACATCTCTCAGTGTTGCTTCCAAGGCAATGGCATAGGAACATGCCGACTCCCCCGTGCGTTGGCTCCTCATAAAAGTCAGCTAAGGGGTCCAGGGATCTCTGCATGTCACCATATTCGGCTCTCAACTCTTCAAAAGCTCTAAAAGGACTTTGTTCAGGTGGGGGGAGATTTAAGACTAGCCTCCTAGCTTCACCACTTAGGTGCCGCACAATGGTTGCAAAACTGAGATGTGATGGTAGCCCACCAGCGTCAAGAAGATACTGCATATCTCGGATCCAGTCGTCAACCAGGAGCTTGCACTCAGGGCCCCCGCTAAACACTTGAACATTTTTCACTTGATGTGTCTGGGTGAAACCACCGTGAATGGGTTGGGCAGGAGGAAACCTAGTTAATCGGTCAGCAATCATGTGGGGGAGTGTGTGGGATTGTCCAGTGGCCTGCATGTGATAAGGGTTGGGTTGAACGGCTTGTGAAGATTGCCCTACTGCCAGAGGTTGGTACACTGAGGATGGAGGGATGTACATCCCATATGATGAGTAAGGAGGTATGGGATAGCTGGTGGGAAAAGGGTCGCGGTTTGCAGGTGGGGCAGGTACTGTTTCTGTAGCGCTCTGTATGCCCACTGGGGGGCCATGCATAGAAACCTGTGAGGCATAGGTTGAAAGCACTGGAACGGGTTGTATGTTACTTGCCGGAGACGTGAAGACAAGGGGTTTGGGCAACAGGCTGGGACTATCAGGAATTATAAAGCTAGGTGCCCTGGCTGTAGTCGTGGGATGCCTAGGGAGAGTGGCTTCGGGGGGACTGAATGGGGTCAGGGAGGCATACTCATAGACCTTGGGACCATATCCTGTTGTAGCTGGGCCCTGGACACTTACATGTTTAGTAGGCATGGAGGACAGGCTGGGAGGTGTGGGGACAAGGCTTGTTGCTGGAGGGGTGAGTACACTGGGATGTGAAACATGACCAGCAGCTGGAGGTGTAGGTTCATAACTTGGGGGGGGCATGGTGTTCGATGTGGCCTCCCATGGCGTTGACCTCAGAAGGTGCTGAAAGTGACCTTGCTGGGACTCATGGGGACTGTTCACCTCTCCCATGTTAATTACGGTCTGTTCTGGAGCAGGCATTACCTCATCGGTGCCAGTCACTGATCCATGTGAGTGATATAGTGTCTGCCTTACTGCAGGGGGGAGAGTAGACAAAGGACGGCGAGGAGTGTTTTCGTAATGTCTTTGCATGTTTGACTTTTGCGGTAGTGTAGAAATAGAAGGAAGTGAAAGGATGTATCAGTGTTGTGTTATGAGTTGGCTAGTGGGAACACAATCAGATAGCAGTTTTAGCACCTATTCATTACGATATCTAGGACATGAGAGGCAACAACAAAACCTGAGTGTTGAGTCCACAAAGATGTACAGTCTGCAAATTGTCTGCTCGTCCTGCTGTAAACCACCATCCGGGTCACGGCACCAAAGATGTAACCCTATCCGTCAGGCCGCAGGCCCCAGAAAAGTCTGACTCTGCGTTGTGTTTATTTAGGACGTTGGAGATACCAGGGCGCGTGGCAGGGACAGGGAAACAGGAGACCAAATGGTGGTTGAGACAAGCAAAACTCCTCTCATTTATTGAGCCTTTTGGGAAAAAAAAGAGAATATCCCACACAACCAGTTAAGAACAACAATCTGGTCCATAATAAACAGTATAAAATAAACCTTAGCTGCCCCTCTTAGCATTAAGCACTAGTTACTCAGCTAGCGCCATGTGTCTGCTTAACATGAAGAACATAAATGCTGGATTAAGCTAGCTTGCCTCATACACACACTTAGCTAGCCACTAGCATTAGCTGTGGGTTTCTTAAACATTGGCTCACACTGCCCACATATTCTGTTAAACCATCTACACAGTGCAATTTCAAACAGGTGTAATATACAAAATTGTTGCACCAAACAACTTATTTATGATTTAAATCAACGTTTCAATGTTACAGTGCTCTGATACATGGCTTACCTTTTGGGAAACAAAAGAGAATATGACCTATGGTGGTCGCGGAGGGTCATAAAGACTCTGTGCTAGGGCAAGCCAAACAGAAAAGGAGCACTCAAATTAAAACAAAGGCGCCATCTGCTGGCCAATACAGAACACTTCCTTACATACACAATGTTATTAGTCTCATAGTCACATCTGAGTGAGACAGATTCTCCTTCTCTTTCACTGACTTCATGTCCTACAGGAAAGATTTTGTCTCCAGCTATCAATCCTGAAAAAAGTAGAGAGAATGAAGCCATTAGACTAACATTGTTTGTGAGACTGAAATGTCAACTCTACATTGTTACTCTGGACAGAAACAGCTCAACTGTTAAGAGATTTCTGTTCTGAACTGCAGTTTATATACATCTTCAGAAAATACTAAAACCATGATGTTCTTTGTATCTTACCAAAGAAAAGAGCAGCAAGAATAACCCACAACCAATGTTCCATCTCTACAACAAGGTTTAAATCAATCAGGAGAAACTAGCTGATGTTCAACATTCAGTCTGAGAATTGTTCTCTTCACAGCAGTACTTATTATTGACTGAATGGTTGAACACAGTGCAGAAGTAGTGCACCACCTACTTGATAATGTCACCCTCTAGTGGAGGTAAAAAGTTCAGCACAACAGTCATCATCTAGGGAGGTACAATGTTCAGAACAACAGTGTGAACAATAAGTCTTCCAGCAGCTTGTCAGTGTGTCAGTTTGTGTTTTTGTACAGAGACTGTGGGTTTGCTGTCACTGTGGGCTTCACAGCACAGTAGTACAGAGCAGAGTCTGTCACTGCAGCAGAGGAGATGTGCAGATCCACACAACGCTTTTCTTCAGACAGTTTCATAGAGAACCTTGTGTCCAATGACAGAGATTCAGCTTTTTTTGTAATGTTCATCCCTGAGATGAATATGATGAACTCTGGTGGTTTTCCTGGATATTGTCAATACCAGAAGAAATAATCATTGGTATCAGCTTGTTCAGAGTATCTGTAGGACAGAGTAACAGAGCTGCCTTCAAAACTGTTCTCTTCTTTCTCGACTGGAGTGAGTTCTTCACATCTGACACCTAAAGGAAAAGATAAAAGTTATTTCATGTTGTAAAATACATAATGAACGATTCACGTTAGATGGGTATTGGGATTAAACTTCTGCATAAACCTTTTCATGCTGCATAGTCTAACATACCTGTTAGAATGGAAAGAAACAGCAGAGGAAACAAACAATGCTGCAGTGACAGCATGTTGAATGAAGGTAATGTTGATGGTTTGTGTATTGATCTCTGTTGAATATAGAAGTTCCTCTCTCTTCTATAGTTCAGTAACAGCTCAGCTCCTCCCTGAGTCTCTCTGTCTCCTCGTAGCTCTGTATTTTCACTTCTCTCAGTTACACTACTAAGGTAAAGTGATTCTAGACTACATCAGGAAAACATATTTGAGTTTAACAGTGTGTGACTCCCTCTGGTGGATGTTGTGGTGTATTGTGTTGTCTTTGCTCCAAAGGTTTTTGTACAGAGTTTTGGTGTTTCCTGTCACTGTGGGCCTCAGAGCACAGTAGTACACAGCAGAGTCAGACACCTTAGCTGATGAGATTTTCATTTGGATTTGTTTGTCCTCCACTTTAATCTTCAGTCCAGGCATTACATTATTGTTGCTTAATTCTTTTCCTGATGCAGAGTGGGAGATGAGGAACTCTGGTGATTTTCCTGGATATTGTCGGTACCAGAAGAAATAATCACCCAATGACATTTCCAAATATCTGTAGGACAGAGTAACAGAGCTGCCTTCTAAACTGTTGTCTTCTTTCTCTACTGGAGTGAGTTCTTCAAAACTGACACCTAAAAGAAGAGATAACTGTTATTTCATGTTGTAAAACACTTAATACATGATTCACATTCAGATGTTAGAATACAAGGTTTTCATGCTGCATAATCTAACATACCTGTTAGGATGGAAAGAAACATCAGAGAAAACACACAATGCTGCAGTGACAACATGTTGAATAAAGGTAATGTTGATGGTTTGTGTATTGATCTCTGTTGAATATAGAAGTTCCTCTCTCTTCTATAGTTCAGTAACAGCACAGCTCCTCCCTGAGTCTCTCCGTGTCCTCGTAGCTCTGTACTGTCACTTCTCCTAGTTACACTTCTAAGGTAAAGGGATTCTAGACTATATCATACTGAAGTTTAACAGTGTGTGACTCCCTCTGGTGGATGTTGTGGAGTATTGTGTTGTCCTTTCTCCAAAGGTTTTTGTACAGAGTTTTGGTGTTTCCTGTCACTGTGGGCCTCAGAGCACAGTAGTACACAGCAGAGTCAGACAGCTGAAGCTTCTGGATCGTCAGAGGAACTGATGTCTTGTTGATTGTAGCATAAAATCTGTCTTTCGGGAACTCTGGAGCATTATCTTTTGAGTTTAAGTAACGCTTCAGCATGTACTTTGGGAAATCACTGACTTCTTGTTTGTACCAGAACAAATAGGGATATGTGTCACTGGTCTCAAATGTACAGTCAAGAGTAACTGTCTCTCCTTCATTAGCAAAGACATCTGTTGTTGGCTGGGTCACTCTGTCTTCTCCTTTACACTCTGGGGAAAAAAAGAACATGCAGAGGAAGTGATAAATCAATAAATATGATTGATTAATGGATAATAATCAGAAGGTTTAAATAGTTACCTAGCCAGAGAGTCAGAATCAGGATGTTAGTCAGCCAGTGTTTCATGTCTGCAGTGAGAGGGGAGGAGAGAGAGGAAGAGCATTGATACTCTGATGGATCTGGGCCTTCACATCATTGGTCCTTCCTCATTATCATCTGTTGGGAATCTCTCAACACTTTGCTACAAAGGTTTTTGTACAGAGTTTTGGTGTTTCCTGTCACTGTGGGCCTCACAGCACAGTAGTACAGAGCAGAGTCAGACACCTTAAGTGAGGAGATGTTCATGAGGATTTGTTTGTCCTCCACTTTAATCTTCAGTCCAGGGATTACATTATTGTTTCTGACTTCTTTTCCTAAAGCAGAGTGGGAGATGATGAACTCTGGTGGTTTTCCTGGATATTGTCGGTACCAGAAGAAATAATCACCCAATGACATTTCCAAATATTTGTATGACAGAGTAACAGAGCTGTCTTCTAAACTGTTCTCTTCTTTCTTGACTGGAGTGAGTTCTTCAAAACTGACACCTAAAGGAAGAGATAACTGTTATTTTATGTTGTAACAAACTTAATACATTATTCACATTCATATGTTATTAGAATATAACTTTGTTATACTGTATGATATAACATGCCTGTGAGGAGGGAAAGAAACATCAGAGAAAACACACAATGCTGCAGTGACAACATGTTGAATAAAGGTAATGTTGATGGTTTGTGTATTGATCTCTGTTGAATATAGAAGTTCCTCTCTCTTCTATAGTTCAGTAACAGCTCAGCTCCTCCCTGAGTCTCTCCGTCTCCTCGTAGCTCTGGATTTTCACTTCTCTCAGTTACATTTCTAAGGTAAAGTCATTTTATCCTATACAAGTTTAACAGTGTGCGACTCCCTCTAGTGGATGTTGTGGAGTATTGTGTTGTCTTGGCTCCAAAGGTTTTTGTACAGAGTTTTGGTGTTTCCTGTCACTGTGGGCCTCAGAGCACAGTAGTACACAGCAGAGTCAAACAGCTGAAGCTTCTGGATCTTCAGAGGAACTGATCTTAAGCTGGAATTCAGTGTAGATGAAAATCTCTCCTTGACCTCATTTGGGTGTGTTCCCTTCATCCCCTTGAAAGCGGCTCAGAATGAAATTGGGGCTGTTGTTTCCATCCTGTTTGTACCAGAAGAGATAATTATTAGATGAAATGCTGTCATATTGACAGCCAAGTGTTACTGCATCTCCTTCAGTAGCAGTCACATGTCCTTGTTTTTGCAGCACGTTGTCTTTTTGTGCTCCGCATTCTGTAAAACAGCAACAAACAGAATCAGTGTGCTGTTAAAGAATCATATTAATGTTGGATTGATATCAAAGAAACAGAGTTGTTTTCATACCAAGGCTCACAGCAGTCAGCAACACTGAGATGAACAGAGGCTTCATATCTGCAGTGTGGAGTAACTCTGAGCAACAGGCAAGTATAAAGAAGGCTGTGACCTATGGAGTTAGAATCATGCCAAAACCTCACACACACACACAAAAAACGTGTTTTACTCACGCCCAACGATTCACAAACAAACTCAGTGTGGTTTGCAAATACAAAACATCATTCACAAACTAATTTTTGTCTAACATTTTGTTCTGCAAATAAGAAACCTACCTATCAAACAAATACAGTATGTTTTACACATACAAAAACGTATTTCTTCAATGACAAAAAATATCCTGCAAGTACAAACTAAAATCTTTCAAGAACATAAAAAAATCTTTCAAGTACAAAAAAAAATCCTTCAAGTACAAAAAAAAAATCCTTCAAGTACAAAACAAATCCTACAAGTACAAAAAACTGTCACGTGACTTTTGGCACTAACTTTCCGCCTTGCTGATCCACACACAAATGCCGTGTAGGTACACTTTCTAACAAATGTCCTGTAATTCGCACTCCACAACAGCAGGTGGCGCTGTTAAGTCAATTTAAGCCACCAGGACCATAGATATATACACGCGGATTTTTTTAAACGTTATTTTATGGTGCATAACTTACTGGAACAAAACTGAGCAACGTGTTGTTGCTGATGACAAAACCACTGATTATATATATGTATATTGAAGCGATGCTGGCGTTAAAGACCCGCTGATCGTTGTCCGATTCTCTGAAATGAATGCCGGCATTGCATTGTGGGAAATCGGCTTTGCATGCGCCCAACTCTGATCATATCGTGTTCTGTCTTACAGCCTACTAAAATATTTCACCAGTAATAAGACCAAAATAATATTATTAAAGTAAAGAAATGCATACTATGATAATATCTACATGTATGTTGCTAGATGTAGTATTATAGTTTAAAAAATATCAAAACAACAAAGCAGCTTCCCTGGCCAAAATAGACCGAAATAATAACATTAAAAGAAATACAATTAAACCATGATAAGATCTGGTGAATAAATGTTGATTAAAACAGCGTTTTTTTAGCTAAAAATACCAATAATAGCAAAGCTATATACAGCTTCTCTGTACAGAAAGAAACGTGCTGTGATCAGGGAATCTGTGCGTAAACCACGGATGATGCATGTCATTGACTTATATAGGCATCGCATCCGTGAGCCCGTCACAGAATTTTCGGCGAATCTGTGAAACTGCCACAGTTTTTGAGTTAAGGGGCCGTGTTAATTTAGCAGAATTCTGTGAGACCGGCAGCCTGTAGGCTACTACAAAGCAAGATCAACATGCTGGATTTCTTCAGTTACCCGGCATAACTTAAATAGCATTCATTTCAAAGAATCGGACAACGATCAGCGGGTCTTTAACGCCAGCATCGCTTCAATATACATATATATAATCAGTGGTTTTGTCATCAGCAACAACACGTTGCTCAGTTTTGTTCCAGTAAGTTATGCACCATAATAACGTTTAAAAAAATCTGCGTGTATTTATCTATGGACCTGGTAGGCTTAAATTGACTTAACAGCGCCACCTGCTGTTGTGGAGTGCGAATTACAGGACATTTGTTAGAAAATGTACCTACATTTGTGTGTGGATCTGAGGGCATTTGTGTGTGGATCAGCAAGGCGGAAAGTTAGTGCCAAAAGTCACGTGACAGTTTTTTGTACTTGTAGAATTTGTTTTGTACTTGAAGGATTTTTTTTTGTTCTTGAAGGATTTTTTTTTCCGTACTTGTAGAATTTGTTTTGTACTTGAAGGATTTTTTTTTGTTCTTGAAGGATTTTTTTTTCCGTACTTGTAGAATTTGTTTTGTACTTGAAGGATTTTTTTTTGTACTTAAAGGATTTTTTTTTGTACTTGAAAGATTTTTTTTTGTACTTGAAAGAGTTTTTTTTTGTACTTGAAAGATTTTAGTTTGTACTTGCAGGATATTTTTTGTCATTGAAGAAATACGTTTTTGTATGTGTAAAACATACTGTATATGTTTGATAGGTAGGTTTCTTATTTGCAGAACAAAATGCATTAGTTTGTGAATGATGTTTTGTATTTGCAAACTACACTGAGTTTGTTTGTGAATCGTTGGGCGTGAGTAAAACACGTTTTGTGTGTGTGTGAGGTTTAGGCATGATTCTAACTCCATAGTGATCTCTCTGTTTAGTCTTCATCGACACTAAGTTGGTGGATTGGAAGGAGGAACCTGATCACAGTGACAGGGCTCATTTCACAGCCCTGGGTTATTCCCCTTACTGACAACTTTACACTAAACACTTGTTGTGCCTCTCTCCTTTCCTAGTGTAACATGTCTCGTATGAAGTGATCTTTTTCAGCTGACATGGTTCCTGTTCAACAGCAGGGGCAGATTCACTTTGTTCTCTAACCTATAAAAGGTGGTAATTGTAGTGAACCTGTACATGCCTTTTAGTATTTCTTTCTAGAAAGTTTGAAAGTAAACTGAGACTTAATATTTCAACATGTTACGTTTTAAGAAGTCTTTAGAATGTTTCTTGAATGTAAAGTGATAGTTTAGTATCTTTTGGTCCTCTGCAGCCATTTGAGGTCAAATTTAAAGATGGTGGAGTTGTTGGGGAAGCTTCTGTTTTCGTTGAATATAAACTACCAATGATTTCAGAGTTGTATTAGTTAATGTATTCAATTCAATTCAATTCAATTTTATTTATAGTATCAAATCATAACAAAAGTTATCTCGAGACACTTTACAGATAGAGTAGGTCTAGACCACACTCTATAATTTCCAAAACCCCAACAATTACAGTAATTCCCTCAAGAGCAAGCATTAGCAATGGCTATTGCGACAGTGGCAAGGAAAAACTCCCTCTTGGGAAGAAACCTCGGCAGACCCAGACTCTTGGTAGGCGGTGTCTGACGGGCCGGTTGGTGGTGTGATGAACAGTGGCGATAATAGTCACATTAGAGGAACAGTGACTTTGAAGGTGATCGTGGAAGCTCATGTCAGAGCATGGGTGGATGCGGCGGATGCAGCAGGACGTAGCAGGATGCGGCCGGGAATTGCAGAGAATCGCAGAGCTATGCTCTGCAGAAGAAACATAAGGACTCCGGGGAGTAAACTCCCCAGAGCTAGATTAGTAACAAGCATTTCTGGGACAGGATGCATTCAAAAGTAACCAGTAGAGATGAGAGAGCAGCTTAGTGTGTCATAGGAGGGAAAACGGCCTTCCCAGCAGTCTAGAATTATAATAGCATAACTACGAGAGGCAGGTTAAAGAGAGGTGCCTGGTCGGCTAGAACTTTCCCCAACCGGATCAGGCTGCACTGGTCTGCCTCCCTCTACTCTCACTACATTACTAGTTATACAGTATATAAAACTGATGACTACGAGGAGAAGCAGTGGGCCGACGCTGCAACCCCTCACTCCCTAACTATAAGCTTTATCAAAGAGGAGGGTTTTTAGTTTACTCTTAAATGTGGCGACGGTGTCTGCCCCTCGAACCCAGACTGGGAGCTGGTTCCACAAAAGCGGAGCCTGATAGCTGAAGGCCCTGGCCCCCAGTCTACTTCCAGAGACTCTAGGAACCACAAGTAGCCCCGCATTCCGGGAGCGCAGTGCTCTAGTGGGACAATAAGGTACTAAGAGCTCTTCTAAGTATGATGGTGCTTGACCATTTAGAGCTTTGTAAGTCAGGAGGAGGATTTTAAATTCGATCCTAGATTTCACAGGAAGCCAATGCAGAGAAGCTAATACAGGAGAAATATGATCTCTTTTCTTAGTTATCGTCACAACACGTGCTGCAGCATTCTGGATCAGCTGGAGAGTCTTAAGGGACTTATTTGGGCAACCTGATAATAAGGAATTGCAGTAATCTAGTCTAGAATGCATGGACTAGTTTTTCAGCATCGTTTTGAGACAGGATATTCCTAATTTTGGCAATGTTACGAAGATGGAAAAAGGCTATTCTTGAGGTTTGTTTTAAGTGGGCGTTGAAGGATATATCCTGATCAAAAATAACTCCCAAATTTCTGACAGCAGTGCTGGAGGCCAGGGCAATACTATCCAGAGTAACTATATCTTTCGAAAACGAGGTTCGGCGGTGCGTTGGTCCTATCACAATGACTTCAGTTTTGTCTGAGTTTAACATCAGGTAAATTGTGGGTCATCCAAGATTTTATATCCTCAATACACGTTTGAAGTCTTGCTAACTGACCACTTTCATCTGGCTTAATTGACAGATATAATTGGGTATCGTGTGCGTAACAGTGATAGTTAATTCAGTGTTTCCTAATAATAATACCTAGAGGAAGCATACAGTATATAAGGAAAATAGAATTGGTCCAAGCACTGAGCCTTGAGGAACGCCATGGCTAACTTTAGCGTGCTTGGAGGGTTTATCGTGAACATGTATCAGTGTCTATTTGGGATGCAGATCAACATGTTGAACAAGTTCAATGTGGCCTAATGGCCTACATGGTATGAAGTGGATTTAGTAGGTAAGTCAGTGTCCATTTATTTGTTGTCATGGTGTCTTGTGTTTGAACCATCATACAGTTGGTTTGTCATTGATGTGGATTTGCTGCTTGTTGCAGCAGACCTTTAGGTTTCTTGGAGTTTGTTCCAAATATGTGGAGCATAAAAACTGAACGCTGCTTCCCCCTGTTTAGTTCTGACTCTGGGGACAACAAGTAGACCTGTCCCAGACGACCTGAGAGGTCTGGGTGGGTCATAGTGTAGTAGCAGATCAGAAATATATTTTGGCCCTAAACCGTTTAGTGATTTATAAACCAGTAAACGTTTTTTGAAATCAATTATTTGAGGCACTGGAAGCCAATGTAGAGACTTCAGTACTGGAGTGATGTGATCCACTTTCTTGGTTTTAGTGAGGACTCGAGCAGCAGCATTCTGAATCCGCTGCAGCTGTCTTATTGATTTTTTAGGGAGACCTGTAAAGACACAGTAGTCAAGTCTACTGAAGATAAAAGCATGGACAAATTTTTCCAGATCCTGCTGAGACATAAGTCCTTTAATCCATGATATATTTTTAAGGTATGATTTTTTTTTTTAATAGGCTTATTTTGTAATTGTCTTAATGTGGCTTTTAAAATTCAGGTCTGAATCCATGACTACACCAAGATTTCTGGCTTTGTCTGTTGTTTTTAACATTGTCGTTTGAAGAGGAGCGCTGACTTTCAATCGTTCCTCTTTTGCTCCAAAAACAACCACCTCCGTTTTTTCTTCATTTAATTTAAGAACGTTCTGGCACATCCAATCATTAATTTGTTCAATGCACATATTTAGTTTTATTGGGCTATAGTTCCCTGGGAATAAGGTTATGTAAATTTGTGTGTCATCCGCATAACTATGGTAACCTATTTTTTTGTTTTCCATAATCTGAGCCAGTGGAAGCATGTAGCTGTTGAACAGAAGAGGCCCCAGAACTGAGCCTTGGGGAACTTTGCACGTCATATTTGTATGCTCAAATGTATAATTACCTATAGACACAAAATAGTCCCTATTCTTTAAATAGGATTCAAACCACTTTAGTACTGAGCCAGAAAGACCAACCCAGTTTTCCAATCGGTCAAGCAATATGTCATGGTCTGCCGTATCAAATGCAGCACTGAGATCAAGTAATACTAAGACTGAAATTTTGCCACTATCTGTGTTTGAGTGGATGTCATTAAAGACTTTAACAAGAGCTGTCTCAGTGCTGTGGTCGAAAACCTGACTGGAAGGCATCAAAACTGTTGTTTAGCGATAAGAAAAAGTTAAGTTGTTGAAAAATCACTTTTTCTATGATTTTACTTAAAAATGGAAGGTTTGATATTGGCCTACAGTTGCTCATTAGTGACTTGTCTAGATTGTTCTTTTTTAGGAGTGGCTTGGTGACTGCAGTTTTCAGGGCCTGTGGGAAGATATCTGAGAGCAGAGACGTGTTTACAATCTGTAGAATATCAGAAGCCAAACAATTCAAAACATTTTTGACACACCCGTTGGTAGAATATCAAGGCAACAGGAGGAGGTTTTCAGATGTTGTGTATTGTCCTCCAGGTTTTTAAGGTTGATCGTATGAAATTGTGTCATATTGGAATTTGTTTTGCGTGAGCACTGTGACAACACATATCCTGTACTTGATATGGAAGCACTGACTGTTTGTCTAATTTTCTGAATTTTGTCTGTGAAGAAGGAGGCAAAGTCATTGCAAGCCTTGGTAGACAACTAACAACTAACAGACTAACAGTTCAGATGCTACTGGTACCGGAGGGTTTGTTAATCTATCGACAGTAGCAAACAAAGCACGTGAATTATTATTGTTTCTGGCGATAATATCAGAGAAAAAGGACCACCTTGCATTCCTTAGTTCCAAATTATAAATGCGAAGTCTCTCTTTATAAGTGTTATAATGGATCTGGAGATTAGTTTTTCGCCAACTGCGTTCAGCTTTTGACACTCTTTTTTTTGTTCTCACCACTATAAAAGTTCTCCATGGAGATCTTTTCTTACCAGAGACAGCTTTGACCTTAGTGGGAGCAACAGCATCGATAACATTTGTAATTTTACAGTTGAAATTATCTACAAGCTCAGTGACTGAGGCCCCAGTGAGGGTGGGTGTGGAGGAGAAAAGCTGAATGAATGATTCACTGATGTTTTCAGTGATATACCGTTTTCTGATTAACTTTGTTTGAACACTTTTGGGCACCAAGATAGTGCCGTTAAAGAAAACACAGGAATGATCAGAGAGAGCAACATCAGTCACCACAACCTTGGAAATGTTCAGACCCTTGGAGATAATCAAGTCCAGTGTGTGCCGGGGGTGTGTCACATGCTGAGTCAGTCCATAGCTCTCAAAAACACAACACAGTTCTTTGGTCCCTCGGTCCTGGGTGTTGTCAACATGAATGTTAAAATCACCAGCAATAATTACACGGTCAAAGTTAATACAGATTATAGACAACAGTTCAGTAAAGTCCTCAAAGAAGTTTGCACAGTATTTAGGTGGCCTGTAGATATTTAGAAGTATAGCTTGAGAAGAGGATCTTAGCTGAAGAGCCACTTATTCAAAAGAAGCAAAGTTTCCATAAGATAATTGCGTACATTGGAATGAGTCATTAAACAAAATGGCGACTCCACCTCCT
Organism: Perca schrenkii; assembly: GCA_025617405.1. Taxonomy (NCBI): domain Eukaryota; kingdom Metazoa; phylum Chordata; class Actinopteri; order Perciformes; family Percidae; genus Perca; species Perca schrenkii. The sequence goes on along the minus strand of CM046798.1, from coordinate 648,179 downwards.
TTCTTATTCACTCTATTCTCACGCATAAAACTAAAGTTAGGGGGGCTGACTCAATGAGAACAGCAGCACTGTTATTATGGTCCAACCAGGTTTCAGTTAAAAACATAAAATCAAGATTGTGCTTAATAATAAAATCATTGATTAAAAATTATTTTCTTGCCAAAGACCTAACGTTTAGTAGGGCTAGTGTTAGTGTGTTTTCATTTTTTGGGAAAGACTGTGGCTGACGAGGAATGGATGCTAAATTTGCAAAGTTTGCAGTTGAGTGCTTATTCACCATTCTTTTTCTATTACCTATTACAACATAAATTGTGGAATAATCTAATATGCAGGGCCCAGGTTTGTCTTGGAAAGTCATGAGTGCTACTAGGCATGCAGCCTGGACCCGGCCCATATCAGTTAATACTTGCTGCATTTTGCAAACAAGCATCCTTATCAGTTTGAGGAGAAGGAGTTAACTGCCATCCTTGAGGGGGCAGAGGTGCCTGGCGTTTAACTTTTGGCCGGGAGTGAACGATGGGAGAAGGAAGGGGGGCATACTTGGTTCCAGCATTCACCAGCTGCTTCATCTGGTCAGTGAACTCCAACATGGGGATGGGGGAAAGAGGGGAGAGCCACGTATCCTCAAAGGCGTCCTCAAATGCATCGTGGTTGTGAAAGGGGTTTGAGCAGTTGGATGGGTGAGAAGGGGGGTTGAGATTTCTCATCTCCGCTCTTTGGTCTCTCATGGTCGAATCTTTGCCCAGGTGGGGGCTGTGGTGGGTCCCTGCCGCACTTCCTTGTGTCTTCCTCTTTGTTTTGATTCATCTTGTGTCGTGTCCTTGGCCAAGGGAGCAGATGTGTGGTGCAGAAAGTAAAGTAGGCTAGAGGTGAACAGCTTTACTCCTGTAGCCTTTTGTAACTTTTCAGAATGTTTCTTGGTTATAAAGTGACAGTTTAGTAACTTTTGGTCTTCTGCAGTCATTTGAGATTACAATTGTTCTTGATTGCTTTGATGCAGCAGTCAACTCAAATACCACAGTTAACAGAGAAGCCGAAACTCATGGTCTAAATGACACATTTCTGTTTGCAAAAGGCTCCAACCATGCTAAAACATTTGAAATATGCAACAAAAGCTAATTTTGCCTTTAAACAACACAACTTGCAAACAAGTGTATGATCTCTTCCAATCAAGCATTATACAGTGGACAACAAAATACAAAATACAGTGCAAATCAGTGCACCATTGCTTGTCATTGTAGCCTATTACTGTACGTAACTTTCATGCCAGTGGTATTTGTTATCAAATTTGCCTTCTTGCAAAGAATTGGATCCAGAATAAGAAATGCTTTGATGCAAATTTTATTGATTCCAACTGTGGCTAAAAACTGAAATACTGTACATATTACACATAATACATGTAAACCAAAATAATTTCTATTAGAGTATAAGAAATTAAGAACATAAAAATAAAATCTAATGAAGCTCAGCGTAAATTCTTAAAGGAAGACTTCATATACCTTTTCCATCACTCATAATGATCAGCTGTTTCACGGTACGTCACTTGTCAGTAGTAATCAGAACAGCTGTGTTGTTGTTAGTTAAACCAATCAGGGTCGGCCATTTGTCGACGAGCCTATCACAGCTTGATGCCCTGCTTTAAATCTGCTCTCTCTTCCACGGTTGGCAGTTGTCGTTTCAGGAAATAGAGTGCGTCCCGCCTCCTCCCCTTCTGCCACCGGTGGTCACGCCCTTGGACCTGGGTTGCCTCTATGCTTGGCTGTTGATTGTTCCTCTATTATTCTCCACCACCAGTGTCTGGACTCCATCAGGGGATTTGTTTGGGTTCCTTAAACCCTTTAGGATATTTGGGTTCGATGGAGTCCAATCTCCAGAGACTCGTACATTTACATGTTGTATGTACAATAAATATGTTCATAATTGCAAAGAAGTCTCTCCTGATTGAATTACAGTAAAGTATAAACATATATTACTGTAGAGCAGGGGTCATCAACTAGATTTTTCCAAGGGCCAGAATTTTTCTACGCAGACACTCTGGGGGCCAGACTTTCAAATAAAGAAAATAAAATTAATTTAAACCTAATACGCCTATTTTTGTTCACCATTTTCACTTTCTTACTGAATTAATGCTATATTTCTTTAGATGTATTAGTGTGAGCAAACCCCTAAAAAACATGGAAACTTCATAATGATAACTTGAAAATGATCTCAGACTAGGAGGCAGTTCACTGAGGAGTGATGGTTAAAGTCTGCGATTATGGAAACATTGTTGTAGTAAGCAGTGTCCTGATTGGTAGAAAATGCTTGCAGAAAGAAACAGTGCTTGTCAGGTAAGAAAGTCACTGTCAAAGAAGCTGAAGCATGGAAAAGCCCACCTTTAATGATGAATGACTGATAAGCAGGCTATGCGCTCGTCATGTATGCCTCATTTGCAATGAAAGGATGCTGTTGCAAAATGATACAACCAGCATCATCATCATCAACAATGAAGAACTCACACATAACGATTGCGTCATTCACGTGCATATTAAGTAGCCACATGTATTTGTTTTGGTCTTATATTACCTCCATAGATTACCACTCTAGCGGAGAGTTTGGTTTGTTCAGCCAGCAGTGAGGTTTACAAGACTTTGTCCAAATTTCCAGATTCCCGGTGTGCCAGTTTAGCTGGTGATCCTGTTAACTGGTGATATTTGCATGAAATCGGTGAATATTCAACAAGGCCCTGCCCTGCGTTCTGCTCTGCCTCCGCCCCTCGAGTGGCAGAGGTTCACATTTTCACAAAGTGTTTGCAAGTGCGACAAAATAATGGATATCACTGAAAACATCACCAGTAATACATGTCCGTTAAAGCATTATCCACACAAATACGACACATACTGTATAAACAGAAAAAAATAAAACGAAAAAATAACGCACTAGAGATCTAGCTGGGATTCGAACCTTGGATGTCATGGACAAAAAAGTTGACAGACTAGCTTCTAACTTGTCTATACCACTACACTACACACCACTGAAAGGATCTTATGATTTATTTCTATATATTGGACTTTTAGTCTAAATTAACACAGGTTAACATAGGAGAGAAATATGCGCCCATGTTAACTGGTGATATCACAATTTAACATGGGCAAATGCAAGCCTCCAAACCGTAAAGTAGGTTCATCTTTGCCTCACATACCGAAACCTAACTGATGTACAACAAACAGGCATGACCCCACTTAACGCTTTATTCAGTTTTGGGGGTAAAAAGATGAAACACGTCAGTCATGCGCAAACGTGATCATTTATCATTGTTAGTGTGGGCCATCTCATACGAAGAATGTGTAGGCCTATCTCAGCACAAACCTGTGCCACAAGTCAACTGATTATAGTTGTGTTTAATTTCATTAGACCCATATTAGGACTCTGAAACAGTGAATGTTATCAAAGTCTCTCAGTAGGCTACATCAAAGTTGTGTAATCATATACCATAATGACCATTTTGTGTCCTAAAAGTAGGCCAGCAAATGATGTGTGGGATAAAAATAAGTCAAACTCTGAGAAAATAAGCTTCATATGTTCTTCACTTCAGATCACTAGACTTTTGCTGCAACTCACTTCATGACTTAACCGAGACTAAGATAACACTAAGTTGCCCGAGAGAAAACGAGGATCAACACCTTGCTGCAAACTATTCAATGGCTGATGTTCATAACAATAGTGTATAGGTTACCATAAGACAAAAATCGCGATTCTGGGTCGACACAGACGTACCCTAATATGAGTCTGAGTCTAATTTGTACCCCCAAAACTGAATAAAGTGTTAAGTGGGGTCATGCCTGTTTGTTGTACATCAGTTAGGTTTCGGTATGTGAGGCAAAGATGAACCTACTTTACTGTTTGGAGGCTTGCATTTGCCCATGTTAAATTGTGATATCACCAGTTAACATGGGCGCATATTTCTCTCCTTTGTTAACCTGTGTTAATTTAGACTAAAAGTCCAATATATAGAAATAAATCACAAGCTCCTTTCAGTGGTGTGTATGTGTAGTGGTACAGAAAATGTAGAAGCTAGTTTGTCAACTTTTTTGTCCATGACATCCAAGGTTCGAATCCCAGCTAGATCTCTAGTGCATTTTTTTTTCGTTTTATTTTTTTGTGTCGTATTTGTGTGGATAATGCTTAAACGGACATGTATTACACATAAACTGGTGATGTTTTCAGTGATATCCATTATTTTGTCGCACTTGCAAACACTTTGTGAAAATGTGAACCTCTGCCACTCGAGGGGCGGAGGCAGAGCAGAACGCAGGGCAGGGCCTTGTTGAATATTCACCGATTTCATGCAAATATCACCAGTTAACAGGATCACCAGCTAAACTGGCACACCGGCAAACTAAGATAAACAGTTAGACTAAAAACCGACAGCTTTTGTTTTAGCTTGTTTGTAAAAATTCGGTATTTGCAGAGTAGAGCTGTGTTAGGGTAAAACAGCGCAGTGTACAAGAGTGGACTGAGCAGATTGAAATAACGCTTTCTACATGTTTATGCCGGTCTACACAGGGTGATTACATTGATAAGTATTGACTTGTTACTCACAAAGGTTTTATTGTAGCCTACTTACAGTAACGAGACTAGCGTGAGTTCATCTGCCCCAGCAGCCGTTGGTAGCCTAATCCTCTTTGTATCGTTCCCAGTCAGGTGCTGCGTGTTTTAACGCACACACGTCTCGGCTCAGCTGTGTGTGTGGAGCTCGGGAATCGCTGTACAAAATCCCAGCATGTGAATAGAAATGTAAATATTTTTTCCTCTTTACATTTTGTGAATTCATGATTATTCTGCGGGCCAGACTAAAAGCTTTAGCGGGCCGGATGTGGCCCGCGGGCCGCCAGTTGACGTTGGCTGCTGTAGAGTATAAAAAATAGCCACTATTGCTACTCAGTCTCTTCTATCTTGACGATGGGGCGATATGGACTAACCCTGCACACTGATCTGTGGGGCTTCATGGCCTAACCCTGCACACTGATTGCTAATTGAAGATTTGTGTGAAGGAGTGTCAAACAGGTTCTTCAGTGATTTCATACTGATGTAGGTAGTTTCTAATAGTTAGGAACAGATGGTTTCTGTTTGGTTACCATAGCTAATCAAGAAAAACTATGAATTCAAATATGGTGGAATTGTTGGGGAAGCTTCTGTTTTCATGAAATTCTTAAGTTTCAAAAAACACAAGGTGAATTTTTCTTTGGGTTTTGATGTCTGAAAATAATAAATACCACTGTTTAAAGAGTTGTATTTGTGTTTCACTGACCTAATTGGGATGCAGAACATGTTGAACAATGGAAAGAGTTCATTGTGGTCTAATGGCCCACAGGGTATGAAGAGGATTTAGTAGGTAAGTCAGTTTCCATTTATTTGTTGTCATGGTGTCTTGTGTTTGAACCATCATACAGTTGGTTTGTCATTGATGTGGATTTGCTGCTCATGTGAATCCTCCCACAGTGTTACATTAGCAGCTGTAACCACAGGGACTCTGATAAAACTGGAATAATCAGGTTCAATCTGATATGAAGCTGTGGTTTGAATACCACTTCCCTCCTCTTTGAAGAGTAGTCAGATATCTGTGTTCAGGTTTTTGTACAGCCTCTTCTACACTTTGTATAACTGTTTCTAGAGCACAGTAGTAGAGACCTGTGTCTGCCAGGGATAGTCTATTAATGGTCAGTTCAGTTGATTTATCTGTTGTTTGGGATTCATGTTGCTTATCTGGGATATATTCACTCTCACTCAAAGTCTCTTGCTCCTTTCCAGAGTATAAACTGAGGTGCCTGAAGGTCTGAATGATAATAATCCACAGCCAATGTTTCATCTCTATAACAAGGTTAAAGTCAACAGGAGAAACTAGCTGATCAACATTCAGTCTGAGAATTGTTCTCTTCACAGCAGCACTTATTATTGACTGAACACAGTGCAGAAGTAGTGCACCTCCTACTGGATAATGTTGCCCTCTAGTGGATTTAAAATGTTGATTACAGCAGGTTGGAAAATAAAGTCTTCCAGCAGCTTGCCAGTGTGTCAGCTTGTGTTTTTGTACAGAGACTGTTGGTTTGCTGTCACTGTGGGCCTCACAGAACAGTAGTACAGAGCAGAGTATCTCACTGCAGCAGAGGAGATCTGAAGAACCATTTTTGTTTGTTTTGCAGTGACAGCATGTTGAATAAAGGTAATGTTGATGGTTTGTGTATTGAACTCTGTTGAATATAGAAGTTTCTCTCGCTTCTATAGTTCAGTAACAGCTCAGCTCCTCCCTGAGTCTCTCTGTCTCCTCGTAGCTCTGTATTTTCTCTTTTCTCAGCTAAACAGCTAAGGTAAAGTGTTTCTAGACTACATGATGAAAAAGATTGAAGTTCATCATTGTGTGACTCCCTCTGGTGGACGTTGTGGAGTATTGTGTTATCGTTGCTCTAAAGGTTTTTGTACAGAGACTGTGGGTTTTTTGTCACTGTGGGCCTCACAGCACAGTAGTACAGAGCAGAGTCTGTCACTGCAGCAGAGGAGATCTGGAGAATCATTTTGGTTTTATCCTCACTCACTGAAACAGACAGTCCAGAGTTTGTTTTATTTTCTGTTCCCAAGTGAATGATGATGAACTCTGGTGGTTTTCCTGGATATTGTCGATACCAGAAGAAATAATCATCATATTTAGCTTGTTTGGAGTATCTGTAGGACAGAGTAACAGAGCTGCCTTCTAAACTGTTCTTTTCTTTATCAGCTGGAGTGAGTTCTTCACAGCTGACTCCTAAAAGGAAGAGATAACTCTGTTATTTCATGTTGTAAATGTTATAGAAGACTAAATACATTATTCACATTCAAATATTATTGGAATAAAACTTTTTCATGCTGCATAATATAACATACCTGTTAGAATGTAAAGAAACATCAGAGAAAACACACAATGCTGCAGTGACAGCATGTTGAATAAAGGTAATGTTGATGTTTTGTGTATTGATCTCTGTTGAATATAAAAGTTCCTCTCTCTTCTATAGTTCAGTAACAGCTCAGCTCCTCCCTGAGTCTCTCCGTCTCCTCGTAACTCTCTATTTTTACTTCTTTCAATTACTCTTCTAAGGTAAAGTGATTCTAGACTACATCCTATTGAAGTTTAATAGTGTCTGACTCCCTCTGGTGGATGTTGTGGAGTATTGTGTTGTCTTTGCTCCAAAGGTTTTTGTGCAGAGTTTTGGTGTTTCCTGTCACTGTGGGCTTCACAGCACAGTAGTACACAGCAGAGTCAGACACCTTAGCTGATGAGATATTCATATGGATTTGTTTGTCCTCCACTTTAATCTTCAGTCCAGGGATTAAATTATTGTTGTTTACTTCTGCTCCTGATGCAGTGTTTGAGATGATGAACTCTGGTGGTTTTCCTGGATATTGTCGGTACCAGAAGAAATAATTACTAGTTGACAATTCCAAGTATCTGTAGGACATAGTAACAGAGTTGCCTTCTAAACTGTTCTCTTCTTTCTCTACTGGAGTGAGTTCTTCACAGCTTACTCCTAAAGGAAGAGATAACTCTGTTAGACTTAATACATGATTTACATTCAGATGTTTTTGGAATAAAACTTTTTCAGTCTGCATAATCTAATATACCTGTTAGAATGGAAAGAAACATCAGAGAAAACAAACAATGTTGCAGTGCCAGCATGCTGATTAATGGTAATGTTGAACTCTGTTGAATATAGAAGTTCTTCTTCTCTTCAGTGACAGCTCAGCTCCTCCTTGAGTCTCTCCATCTCCTCGTAGCTCTTTATTTTCACTTCTCTCTGATACACTCCTAAGATGTGATTCTAGACTAAATCATGAAAAATATTGTTTAACAGTGTTTGACTCCATCTGGTGGACATTGTGGCTGTGCCAGGGTGCAAGATAAGGGCCCTCAGTTGGTGGATCAGAAGGAATAACCTCTTCACAGTGACAGGGCTCATTCACAGCCCTGGGTTATTCCCCCTACTGACTGGTACACAAAAGCCACAACACAAACGCAAAAGCCACAACACAAACGCAAAAGCCACAACACAAATGCAAAAGCCACAACACAAACGCAAAATTTAAAAAGCCACAACACAAACTCAAAAGCTACAAGACAAATACATAAGCGAGTGACAACAGAAGTGAGCATTTGTGGCTTTTGCGTTTGTGTTGTGGCTTTTGCGTTGTAACTTTTGTATTTGTGTTTTAGCTTTTGTGTTTGTGTTGTGGCTTTTGCGTTTGTGTTGTAGCTTTTCCGTTTGTGTTGTAGCTTTTGCGTTTGTGTTGTGGCTTTTGTGTTTGCGTTGTAGCTTTTGTATTTGTGTTTTAGCTTTTGTGTTTGTGTTGTGGCTTTTGTATTTGTGTTGAACCGTCTCGGCCACCGTATAGTACGGGTTAACTTTGTTCCCAAACGTATAAAAGGTGGTAACTGTTGTTAACCCGCTACGTCCCCTTGAATATTTCTCAACAAAAAGATTGAAAGTAAACTGAGAATTAATATTTAAACCATAAACTGTAAAATTAATGAACTGCTGCAAATGCTTAAACCTAGCTTGGTCATACTCAGATTCTAGTCAGAATGTGAATGTGAACTTCCCGACCTCGAATGTTGTGCGCGGGGCTAAGTTTGGCTGGCATCCAGGCTAGCTTAAACCTGCATTTTATCTGAATTCCAGCAGGGCTAGACATGCAGTTGCTAAAAGAAGGTCGGTTTCTATAGAAGTCTATTGGGGATATGACCAACTTCTCACTTGATTTATTAGTTCAGTTTATTATTCTGTCCTCAGTATTCAGAGGTTACATGTATTGTGTGTGTACTCGTGTCACCACTTTAGAAGTATGTATTATGGCTGCTTAATGCTTCTTGCGTAAAGCACGGTCGGAGATGTGTGGACACGATATGACACAAACGCGGTCGGGGCGACTGGCTGAGCCGAGCATCTCCAAGATCTGGCAACAACACGGACCGCGTTGCAATGATTGGCTACAGTAGAGAAGACGTCCGTTCTTTGAGCCGATAAAATCAGTGGAAAAAACCTGGCAGTTTTGCAGCGCCCAGGTCGAGCTAAACGCAAGAAGCATTAAACAGCTTTTAGGCATACAAAATATATATTATTCACTTAAAATTATTAGTTATTGACACTGCATGTCCTTGTATGCTTTATTCTTTTCAGACTTCAAAAGGGTCAGTGTAGTAAACCTCATGCACATTAGACTGAATCATAACAGTTTTGGTAGTTGAATAAGTTGTTTAACATGCCAATTTTAAATGTTCATCATACTTTTCTGTTACAATGAATTTACAATAAACCTGCAGTTACACTTTACTTGAGTGATCTACAAAGAGTGACATTACAATGTCATAAACGTGTCATGAACATTATAAACAAGTCATAAACATTCATGACAACGCTTCTTTTATTAAGTGTCATTCGTTTTTTGTCATGACGAGTTAGGGTTAGAGTTAAGGTTCATGTGTTCATGTGTCATGTCAGTCTTATGTAGATACCTTCAAGTAAAGTGTTACCAATCCTGCACTGATAAACAGCAGCTGGTGCATTTTCAATTAACTACAAGTTTTGTTTTGCAAATTAACTTTCAAACTATACCATGAGACATTTATACATAGCAGGCTCACAGCTTGGGAGAAGAAACTGTTCTGAAGTGGATTTATGTTAGGGAGAAGGAGGTTGACATCTGTGGCTGGTCTTCCTCGTAGGGACCGGTTCAAGAAGAAGAAAAGGCTCTCCATCTCAGACTACCCCGCTGAACCATTGGATGTAAACTCTACTCAGACCAAGGTTGTTCTCTATGGTCTCTGTTGCTCTCTTGGCCCCACGCAGCTGTCCCCAATGATCCAGACTGTGGCTGGGTGTAAAAACAAATTGTAAGAGTGAGAAAGGTATCATATTATAGGCTATAGAGAAATGCAAAATGAACAGCAGTACTCTTAATTTCACACATCTATCTAAAAATGCATGATTCCCTTGGCTTAGTTATACAAAAGTCTGCTATGACGTTAATGTTTTACATTAAATTGCAAGAGAAAAGTAACTATTCTGGGGAAATTTGTAGGTGGAGATGCCAGCACTCTCAATAACTTTCTGAAAGAGAAAAATGACTCCTACATATTTGAGGCTCTCATAGGTAAATATTAACGCACAATAGCATAACGTTGAACTGTACTTCATTTAACTTGTTAGAATAATACACATTGATAACTGTTCTGGGGTGTAACATTAGCTTTGTTAAAAGTGAAATGAAATGAAATTTCCAACAGCTGGCTATTGAACAGCATGTCAAGGGAAAATGCGCCAGCAGTTAGCAAGACTATAACGTTAATATTTTTATAATAAAACGTTATTGTTCTTATCATTATGTGTCATGATTATGGGGTTTCTATTGTAGTTTTTTCCTGTTTTATTTTGTAGTCTCTCTGCTCTCCCATGTTATGTCTTGTTTTACTTCCTGTCTTCTGCATTCCCGCCTGTGTAATTACATGTCCCTTCCCCTTTGTGTTGCAACTGTGTTTCGTTGTCTCCCGTCTTATGTATTTAAGTTAGTAAAATCTGTTTTCCATGTGTGCAGCCTTCAAGCGTTTTTCCCTGTGTCCTGTATTCCTGAGTTCCTGTTTCCCCTTGGATTTTTGACCATTGCCTGTTTTCTTCAGATTTCCCTTTCACCTGTCGTTTTCTGGACATTTTTGCTTGTAATTTTTGTTAGCTTGCTAATAAAACCATTGTATTTAAATCACCTGAGTCGTGCATTTGTGGGTCTATTCTCTGGTGTGCGTGATAGTACGATCTCGCCACTATCATGGACTCCACTGACTCAAGTAAAATTACACACTAAATACAAAAACACACTACAAACTATTATAAACTACAAAATAAAACAAACCTACTAAAATGACTCATACACTTAGCTAGCTGTTAAGCTTTCCTCGATTTATGTAAGCTAATTTTGTTAGCAGCAGATTCAGCCAGATTGCAGATACAGGTGGGTGTATACAGCGTTCACAGCTTCATTCAGTCTCCTCCCTGGCTCCTCCCCAGCTCCACCCTCTCATCTAAAAACTGTCACATCTGTTTTTAATGCAACCAAAATAGCAGCGCCCGTAACGGCAAACTCAACGACTCAGAGCAGCTCTGCACAAACCAATGGGTGACGTCAAACATGCTCTCTCCATTAATATTTACAGTCTATGGTTTCAACATGTTACGTTTTATGCTCTTTTCAGAATGTTACTAGAATGTAAAGTGACAGTTCAGGATCTTTTGGTCCTCTGCAGCCGTTTGAGGTCAAATTCAAAGATGGTGAATATAAACTACCAGTGATTTCCGTTTTATTAGTGTTTCAGTATCTATTTAGGATGCAGATCAAAAAGTTGAACAATAGAAGGAGCTCATTGTGGCCTAATGGCCCACAGGGTATGAAGAGGATTTAGTAGGTCAGTCAGTGTCCATTTATTTGTTGTCATGGTGTCTTGTGTTTGAACCATCATACAGTTGGATTGTCATTGATGTGGATTTGCTGCTCTTGTGAATCCTCCCACAGTGTTACATTAGCAGCTGTAACCACAGGGACTCTGATAAAACTGGAATAATCAGAATCCATCTAATATGAAGCTGTGGTTTGAATACCAATTCCCTTCTCTTTGAACAGTAGTCAGATATCTGTGTTCAGGTTTTTGTACAGCCTCTTCTACACTTTGTATCACTGTGTTTCTAGAGCACAGTAGTAGAGACCTGTGTCTGCCAGGGTTAGTTTATTTATGGTCAGTTCAGTTGTTTTCACTGTTGTTTTGGATTCATATTGCTTATCTGGGATATATTTGTATGATGCATAGCCTTTTGCTCCTTTCCAGAGTATAAACTGAGGCGCTTGAAGGTCTGAATGATGTCTGTACCAGTAAAGGTACACATTGTCATTGTGTCTCATAGTCACATCTGAGTGAGACAGATTCTCCTTCTCTTTCACTGACTTCATGTCCTACTGGAAAGATTGTGTCTCCAGCTATCAATCCTGAAAAAAGTAGAGAGAATGAAGCCATTAGACTAACATTGTTTGTAAGACTGAAAGGAGAAAACAGTGGAAAATAATATAAAGTATCAACTCTACATTGTTACTCTGGATGGAAACAGCTCAACTGTTAAGAGATTTCTGTTCTGAACTGCAGTTTATATACATCTTTAGAAAATAATAAAGCCATGATGTTCTTTGTATCTTATCAAAGAAAAGAGCAGCAAGAATAATCCACAGCCAATGTTCCATCTCTACAACAAGGTTTAAATCAACAGGAGAAACTAGCTGATGTTCAACATTCAGTCTGAGAACTGTTCTCTTCACAGCAGCACTTATTATTGACTGAATGGTTGAACACAGTGCAGAAGTAGTGCACCTCCTACTTGATAATGCCACCATCTAGCGGAGGTATGAAGTTCAGTAAAACAGTGTAGAAAAAAGGTTTCCAGCAGCTTCTCAGTGTGTCAGCTTGTATTTTTGTACAGAGACTGTGGGTTTCCTGTCACTGTGGGCCTCACAGCACAGTAGTACAGAGCAGAGTCTGTCACTGCAGCAGAGGAGATCTGCAGATCCACACGATACTTTTCCTCAGACAGTTTCGTAGAGAACCTTGTGTCCAATGACAGAGATTCAGCTTTTTTTGTAAAGTTCATCCCTGAGATGAATATGATGAACTCTGGTGGTTTTCCTGGATATTGTCGATACCAGTAAAACTCATCATTACCAGTTGCTTGTTTGGAGTATCTGTAGGACAGAGTAACACAGCTGCATTCCAAGCTGTTCACTTCATTTTTCACTGGTTTGAGTTCTTCACAGCTGACACCTAAAGGAAGAGATAACTTTTATATAATGTTGTAAAAGACTTATTCACAATCAGATGTTATCAGAATTAATTTTTTTCAAGCTGCATAGTCTAACATACCTGTGAGGATGGAAAGGAACAGCAGAGAAAACACACAATGCTGCAGTGACAGCATGTTGAATAAAGGTAATGTTGATGGTTTGTGTATTGATCTCTGTTGAATATAGAAGTTCCTCTCTCTTCTATAGTTCAGTAACAGCTCAGCTCCTCCCTGAGTCTCTCCCTCTCCTTGTAGCTTTGTATTTCACTTCTCACAGTTACTCTACTAGGGTAAAGTGATTCTAGACTCATCATATTGAAGTTTAACAGTGTGTGACTCCCTCTGGTGGATGTTGTAGAGTATTGTGTTGTCTTTGCTCCAAAGGTTTTTGTACAGAGTTTTTGTGTTTCCTGTCACTGTGGGCTGCAGAGCACAGTAGTACACAGCAGAGTCTGACACCTTAGCTGAGGAGATGTTCATATGGATTTGTTTGTCCTCCATTTTAATCTCCAGTCCAGGAATTACGTTATTGTTGATTCCTACTATTCCTGATGCAGAGTGGGAAATGATGAACTCTGGTGGTTTTCCTGGATATTGTCGGTACCAGAAGAAATAATTACCAGATGAATATCTGTAGGACAGAGTAACAGAGCTGCCTTCTAAACTGTTCTTTTCTTTCTCAGCTGGAGTGAGTTCTTCACAGCTGATACCTAAAGGAAGAGATAACTGTTATTTCATGTTGTAAAATACATAACAAATGATTCACATTTAGATGTTATTAGAATAAAACTTGTTCATCCTGCATAATCTAACATACCTGATAGAATGGAGAGAAACAGCACAGAAAACACACAATGCTGCAGTGGAAGCATGTTGAATAAAGGTAATGTTGATGGTTTTTGTATTGAATTCTTTTGAATATAGAAGTTCCTCTCTCTTCTATAGTTTAGTAACAACTTAGCTCCTCCCTGACTCTCTCTCTAAAGTGATTCTTGACTAAATCATTAAAAATATTGACGTTTAACAGTGTGTTACTCCCTCTGGTGGACGTTGTGGAGTATTGTGTTGTCTCTGCTCCAAAGGATTTTGTAACAGCACCACAGTTTAGCGCACCACGTAGAACACTCTGGAACTGCACCTGTGGCTGGCTGCACTACTGCTTCGCACTCAGTAAGGAATATAGGTAGTCTTGCTGTATTCATTCAGTTAGAACATTACTTGTTTTGGCTATAGTCGACAAAATGTCCAAGAAATCTAAATCTTTTGTCTGGCTGAATTTTACAAAAAAAGACGACAAGACTGTGGAGTGCAAGCTATGCGGCCTAAAGCTAACTTACCATAGCTCAACGACCAATATGGCCTATCACCTAAAAGCGGTAAGCGAAATATACACGTGTCAGACAGCTTGCTATGTCCAATGTCTAAAAGTTTATATATTTTATTGGTTATGCACTAGGCGCATCCCCAGGCCATGCCACAGGCGTCAGGAAGCATCCAGACGCAACTGGAGTTGGTCCATCCTCTGTCGGCAAAGAGAAAGGAGGACATCACTAAGGGGTTTGTGCATTACATCGCCCAAGATATGAGGCCAGTTAACACAGTGGAAGTAGAGGGCTTTAAGAACATGTTTAAAATCGTCGAGCCAAGATATACTGTGCCAGCACGGGAGACTGTCAAGCGTGCGCTACGTTTGCGGTTTGATGTACTTAAAGTAAAGTGTAAACCAGTTACTCAAATCCTCCGAGGCTGTAAGCCTCACAACTGATTTGTGGTCTTTGCTTAGAATGGAGGCATACATGACAGTTACGGCCCATTTTATCGATGCAGACTGGAAAATGAATAGAGTTGTGTTAGAAACAAAGCAGATGGATGAAGCGCATACGGGAGAAAATGTCGCTGCGCGACTCACTCAAGTCGCGGACACTTACCACATTCCGCCAGAGAAGCGGGTGTCAGTGGTAACGGACAACGCTGCCAACATGGTCCTCTCGGTGGAATTACTGAAGGGATCCGGTCAGTGGCCAGACGTGGAGTTGGTTAGGTGTGCGGGCCACACCCTGCAGCTGTGCCTAAATGCTGCCTTAAAAGAAGACCCGGTGTCGCGCACGGTGGCTGCGGCGCGCCGTCTTGTTGGGCACTTCAAAAAGGGACACAAAGCAAAAACGGGTCTCAAAGAGAAACAGGTGCAGCAAAAAGCTCCTGAGCACGAACTCATCCAGGATGTGGCCACCCGGTGGAACTCCACCTGCTTTATGTTGGAGCGACTGTTGGAGCATCGCTGGCCCATCACCGCCGTTTTATCGGACCCCAATTACACTAAGAGGAGTGACAGCAGCACTTTGGACATGACAACAGAGCAGTGGAATATGGCTGAAGACATCACAGACATTCTTAAGCCCTTTATTACACTGACCGAGCTGTTGTTGGAGGAGACTAACACATCTCTGTCTGCGTCCTTCCCAATGATTGAGAATCTAAAAAAATGTAATCTTGCCGTCATAGATAACGATAGTCCAACAAAGAAGAAGATGAAACTTAAGCTTGTGCAGGAAATAGATAGTCAATGGAAACTCAAAGACAGAGTTGTGGTGACAAGCAGCCTGTACATTTTAGCTGCAGTACTGGACCCGCGCTTCAAACAGCTACCTTTTCTTAATGATAAGAAACGGGATGAGGTCTATTCTGAAGTTGTAAAACTTGCACAAAGGCTAAGCCTCTCAGGAGACAGTGAAGAGCAGACAGTGGATGATGAGGACCTGTTGGCAAAAAAACACAAAACGGCAAAAGAGAAGGAGATAGCAATGCTTCTTTGTGGACATGGTGCAGAGGATGACCCTGATGAGCCAAGCGCACAAAGATCCTCTTGCGACAAAATGAAAGATTATCTTCAGGACAGAAGTAAAGTGGACACTGCTGGGCCACTTGCGTGGTTGCACGTTATGCCCAAGCCACACCTAGCTACTTCAGAGCAAAACATTTTGCATCATTTATCCCGCCGGTATAATAGCAACAGCGCCTGAGATCCACCCACAAAGCTACTTGCGTTTCATGTTTTATACTTGCGTTTCAGATCTTTTAAATAGGGCCCTTAGTGTTTCCTGTCACTGTGGACTGCAGAGCACAGTAGTACACAGCAGAGTCAGACACTTCAGCCGTGATGATCTCCAGTTTAACACGTTTCTTTCTTTAGTACCCTCGTATGTACAGGTCAGGTTGATGTTTTTGCCCTCTGCAACATGTTCTTCAGTTCTTTCTGGATTTGTGTTTTTCATGGAACCCAGGGCTGAAAAATTAGTATTATTCACATCAGTTATCATTACCCTACACAGATAAACCTCTAGTTATGAAGTAACTGGTTAATAAAGCAGGTTATAAGAGACTTTGATCTCTGTTCTAACACTCACCTATACTGGGAGAGAAAAATTAAAACAGGTAAAGCAACATGTCTTTGGAGTTGTTAAAGCCAAACAGACAGCAGATTAGCAATGTTCTGCAGTAGAATGAAAAACTAAACAGCCTCTCTGATGTGCAGCACTTCTTCTCAACATCAATCTTATTGTGCTTTTAGTTCCTCAAACATTTCTGCTCTGGAGACAGAAATAATCTCATTGGTTGAGTTAAACATCAGTGGGCGGGGCCAGAGAATAACTTTTGTCTAAATGGTATGAGGATTAGAGCTTAGATCGGGCCCAAAACATCAAACCCGACCCTACCCGAGCCCATGCACATTGTGTCCGAGCCCGGTCCGACACAGTAACTGTAATTATGAGCCCGAGCCCGATTTAAATGCGATAAACTTTTAATACATGGGCCGTTATAACTGACGTTCTCAACTAGAATTCTGAGTTGTTTGAACTACAGAAATCTGTTTAGAATTATCTTAATGAATAACGCAACAAGGACGAAACCTACGCTGTTTGTTTATTCAGAATGGAATGGATCGCAAATGGATCCAAATGAAGAAACGTTAAAAAAAAGAAACCTCGACTTTATGAGCTCCCTCAGCTGAATAGTGTGGGTAACTGATCAAGGCAGCAACATAATCAAGTCTATGCAACCAAATAGGAGACTTTTTTGTCTCAATCAACTAATTAATACCGTCCTTCGCCACGGTCTGCATGCTGACGCACTGGCCGACAACAGGAGAATGGTATGCTTGCGGCCACTCGCGCCACGCCCCCTCCACTCACGGACAACAGTGCTACAGAAGAAGTAGACCCGATGTAGCACAGTTTACCTCACACTCAAGTCAGTGCAGGATATACACTCAGAGTTATGGGAGAAGCTGGCGAGGCATGGCTTTCTCCCCACCCAATTATGCTAATAAAGTAAAGATTAAAAAAACACAAATGCTTTATCAAGGGCCCAGCCTTGCCCGAGGATAGTGGCGGGAAATGTCGGCCTGACCCGGCCACAGGGTCTAAACTCTAAAAAGGATGAAACAGCAGTGAAGAGAAAGAAGAACTTTGGTGGATGTGTCTGATGTTGGTAGAGTTTTTGTGTGATTGTCTTAAAGTTTATCAGTGTGTGACTCCCTCTGGTGGATGTTGTGGAGTATTGTGTTGTCTTAGCTCCAAATATTTTTGTACAGAGTTTTAATGTTTCCTGTCACTGTGGGCCTCAGAGCACAGTAGTACACAGCAGAGTCAGACAGCTGAAGCTTCTGGATCTTCAGAGGAACTGATTTTAACTTGGAATAGTGTGTAGATGAAAATCTCTCCTTGAACTCGTCTGGTTTGTTCCCTTCATCCCCTTGAACGCGCATCAGAATGAATTTGGGGCTGTTGTTTCCATCCTGTTTGTACCAGAATAGATTATTATAATTTGAACTGCTGTTACATTGACAGCCAAGTTTACTGCCTCTCCTTCAGTAGCAGTCACATGTCCTTGTTTTTGCAGCATGTTGTCTTTTTGTGCTCTGCATTCTGTAAAATAGCAACAAACAGAATCAGTGTGCTGTTAAAGAATCATATCAATGTTGGATTGATATCAAAGGAACAGAGTTGAGTTAATACCAAGGCTCATAGCAGCCAGCAACACTGAGATGAACAGAGGCTTCATATCTGCAGTGTGGAGTAACTCTGAGCTACAGCAAGTATAAAGAAGGCTGTGATCTCTCTGTTTAGTCTTCATCAACACTAAATTGGTGGATTAGAAGGAGGAACCTGTGACAGGGCTCATTCACAGCCCTGGATTATCGCCCCTACTGGCAATTTTACAACTAAGACATGTTGTGCCTATCTCCTTTCTAATTGTAACATTTCTTGTATGAAGTGCTCTTTGTAGTTTCCAGCTGACATGTTGTTTCCTGTTTTACAGCTGGTGCAGATTCACTTTGTTCTCAAACGTATAAAAGGTGGTAATTGGAGTAAACCTGTACATGCCTTTTAATAATAAAGTGTTATTTGGTAGAAACCGTGCTTGATAGCAGAATGCCCATTCAGCCCAATAAAGGCCAAAGTCTTCAGTTTAAACTTTTAATTATTTTTCTACATTAAAGTATGGCCCCAAAATGGGTTGTTTTGAGTTAGGCGATTTCCCGAAGATTTCCATTAATGTCTATGGGAAATCTTAACATTGTGGCCTAATGGCCCACAGGGTATGAAGAGGATTTAGTAGGTAAGTCAGTGTCCATTTATTTGTTGATATGATGTCTTGTGTTTGAACCATTATACAGTTTGTCATTGATGTGGATTTGCTGCTCATGTGAATCCTCCCACAGTGTTACATTAGCAGCTGTAACCACATGGACTCTGATAAAAATGGAATAATCAGAATCCATCTGATATGAAGCTGTGGTTTGAATACCACTTCCCTCCTCTTTGAAGAGTAGTCAGATATCTGTGTTCAGGTTTTTGTACAGCCTCTTCTACACTTTGTATCACTGTGTTTCTAGAGCACAGTAGTAGAGACCTGTGTCTGTAAGGGTTAGTGTCTTTATGGTCAGTTCAGTTGAGTTCTGTGAAGTTTTGGATTCATACCGCTCATCTGAGATATAGTACTCGGACATGTCTTGCTCCTTTCCAGAGTATAAACTGAGGCGCCTGAAGGTCTGAATGATGTCTGTACCACTGAAATTCAATATATTCTTCATTAGTCTCATAGTCACATCTGAGTGAGACAGATTCTCCTTTTCTTTTCTTGACTTCATCTTCTATAGGAGAGATTTTGTTTTCTAGCTATTAATCCTGGAAAAGTAGAGACAATTAAGCTATTAGAGTAACACTGTTTATGAGGCTGAGAGGAGAAGACAGTGGAAATGTCAAATCTACATTGTTACTGTGGACAGAAACAAATCAACTAATCAGAGATTTTTGCTCTGAACTGCAGTTTATATAAATATAAAAAAAAAATTAAAAATAAAAACCATGTTGTTCTGTGTATCTTACCAAATAAAAGAGCGGCAAGAATAATCCACGGCTAATGTTTCATCTCTACAACAAGGTTTAAATCAACAGGAGAAACTAGCTGATGTTCAACATACAGTCTGAGAATTGTTCTCTTCACAGCAGCACTTATTATTGACTGAATGGTTGAACACAGTGCAGAAGTAGTGCACCTCCTACTTGATAATGTCGCCCTCTAGTGGAGGTACAAAGTTCGGTACAACAGTGTAGAAAAAAGTCTTCCAGCAGCTTGTCAGTGTGTCAGCTTGTGTTTTTGTACAGAGACTGTGGGTTTGCTGTCACTGTGGGCTTCACAGCACAGTAGTACAGAGCAGAGTCTGTCACTGCAGCAGAGGAGATCTGCAGATCCACACAATGCTTTTCTTCAGACAGTTTAGTAGAGAACCTTGTGTCCAATGTCATAGATTCTGCTTTTTTTGTAATGTTCATCCCTGAGATGAATATGATGAACTCTGGTGGATTTCCTGGATATTGTCGATGCCAGAAGAAATAATCATTGTTATCAGCTTGTTTGGAGTATCTGTAGGACAGAGTAACAGAGCTGCCTTCAAAACTGTTCTTTTCTTTCTCGACTGGAGTGAGACACAGAGCAGACACCTAAAGGAAGAGTTAACTTTTTTAAAAGTTTTGTGTTCAGAGTTATGGTGTTTCCTGTCACAGCACAGTAGTACACAGCATAGTCAGACCCTGCAGCAGAGGAGATCAGCAGATCTATTTGGGTTTTATCCTCACTCACACTTACTGAAGCAGACAGTCCAGCTTTTGTTGCATTTTGCGTTCCCAAGAGAAAGATGATGAACTGTGGTGGTTTTCCTGGATACTCATCACTACCAGTTGCTTTTTTGGAGTATCTGTAGGACAGAGTAACAGAGATGCCTTCTAAACTGTTCTCTTCTTTCTTGAGTGGAGCTAGTTCTTCAAAGCTTACACCTAAAGCAAGAGACAACTTTGTCATTTCATGTGGTAAAAGATTAAAAAAAAAATTCTATGTTATTAGGATAAAAAAAAATGTTCAAGCTGCATAATCTAACATACCTGTTGGAATGGAATGTAAAGAAACATCAGAGAAAACACACAATGCTGCAGTGACAGCATGTTGAATAAAGGTAATGTTGATGGTTTGTGTATTGAACTCTGTTGAATATAGAATTTCCTCTCTCTTCTATAGTTCAGTAACAGCCAGGGACGTCACTAGGATTGAAAGAAAGGGGGGGCTTAGCCCCCAGGGTATGTGTAACTTGTGTTGGCAAAATCTTTGCACTCACATCTTTCGTTACTGTATTAGAGCTACACATATGTCAACCACCAGTCAAGAAACCAAGATGTTAACAAGTCAAAAGTGACAGACATATCCTCTTCTTCCATTTCTACTCAGTTCCTTCTGTCTTATCCTTTAAGATAAAACTAAACCCTAATGCTAATTTCATGACTTCGAAATGCAAAGTGGTCACATGAAACAATATCCAAAATGTCCAAAAACTGACAGAGGCCAAATAGCTAATAAGTTGGTAAGTTAAACAAATATGAAAAATAGCAGTACAAGAAAAAGAATAGGCATCACTGCATACTTTATCATGTAAGATATTAATACGGATCCTATTTAAAGTGGCTACTGTCTAAATACAATAACCTGATGGCGGAAGGAATAAAAGATTTGGAGTAATGATTACTGTATATACTGTATTGACTGTATGTAGGACTGCTTTCATTTCATTTTCACATGTGTATCAGTGGGCTAATATGTAGTCTACTACACAGTAGTCTACTACACAGTAGTGACTATAGTCACTACTGTGTAGTAGACTACTACACTACACAGTATACTGTGTAGTAGTCTACTACTAAGAAACAAATAGGCTAATCTGTAACTTTAGAATTTGTCACATACTTCGCTGTTCTGAGTTCGCGGTGCAGTACGCACCGTAGTCTACTACACAGTAGTAGACTACGGTGCGTACTGCACCGCGAACTCAGAACAGCGAAGTATGTGACAAATTCTAAAGTTACAGATTAGCCTATTTGTTTCTTTATAATAGGCATACATAAATCACATCCCAAATCACTACTGGTCAAAACATTAATGAAGTAAGAGCGTTCTTCCCATGTAGGCTAGGCTGCGCGGCCCGGATTTGAATCCGACCTGCGGCCCTGTGCTGCTTGTCATTCCCTCTCTTTCTCTGCCCCTTTCCTGTCTATCCACTGTCACTATTAAATAAAAAATAATCAAAAAAAGAAGTTTGCCTTTCCAGTTCAATAAACCAAGTACTGCCATCTGACTCACCCATCACAAGACAATGTTACAATGAATTATATCATACCAAAGCATTGTATGGCTCAAGACTATGGCAATATAGTATTCAATAAAAAGCACCCAAGCAGAAAGCACAATAGTAATTCTGAAACGTGTTTGACTGAAGATACAACAATGCCATCGCACAACACAGCTGAGCGCAGGTTGCAAAATAACAGTCACTTAGTCAGCTGCTACTTCGCAAACTGCAAAAGCCAACATATACTGCACTTGACCACTAAGTCTCACACAGGCCTATAGCAGCATCACAAAATTATGATGCAATACGTCTGATATGCATGGCTTTTCTGGTCACACGGTCACAAAAGATTATATTACCCTAGTCCCCAATTTACAGATAGCACAATAGCTCTTACCTTTAGAAGTTCTAATTTCTTGTCTTTTTCTTTGCAAAGTCTCAGATCAAATCGTCAAAGTCAAGCTCCCTCAGCAGCTCGCTAAACCCTACTACAGATGCGCTGCTGTGTGTTGGTAGCACTTTACAGGCAATGCAACAAATGTCTCCGGTGGACAGTGAATATAAAAATCCACTCCCGTGGTACCGTTTCCCCGTTGTGAAGGTGTCGGGTCAGTGCCTCATTAGTGAGAGAGCGGGTCTTTCTGCCGCCAGCCTCGTCCCCCTCGGAGATGCTGGATATTTAGCCGCCGATTCTGAAAGGCTAATATCTCTCTGGGTATAACTTCCTCCTGGACGGTCTCTGTAATCGGTGCCCGTAGTTCAGGGCCTTCAGAGATGATGGTACCTGTGGTGCCACTACCTTGTTCTGTAATGCTGATGACCGGCCTCATCTCTGTCTTTTTCCACAACAACTTCGCTAAAGTTAACGTTAGCCACCGTTAGCTGTGGCTGAGTGTAGCTGGTAGAAGGCAGCGATTCTTCCAAGCTAACGTTGGCTAGCTCCTCGACTCCTCTTCGTCATTCCCAGCTCTTTTAAAAAAGCTTTTTATTCGCGGGACATTTTTTATAGCAGCCGCTTCTTTCTCTCCCTTTTCCACACTTTCACTCGCTGATACAACCCAATCTGACCGGGGATCAGTTACTAATTAATTCCACTCTTTCAATCTCAACTCGTTCTTAGAAAGCTGATCTTGAATCAGTACGATGTAAACAACCTGCTCTATGCCCACCCACCTTTATTATTAGCCAATCTACACAGTGCATGCGGCCAGTCATCATACTGACTTATAAAACACACAATCACGAGACTTCATTTTTTGTAAACAACTTATATTTTATTCTGATTGGATAATTATCACCATAATGATTAATGCCCATTGGGTAATCCGCGTTTGATCAAACAAGGGGTGCTGCAGCACTTCCAGTGCGTCTATGCGGTGCGGTGCATCATCTTGATAGCACAACGACTCTTTGTAGCCTACTTCTGTCTCACTTCCGACTTTTCGACTTTGTTTATTGTAGCTGGATATATCATTTGTTGCATCTAAATATGAATGAAGATAAATCGAATTGTTGTTCTTTTTATTTAGGGGGGCTTAGGAACATTTTGGGGTAGCTTCAGCCCCCCTAAAATAGGCCTAACGACGTCCCTGGTAACAGCTCAGCTCCTCCCTGAGTCTCTGTGTCTCCTCGTAGCACTGTATTTTCACTTTTTTCAATTACTCTTATAAGGTAAAGTGAAATATTGAAGTTTAACAGTGTGTGACTGCCTCTGGTGGATGTTGTGGAGTATTGTGTTGTCTTTGCTCCAAAGGTTTTTGTACAGAGTTTTGGTGTTTCCTGTTACTGTGGGCTGCAGAGCACAGTAGTACACAGCAGAGTCAGACAGCTGAAGCTTCTGGATCTTCAGTAGAAAGGACTTATCCTTTATTGTAGCATCAACTCTCTCTATTCTTCTAGAATTATCAGCTTTTACAGAGAAACGTTGCAGCATGTACTTTGGGAAATCATTTACTTCTTGTTTGTACCAGTACAAATTCGGACTTGCTCTAGTTGTCTCAAATGTACAGTTAAGAGTAACTGTCTCTCCTTCAGTAGTAATGACATCTCCTGTTGGCTGGATCACTCTGTCTTCTCCTTTACACTCTGGGGAAGAAGAGAACATGCAGAGGAGGAGATAAATCAATAAAGATGATTGATTAAAGGAGAACAATCAGTAGGTTTAAAGAGTTACCTAGCCAGAGAGTCAGAAACATACAGTAAGAATAGTCTGGATTTTAATTAATTTATGTCAGATTAAGTGATCATTAGAAGGTACTAGATGACAATACACATGATTTGTTTTGCTGTTCCGTGAAATAAACAGTAAAAGCACTTAACAGTTCAGTTACTTGTGAAAACTGCTTAGAGAGAAAACATATTTATTGTATCTTACCAAAGAAAAGAGCAGCAAGAAAAATCCACAGCCAATGTTCCATCTCTACAATATATCAACAGGAGAAACTAGCTGATGTTCAACATTCAGTCTGAGAATTGTTCTCTTCACAGCAGCACTTATTATTGACTGAATGGTTGAACACAGTGCAGAAGTAGTGCACCTCCTACTTGATAATGCCACCATCTAGGGGAGGTACGAAGTTCAGTACAACAATTTAGAAAAAAAGCTTCCAGCAGCTTGTCAGTGTGTCAGCTTGTGTTTTTGTACAGAGACTGTGGGTTTGCTGTCACTGTGGGCCTCACAGCACAGTAGTACAGAGCAGAGTCTGTCACTGCAGCAGAGGAGATCTGAAGAATAATTTTGGTTTTATCCTCACTCACTGAAACAGACAGAGGTTGCAGCATTTTGCGTTCCAAAGTGAAAGATGATGAACTCTGGTGGTTTTCCTGGATATTGTCGATACCAGAAGAATTGATCCCCAGCAGCTGCTTGTTTGGAGTATCTGTAGGACAGAGTAACCAAGCTGCCTTCAAAACTGTTCTTTTCTGTTTCTACTGGAGTGAGTTCATCACAGCTTATACCTAAAGGGAGATATAACTCTGTTATTAGATGTAAAAGTCTAAAATCAATGATCAATGATTCAACTTGTTTATGCTGCATAATCTAACATACCTGTAAGGATGGAAAGAAACATCAGAGAAAAAACACAATGCTGCAGTGACAGCATGTTGAATAAAGGTAATGTTGATGGTTTGTGTATTGAACTCTGTTGAATATAGAAGTTCCTCTCTCTTCTATAGTTCAGTAACAGCTCAGCTCCTCCCTGAGTCTCTCTGTAAAGGGATTCTTGACTACATAGTTAACAATTTTGAAGTTTAACAGTGTGTGACTCCCTCTAGTGGATGTTGTGGAGTATTGTGTCTTCTTTGCTCCAAAGGTTTTTGTACAGAGTTTTGGTGTTTCCTGTCACTGTGGGCTGCAGAGCACAGTAGTACACAGCAGAGTCAGACACCTTAGCTGAGGAGATGTTCATATGGATTTGTTTGTCCTCCACTTTAATCTCCAGTCCAGGAATTACGTTATTGTTTTTTCCTACTATTCCTGAAGGAGAGTGGGAGATGATGAACTCTGGTTGTTTTCTTGGATATTGTCGGTACCAGAAGAAAAAAATTCCAGATGAATATCTGTAGGACAGAGTAACAGAGCTGCCTTCTAAACTGTTCTTTTCTTTCTCAGATGGAGTGAGTTCTTCACAGCTCATACCTAAAGGAAGATATAACTGTTATTTCATGTTGTAAAAGATTATATAAATGATTCACATGTAGATGTTATTAGAATAAAACATTTTCATCCTGCATAATCTAACATACCTGTTAGAATGGAGAGAAACATCAGAGAAAACATACAATTCTGCAGTGACAGCATGTTGAATAAAGGTAATGTTGATGGTTTGTGTATTGATCTCTGTTGAATATAGAAGTTCCTCTCTCTCCTGTAGTTCAGCAACAGCTCAGCTCCTCCCTGAGTCTCTCTGTAAAGGGATTCTTGACTTCCTGACCTATCAGGAAAAATATTGAAGTTTAACAGTGTGTAAGTCCCTCTGGTGGATGTCGTGAAGTATTGTGTTGTCTTTTTTCTCCATAGGTTTTTCTACAGAGTTTTGGTGTTCCTGTCATTGTGGGCTGCAGAGCACAGTAGTACACAGCAGAGTCTGTCACTGCAGCAGAGGAGATCTGAAGAATAATTTTGGTTTTATCCTCACTCACTGAAACAGACAGAGGTTGCAGCATTTTGCGTTCCAAAGTGAAAGATGATGAACTCTGGTGGTTTTCCTGGATATTGTCGATACCAGAAGAATTGATCCCCAGCAGCTGCTTGTTTGGAGTATCTGTAGGACAGAGTAACCAAGCTGCCTTCAAAACTGTTCTTTTCTGTTTCTACTGGAGTGAGTTCATCACAGCTTATACCTAAAGGGAGATATAACTCTGTTATTAGATGTAAAAGTCTAAAATCAATGATCAATGATTCAACTTGTTTATGCTGCATAATCTAACATACCTGTAAGGATGGAAAGAAACATCAGAGAAAAAACACAATGCTGCAGTGACAGCATGTTGAATAAAGGTAATGTTGATGGTTTGTGTATTGAACTCTGTTGAATATAGAAGTTCCTCTCTCTTCTATAGTTCAGTAACAGCTCAGCTCCTCCCTGAGTCTCTCTGTAAAGGGATTCTTGACTACATAGTTAACAATTTTGAAGTTTAACAGTGTGTGACTCCCTCTAGTGGATGTTGTGGAGTATTGTGTCGTCTTTGCTCCAAAGGTTTTTGTACAGAGTTTTGGTGTTTCCTGTCACTGTGGGCTGCAGAGCACAGTAGTACACAGCAGAGTCAGACACCTTAGCTGAGGAGATGTTCATATGGATTTGTTTGTCCTCCACTTTAATCTCCAGTCCAGGAATTACGTTATTGTTTTTTTCCCTACTATTCCTGAAGGAGAGTGGGAGATGATGAACTCTGGTTGTTTTCTTGGATATTGTCGGTACCAGAAGAAAAAAAATTCCAGATGAATATCTGTAGGACAGAGTAACAGAGCTGCCTTCTAAACTGTTCTTTTCTTTCTCAGATGGAGTGAGTTCTTCACAGCTCATACCTAAAGGAAGATATAACTGTTATTTCATGTTGTAAAAGATTATATAAATGATTCACATGTAGATGTTATTAGAATAAAAACATTTTCATCCTGCATAATCTAACATACCTGTTAGAATGGAGAGAAACATCAGAGAAAACATACAATTCTGCAGTGACAGCATGTTGAATAAAGGTAATGTTGATGGTTTGTGTATTGATCTCTGTTGAATATAGAAGTTCCTCTCTCTCCTGTAGTTCAGCAACAGCTCAGCTCCTCCCTGAGTCTCTCTGTAAAGGGATTCTTGACTTCCTGACCTATCAGGAAAAATATTGAAGTTTAACAGTGTGTAAGTCCCTCTGGTGGATGTCGTGAAGTATTGTGTTGTCTTTTTTCTCCATAGGTTTTTCTACAGAGTTTTGGTGTTCCTGTCATTGTGGGCTGCAGAGCACAGTAGTACACAGCAGAGTCAGACACATTAGCTGAGATGATTCCCAGTTTAACACGTTTATTTTTCTTGTCAATGTGAGCTGAGAAATCAGAACCAGTTTGATGAATCGATCCTCCCTCTGTGATGGAGAGCAGGAACTCTGGTCTGGATCTCTGGTGTTGTCAGTACCACTGGATACTGTAGATAGTACCCTCATATGTACAGGTCAGGTTGATGTTCCTGCCCTGTGCAACATGTTCTTCAGTACTTTCTGGCTGTATGCTGTTCATGGAACCCAGGGCTGCAAAATGAGTATTATTCACGTCAGTTATCATTAACTTACACAGATAAACCTCTAGTTATGAAGTAACTGGTTAATACAGCAGGTTATATGAGATTTTGATCTCTATTCTATCACTCACCTATAAAGGGAGAGAAAAGTAAAAACAGGTATTATTCACATTTGTTATCATTAACTTACGCAGATAGACAGAGGTGTAAAGTAACGAAGTACAAATACTTTGTTACCTTACTTAAGTAGAAATTTTGTGTATCTATACTTTACTGGAGTAATTATTTTACAGCATACGTTTTACTTCTACTCCTTACATTTTCACGCAATTATCTTTACCTTCTACTCCTTACATTTTAAAAATTGCCTCGTTACTCCTATTTCAGTTTGTCTCGTTTTCATTCCGGCTCATCATCGTTCAAAAACACACACACAAAAAAACCCTATACAAATAAATCGCACCATCCGGAGAGAGTGACTTTGATTGTGGTTGGATGAGAAGTATAAACATAGCTATTTCGACACCCTATTGGTTACGCGACTGTTATCTACCGGACCGAATTGGAATGCGGATTTCGTACCTTATTTAGGTGCCACTTAAATGCCTGCACTTCTCTCTGATGCGAAAACGGACGTTAGAGGGAACTGTAACATCGCCTCACGGGACACTAGTTAACACTACAGTTGGCAGCAGGTAACGTTAGCCTACAGTTAGCTTGCAGCTGGATTACACACGGTTAAAATGCTGACAGCTAAACGGTGTAAAAGTGTGTCTGTATTTCACTGGAGAGGATTGTAACACCAGACTGTAGCTGCCGTTGTCTGAAAAACACAGAAGAGACTGTCACCTTTTTCAGCCCTTCTGAGTTTGCAGGTATTATTTTAATATAACATTATTATAGTCATTATGGCCCTTAGAACAATGTTTTTTTGTTGTAGTGGGGTTTTGTCCCCACGTTTTGGGGTTAAGCTTTTGTCCTTTATGGCATTTTTCCCCCTTACATCAGGGGTCTTCAATCTGTTTAAGCCAAGGACCCCTTTACTTAAAGTGAGATGTAGCAGGAACCCCCTACTACATATTGTATGAAATTAAGCTGCATATTAAACTGGGCCTACATAACTATTAGGGCAACCTAAAGACTTCTTACATACCTTTTTTTCATAAGCTATTAAAATATTAATTGTTGGTATGATTTTATAATTCATATTTGAATGTTACATATGTGGCACAGTAAATCTAGGATTAACTGTATCTGTGGGCTGATGTCTTAGTGACTACCTTACCTATAGGCCAGTAAGCCTATCATCAGTGGGAATTTATATTTGCTAATAATATGTTGCAATGTCTCTGAGGGCCTCCTGTTGAAGATCTCTGCCTGACATTACTTTTACTTTTTACTTTTTACTTTCAGGCAAAATAGAATAGGAAAATATGTTTATATGTCATTTAGACACAAATGCATATTAATAAATGACATGTTGATGTTTGAAAGCCTCTATGTTTTGATATAAATGCAGATATACGAATGTAAAAAAAAAAATAATATTGCACCTGTCAATACAGAACAAACTATTCTGTAGCCTATTTTGCCGTCAATACTGCCGACCTTGTCTTTGTAATCAAATCAGTATATATTTATGTTTAACATGGTATTTCATTTTATCAATGGGAAACATACATGTGTCCAGACAAGGCTAGCAGTAGCAGCACCGCGTCAGACACCTTTCTGGTGGGGAAGGACATAGAAAATCCATGCAGCTGACATGCAGCCGACACGCAGCAGAAACGCCACGCTCACGCCACACCGGCAGTGTGTAACAGGACTTAGTGTAACATGTCTTGTATGAAGTGGTCGTTGTACTTTTCAGCTGACATGGTTCCTGTTTTACAGCTGGTGCAGATTCACTTTCTTTGGTAATTATAGTGAACCTGCTACATGCCTTTTAATATTTCTTTATAGAAAGTTTGCAGGTAAACTGAAACTTAATATTTCAACATTTTACGTTTTAATGCTTTTTTCAGAATGTTTCTTGAATGTAAAGTGGCAGTTTTGTATATTTTGGTCCTCTGCAGCCATTTGAGGTCAAATTCAAAGATGTAGGAGTTGTTGGGGAAGCTTCTGTTTTCATGAAATTCTTAAGATGTTAAATATGGAGGAAATTTTTATTCATAATTCAAATTGAAAGTCCAAAGAGAAATTGAAAGTCCAAAGGGAAAACAAAGCGAGATCAAATTAAAAATATTATTATTTTTAAAATTTTCCATTTGGCTTTGGCTTTTGAATTTATTATTTGGCTTTTGAATTTCAATTTATCATTGGCTTTTAATTTTCATTTAATATTTGGCTTTTGAATTTCAATTTAACATTGGATTTTAATTTTCATTTAATATTTGGCTTTTGAATTTCAATTTAACATTGGATGTTAATTTTCATTTGGCTTTTGAATTTCAATTTAACATTGGATTTTAATTTTCATTTAATATTTGGCTTTTGAATTTCCATTGCCTTTTCATTTGGACTTGACACATGTAAATGTAAATGAGGAGGCGTGGCCCAAAGGCTGGTGGGAGGGTCTGAAACGAAAGGGGTGCAGAGGCACCTTTTGAGCAGCAGGGGGGGCAGACTGCTGAGGAGCACACTGTTAAGCATCTGTCTGCAGATTCACCACTAGGCTGGGTCTTGTTTCACATGATAGAAAATGATGATGTAGGCTAAACACAAACCACATTTCATGCAACAACCGTGAAGTTTTCATGTAGTTACTATAATTGGGCCCGTGTTAGTGAGGACTACATTAGGACTGGATTTAAAGCTGATTCTGGTTCCCAACTTCGCCCCAGGTGTGTCTGTTTAAAACACGACTCAGACAACTTCTCTCTTTTGATGTTATATTTAATTAAGCAACAGTCGAAACATGGGTGTGGGTAGCTCTGCTTACGTGTGTTTGTGTGTGGTCAGATCTCGAGGATGCACACACCCAATCTCAACTGGATAGTCATCGTCCGAACTGCGACCTCTGCTTTTTCTTTCTCTCACTTTGTCTCCGGGTGGTGCGCGCGGTGTGAGGTGCGTGTCCGCGCTATTCTCCAACATGGAGCCTCCTGACTGAACCATCATACAGTTGGTTTGTCATTGATGTGGATTTGCTGCTCATGTGAATCCTCAGGTGTAACCACAGGGACTCTGATAAAACTGGAATAATCAGACTCCATCTGATATGAAGCTGTGGTTTGAATACCACTTCCCTCCTCTTTGAAGAGTAGTCAGATATCTGTGTTCAGGTTTTTGTACAGCCTCTTCTACACTTTGTATCACTGTGTTTCTAGAGCACAGTAGTAGAGACCTGTGTCTGCCAGGGTTAGGGTCTTTATGGTCAGTTCAGTTGAGTTCACTGTTGTTTGGGATTCATATCGGTTATCTGGGATATATTTGTATAATGTGTTGTCTCTTGCTCCTTTCCAAAGTATAAACTGAGGTGCCTGAAGGTCTGAATGATGTCTGTACCAGTGAAGTAAGACATCGTTGTCATTAGTCTCAAATTCACATCTATGTGTGACAGATTCTCCTTCTCTTTTACTGACTTCATCTTCTACAGGAAAGATTTTGTCTCCAGCTATTAGTCCTGAAAAAAAGTAGAGAAAACTAAGTCATCAGACTAACAGCTGACTCCTAAAGGAAGAGCTAACTTAGTTATTTCATGTTGTAAAAGACTTAATACATGATGATACATGATGACATTCAGATGTTATTGGCATATAACTTTTTCATGCTGTATAATTGAACGTACCTGTTAGAATAGAGAGAAACATCAGAGAAAATACACAATGCTGCAGTGACAGCATGTTGAATAAAGGGAATGTTGATGGATTGTGTATTAAACTCTGTTGAATATAGAAGTTCCTCTCTCTTTTATAGTTCAGTAACAGCTCAGCTCCTCCCTGAGTCTTTCCATCTCCTCGTAGCTCTGTATTTTCACTTCTCTGTTACACTAAGGTAAAGTAATTCTAGACTACATGATGGAAACTGTGTAGTTTACCAGTGTGTGACTCCCTCTAATGGACGTTGTGGAGTATTGTGTTGTCTTGCTCCAAAGGTTTTTGTACAGAGTTTTGGTGTTTCCTGTCACTGTGGGCGTCAGAGCACAGTAGTACACAGCAGACTCAGACACCTTAGCTGAGATGATCTCCAGTTTAACAAGTTTCTTTGTTTTGTCAATGTGAGCTGGGAAATCAGAACCAGTTCGATGAATCGATCCTCCCTCTGTGATGTAGAGCAGGAACTCTGGTCTGGATCTCTGGTATTGTCGGTACCACTGGATATTGTAGATAGCACCCTCATATGTACAGGTCAGGGTGATGTTTCTGCCCTCTGCAACATGTTCTTCAGTACTTTCTGGCTTTATGCTGTTCATGGAACCCAGGGCTGCAAAATGAGTATTATTCACGTCATTTATAATTAACTTACACAGATAAACATCTAGTTATGAAATAACTGGTTAATACAGCAGGTTATATGAGACTTTGATCTCTGTTTTAACACTCACCTATAAAGGGAGAGAAAAGTAAAAACAGGTAAAGCAACATGTCTTTGGGTTGTTAAAGCCAAACAGTAGGGCTGGGCGTATCGATCTAAATATCGATACCAAGTTGAGTATTGGTATCGGATCGATACTGTTGTGATGAGATCGGTACTTTTGTTCTAGTTTCTCTCCGAGTTCATGCGAGCACAGCGTCTCTCCAAGTCTGTGCACAGTGTGCAAACAGCGCACCTCTCATTCTCTCTCTCTCTCTCTCTCTCTGGCCCCTCCCCCTCCCTGCTCTGCCGGAGGCGGAGAGCGGAGAGTCAGAACAGTGAGAGAAGCCCGTGATGATGGCGGAAAGAAAGAGAAGCGCTGGGTGGAGTATTGACTCCAGCTGATACGGACACTGCCACATGTGATGTGTGCAAAAAAAGTAATTCGCCACTGTGGTAACACCACCAATTTGCATAAACACATTAAAGCATTAAGTCACCCGAGAGAGAACTCCGAGCTGCAAAAAAAGTTGAGGAAGGAGGAGGGGGGAGAACCCCAAACCAGACCCCCAACACAGAGACAGAGTCTCTGGCAGAGGATTTTCAGCCAAGAAATCAGGAGTATCCAGGTAATCTCCAGTATTAAGCAATGCTGTTCACAGTGATCAGAGAGGCAATTTTAGCAGACTGATAGACCTACTATCATAAATTCAGAAAAAATCCTAATTGTTTCACTGGAACTCAAAATTTTACACATATATTATTTTATTATTTTTATACCGTTACATTGTTTTATATTGTTCTAGTTAGTAAATAACATTTCGATTTCCCTAAAATCTTTGTCCTGTGTTTTATCCTAATCATAATCAACTAACTAAAGACAAAATCACTAAATTATTCAATGATCTTGACGTTACAAGTAAAAAGTATCGGTATCGGTATCGATATCGGCGATACTAGCCCTGTATTTACTTGGTATCGGATCGATACCAAAATTCCCAGTATCGCCCAGCCCTACCAAACAGACAGCAGATGAGCAATGTTCTTCCACTGCAGTAGAATGAAAAAATAAAAAGCCTCTCTGATGTGCAGCACTTCTTATCAACATCAAGGTGATTGTGCTTTTAGTTCCTCAAACATTTCTGCTCTGGAGACAGAAACAATCTCATTGGTTGAGTTAAATGTCAGTGGGCGGGGCCAGAGAATAACATTTTGCTGGAAAGTAAAAAGATAAAACAGCAGTTAAAGATGTAGTAGGTAAGTCTTATAAAACTAACTTTCTGTCATATTTGCTGAAACTGACCCTATGATCCAGTAGAACTACTTGAATTATGTAAAAAAAAAAAAAGACAGCTCCTCTGGCACCTCCTACAGCCTGTAGTGCCATTGGCAAAATCCCACCGCTCCCGGTCGATTTTCTCCAATCAGGGCCACAGGGGTGGTCTATATGCCTGTCAATCACTGCTCAGGTACACGCATACAGCGTTCTCCCCTCCCCCCTCCCCGCGCACGAGCTGCAGAAAGGTTTTCCAAAACTCCGTGAATAATGGAGTGGCTTTTCAGAGGTGGCGTGGCTGCAGGATTTTAAAGATCTGAAGAACGATGCAGAGCCACATTTCCTCTCAACAGGTAACATAATTACCATGAATGATTTATCTTTCACTTGGTTATTAGTAGTCAAGTCCACAAAGTTACGTCGGTGAGGATGATAGTAACGTTAGCACAGTGGTCGGTCTGATATGATGCTGAAATGGCTAACGGTAGTCTGCTAGTTAGCATTGTTTTACGGTTGGTGAGTAAAGTTAACGTTGTGTTAGTGTTTAGTTATTGAACATGTTGTGTGACATGCCGGCAGTTGTGTCAAACTCCGTTGTGTGGGAGGGGCTTAGGAGACTGTTTGGGCTGCAGCAGAAAGGGGGGAGGGACTGAGAAGTTGTTGATGTTCAAATCTGTTGGCAAAGTCTTGGATCTTCACAATCTTACCTACTGCAGCTTTAAAGGGGTGATAGAATGCAAAACCGATTTTACCCTGTCATAGTTGAATAACGACAGTTCAGTGGGTAAAAAGGACATACATAGAAGCTCAAAATCCCATTGACACCCCTTTACTATGAAAATCTCATATTTTGAAACTGCTGCTGAAAACGGGCGAATCCCAACAGAGCTGAGTTGCTTGCGTAGGCAGCTCAAAATCCGGAACCTTAACAGAACAGTCACGCCCCAACATTTACATAGGCTACACAACTGACCTGAGATCAGGTAGTCTTCTGAATCTAGCTAGGTCACGCAGATCTCTGCTATTCCATTACAAAATTCAATTCTGAAACTTTTTTTATGCCAGAAATCAACTAGGTAAAGCTCAGATATGGGCCGTTTTACAAAAATGGATGGCTAATTGCAAATTTTGTCCGACTGTGGGTCGGAATTAAGCAGCCGGTGCTGCCTGGGTTGTTGCCTCGCCGCCCGGCCTGCTGTGAGCTCCGTTATGGCTGGCAGCCATACCCGCGCAGAGTCACCGGTAACACCGCTAATGGACCACTAAACGCCGCGGCTCTGACAGACCTCCAGGGCCTGCAGCTCCCCTCTTCCTGCTAGCTAAATGCCCGGTATGTGTGAGTGAGAGCGCGGTCAGCGAGCTTGTTACACCAGCAATCTGTTACCACAGGTTCCAGTTACTCTTTTAATGTGTGTAATTATAATGTGTTGAGTTATTAAACAAACGATTGGGGAAATAAACGCCGCTTGTCCGCGAGTCTCATTGATAGCGCCTGCGGCTGGATGTAGCTCTATCAATGAGAGCTAGCTAGCCTACTCTTAGAATTCCTCTGGAATTCACAAATATTCATTAACTTGAAATCGGACACCGTTGTTAGGTTTATAGACATATAGTTAGATGTTGTGTAAGTGGCGTGACGAAATTCAAACTGTAATATAATCGAATTAAGGCGAAAAGGAAGCTAACTATCCGTGATTTGTAGCTACACATAGCTAGGATTGAAGGGACAGTCACGGCTAACGAAACACTTTGTCTTCACATATATTCATTAACTTGAAATCAGACACCGTTGTTAGGTTTATAAGAAATAGTTAGATGTTGTGTAAGTGGCGTGACGAAATTCTAACTGTAATATAATCGAATTAAGGCGAAAAGGAAGCTAACTATCCGTGATTTGTAGCTACACATAGCTAGGATTGAAGGGGCAGTCACAGCTAACGAAACACTTTGTCTTCACAAATATTCATTAACTTGAAATCGGACACTGTTGTTAGGTTTATAAGACATTAGTTAGATGTTGTGTAAGTGGCGTGACGAAATTCTAACTGTAAATATACTCGAATTAAGGCAAAAAGGAAGCTAACTATCTGTGATTTGTAGCTATACATAGCTAGGATTGAAGGGACAGTCGCAGCTAACGAAACACTTTGTCTTCACAAATATTCATTAACTTGAAATCGGACACCGTTGTAAGCTTTATAAGACCTTTAGTTAGATTTTGTATAAGTGGCGTGACATGTGTGTAACATGAGGTAACAGATTGCTGGTGTAACAAGCTCGCTGACGGAGCTCTCACTCTCACACAACGGGCCATTTAGCTAGCAGGAAGAGAGGAGTTGAAGGCCCTGGAGCTCTGTCAGGGCAGCGGTGTTGGTAGTCCCTGCTGTGGGCTGCCGTGACGGAGCTCCAAGCACTCATAGCAGGCCGGGGTCTGTGAAGGAAGGCAGGCTGGGCGGCGAGGCAGCACCGGCGGGCGGCGAGGCAGCACCAGCGGGCGGCGAGGCAGCACCAGCGGGCGGCGAGGCAGCACCAGCGGCTAAACTCCGACACACAGTCTTACCAAATTTGCAATTAGCCATCAATTTTCGTAAAACGGCCCATATTTGAGCTTTATATAGTTGATTTCTTGCTTAAAAAAGTATCAGAAGTGAATTTAATAACGAAATAGCCCGATAAACAATGTATAACTTTGCAATGAGACCTGCTGTCGAGTCTCCCATGTGTTTCTATGTAGTTTGCTCAAACCAATCAGCGCGTAGCTCATTCTGAATATTCATCAGCATACCATATTTGGAAGAAAAGCTCTTGTTCCAAATAGAGCCATATTCACAGGGTAGTTAAGGGCCTAATAAAATATCATTCGGGCAATTTTCAGCCCAACCAATGTTACATACCCCATTAGGAGACCTTAAGGAACAGTGTAAAATATCCTATACAATCATTTTATCACCCCTTTAAGAGAAAGAAGGCCTTTGGTAGATGAGTTGTTGTGTGATTGTCTTGAAGTTTAACAGTGTGACTCCCTCTGGTGGATGTTGTGGAGTATTGTGTTGTCTTTGCTACAAACGTTTTTGTACAGAGTTTTGGTGTTTCCTGTCACTGTGGGCCTCACAGCACAGTAGTACACAGCAGAGTCAGACACTGCAGCTGAGGAGATATTCATATGGATTAATTTGTCCTCCACTTCAGCCGTCAGTCCAGGGATTGGATTTTTCATTGTTGTTCCTGTTCCTAAATGAGAGATGATGGATTCTGGTGGTTTTCCTGGATGTTGTCGATACCAATAAAACTCATCACCACTAGTTGGTTGTTTGGAGTATCTGTATGACAGAGTAACAGAGCTGCCTTCTAAACTGTTCTCTTCTTTCTCGACTGGAGTGAGTTCTTTACAGCTGACACCTGAAGGAATAGATAATTCTATTATTTCATGTAGCCTAATAAAATACTCCATAAATTATTCACATTTAGATGTTTTTGTAATAAAACGTTTTTATGCTTTATAATCTAACTTACCTGTTAGAATAAAGAGAAACAGCAGATAAAACAAACAATGCTGCAGTGACAGCATGTTGAATAAAGATAATGTTGAGGTTTGTGTAATGAACTCTGTTGAATATAGAAGTTCCTCTCTCTTCTATAGTTCAGTAACAGCTCAGCTCCTCCCTGAGTCTCTCCGTCCCCTTGTAGCTCTGTATTTTCACTTCTAAAATGTGATTATAGACTAAGCCATGAAAAATATTGAAGTTTACCAGTGTGTTACTCCATCTACTGGACATTGTGGCTGCGCCGGGTGCAAGATAGGGCCCTCAGTTGGTGGATTAGAAGGAGGAACCTGATCACAGTGACAGGGCTCATTCACATGTTTATCCGTGTTTTAATCCCCCAACGTCTCCTTCCAGGTGGCGCTACTAGGATTAGACATGGTTATGGTTAGGGTTAAGGGTAGGGTTAGGTGCAGCGCTGTCTGGAAGAATACGTTAGGGGCTTAACCCTTTTTTTGTCTTCCTGTCAACCTGGAAAAATTTTTTTTTCGATGTTTTTTATGCCTTTTTTCACAGTTTATTTTAGCTTTTTCCAACGTTTTAAATTGTCACATTTTTCTTCTACACATTTTCAGTTCTTATTTCTACATCACATATTTTGTGATATAAAACAAAAATTGAAAACGGGTCAATTTGACCCAAAGTCAACACAAGGGTTAAAAGACCATCAAGCCATTCACAGCCGTGTTATTACCTCAGTAAACATTTTCGTAAGGGCTTTATGGTCTCAATCGATAGCTTTAAGCCTTATTAAATACAGAATGATGTTCATTTTAATTATTTTGTCACTGATTTTAAAATAGACGATGAAGCAGGGTGTGTTTTAAGACGTGGCTACTTTGTAGTTCACGACCTGTCAATAATTACAGAGGCTGGTGGTGTCAATGTTCTTGTTCTGAACTTTAACCATCTTACGTTGTTTTCACTTCTTTAATCAAACATTTTGGTCTCCTAAAAATGGCTTTTTCAGCATTCAGTTGACAAGACACTAAAGGAGTCGGCTGTATACTTTCTCCGGTAAGTAATGTTACATTTATTTTTAAGTAAGGATGCACCGAACCCAGTATTCGGGTTTGAATTCGGCCAAATATTGGGCTTTTTGACGGAGTTCAGGTACTGTCGAACCTTAGAATATTTTCCACCGAACGGTACCAAAGAGAAGTAACAAGAGGCAAAACTCAAGAAAAAGAGATGAACGTACGTTGAACGTTGTGTTGATTGTCTGCTCTTGTCAAAGAGTATAGAAGTAACAAGAGGCGAAACGCAATAGAACGTTCCATTGCAACAAACTCACCCATGACCGAGCTGCAGCTCCACCATCTTGGACTGAAGCCTCTTCTTACTTCTATACTCTTTGTAGAGTGTTACACTTGCACTACGTGCGCTACGCTGTTTGATGTAATGTCTCGTGGTGGAAAGGACCCTAAACAATACACAACATTGCTGTTAAGACATTTGCGTATGAGTTGTGCATGAAGGAATCTACAGACAGCAGCCAAAATGCAGCAACTTCAGGTAAAGAAGGAAAATCACTGCTAAAAACTTGTGTTAACCAGACAGTGCCTCTCCCGGGCTGTCGGCTGTTCTCTTGGTAAATGAGTCTCCCTACAGTGGGAGAGGAGCGACCAAACAGCCAGCTGCTGCTCGTTAGCTAACGTTAGCTTTCTAATTTCACCCCCCTAACATGCCTTCATCATACACTGTTAGGCGATAGCAATGTTCTTTCCTTCGATGTGTAAAGAGCGTGTGAATTCAACATTAAGTTGTTACATTTAACTATTTTAGAGGCTGTGGACGTTGTTTGCATCATTAATGTGTTTACTGTGTTAATGGACTGAGGATCAGAATCAGAATCAGAAAAGCTTTATTACCAAGTAGGTTTTTAACACATACAAAGAATTTGTTTTGGTGTTGGTGTGTTTGTTTGGTGCATGTCACACATTCTCTAAATATAATATAAACAATATAAGTAATGTATAAGTATATGTACACAGTACACAGTATGTATTAAATTAAAAATGACATATTAAAAATAAAATAAAAGATGGGAGTAGAGGATGGGAGTAGAGTTTGGTTTGGTTCGGATCGGGGTTCGGCAGAATCTTAACCAGTGGGTTCGGTATTCTGCCGAACCACAAAAATCTGGGTTTGGTCCATCCCTATTTTTTGTTAGAGGCAAACTCGACGACTCAGAGCAGCTCTGCACAAACCAATGGGTGACGTCACATATGCTCTGTCCATTAATATTCTAGTCTAGGATTTCAACATGTTACGTGTTATGCTCTTTTCAAAATGTTTCTTGAATGTAAAGTGACAGTTTAGTATCCTTTGGTCCGTTTGAGGTCAAATATGGTAGAGTTGCTGGGGAAGCTTTCTGTTTTCATTAAATTCTTAACCTTTAAACACTGTTTGTTGATACCCCCTTAATTTACTGTTCGTGGTCAAAATTGACCGGACAGTTTTAACTGCCCCTATTTTAACATAAATACCAATCAAAATGACAAAGTATTTTTAAAGGTCCCATGGCATGAAAATGTCACTTTATGAGGTTTTTTTAACATTAAAATGAGTTCCCCCAGCCTGCCTATGGTCCCCCAGTGGCTAGAAATGGTGATAGGTGTAAACTGAGTCCTGGGTATCCTGCTCTGCCTTTGAGAAAATGAAAGCTCAGATGGGCCGATCTGGAATCTTGCTCCTTATGAGGTCATGTTACGTGCTCCCTGCCCTGCTCTCTCTTTCCTTTGTTTATCTCAGGTGTGCCTGATTGCTGATTGAGGGTGGCCCCGCCCCTGGATATAAGAGGATGGGAGACAGAGATCCCGGACAGAGACTGAGGCACTGATCACCGTTATTTTTTGGTTACTTTCTTTTGTGTTTCATTGCTTTGAGGATGGACGTCTGGTAGTCTAGTTTTCGCAGCTTTGTTTTGTTATTAGTTAGTTTACTCTTTGGTTAGGGGGGGAAGTTTTGGGTCCGACGGCCCTTGATGGGTTGGCCTAGGCTTCTTCTCTTCTTTTGTTAATTTTGGCCAGATCTCCAGACTCCCATAGTTTTGGTTTAATTAATTGTAGTTAATTTGTGAATAAAGGTTGATTTACTTTTACTACCCTCAGGTTTGGTGATATTAGATGTTGATGGTCACCTTTTTGTTAGCGTGAGGTGTGGACCCAAGAGCGAACACAGACTAGATGGTTGGGAGTTAACAACAGTTCTTTAATGTAAGTTCAGCTGAACAGACATCTTGTAATTCCACGTAGGAGGATGGTGACCCAAATGGAGTGGAGGAGTGGAGATAGGCACGGCAGGCGTGGAAACACACGGGGCTGGTGGCGTGGCTGGAAGCGAAGAGGTGGTAGACCCTCAGCGTCACTTGACGGACTGAAACGAACTGGCGCTGGCTGCCTGGATCACAGGAGTACTTGTGCTGGAGCTTGATTAGTGAATTGCCTGCAGCTGCGCCGGAGAGCCAGGTGCCCTGATGGAAAGACCACGCCTACACACACACACACACACACACACACACACACACACACACACACCAAAAAAAGGAAAACAGCAACCTGTGTCATGACCAAGCCCGTGACAGGACCCCCCCTCAACGAACGCCCCCAGGCGGTCGGCCCGGCTTGCCCGGGTGGTCCCGATAAAAATCCCGGAGAAGGTCCGGATCTAGAATGAAGCTCCGCGGCACCCAGGAACGCTCCTCCGGACCATATCCCTCCCAATCAACCAGGAACTGGAAACCCCGGCCCCGACGGCGAACATCCATGACCCGGTGCACAGTAAAGGCCGGATGGCCATCCACGAGGCGGGGAGGCGGAGGGAGCCCGGCCGGAGGGTTCAGAGGACACACAGAGACAGGCTTGAGAAGGGACACATGAAACACGGGATGCACATTCATGGATACAGGCAACCGCAGCTTCACCGCAGAGGGATTAATCACCTTATCAACAACGAAGGGTCCCACATACCGAGGTGCCAGCTTCTGGGACTCCACCTGCAGCGGGAGATCACGGGAGGACAGCCATACCTCCTGACCCGGTGCATAAGCGGGTGCAGGTACACGACGGCGGTCCGCCAGACGCCGGTTCCGAGCCGCAGTCCGTACCAAGGCAGCCCGAGCCTCCCGCCACACGTGCCGACACCGACGGAGGTGCTCCTGGACCGACGGGGCAGCCACCTCCCGCTCCTGCTCAGGAAAAAGGGGAGGTTGGTAACCAAACATAGCCATGAACGGGGACATACCCGTAGCAGAGCAGGACAGAGAGTTGTGCGCATATTGCACCCAGGCTAGGTGCGTGGACCAGGATGCAGGTTAACGTGACGTCATACACCGCAGAGCCGACTCCAAATCCTGATTCGCTCGTTCCGTCTGGCCGTTTGTCTGAGGGTGATAACCAGAAGAGAGACTAGCAGAGGCACCCAAAGCTGTACAGAAAGCCCGCCAAAGCTCAGATGAGAACTGTGGACCCCGATCCGACACAATGTCCCGAGGTATCCCATGTAATCTAAAAACATGTTGAACCAACAGCTCAGCAGTCTCAAGTGCGGAGGGCAGCTTAGCCAGGGGGATGAAATGCACGGCCTTAGAAAACCTGTCCACTACAGTCAAGATGACTGTGTTGCCGTCCGAAGGTGGAAGGCCGGTGACGAAATCCAGCGCGATGTGAGACCATGGTCGACTGGGAATAGGTAGGGGTAGCAACAAGCCTGCCGGAGGCCTGTGAGAGGCCTTGCTTCGGGTGCAGATGGAGCAGGCCGTCACGAAGGCTCGGGTGTCAGCTGACATCGTGGGCCACCAGAAACGTTGACGCAGGAAGGAGAGGGTGCGGTGGAAACCAGGATGGCAGGTGAGTTTAGACGAATGACCCCACTGGAGGACCTGGGACCTGACAGGATCGGGCACAAACAACAGGTCAGGTGGAGCAGTGACAGGAGCAGGGTGAGTCTGCTGAGACTCCCTCACCACCGCCTCAATGTCCCAAGAGGCTGCGGCCACCACACAGGAGGGGACCAGAATGGTCTCAGATTCACTGACTGTTTCCTCCGACCCGAACTGTCGAGAGAGAGCATCCGGCTTTGTGTTGCGGGAGCCGGGTCTATATGTCAAAGTGAAATTGAACCGTCCCAGGAACAGGGCCCATCGAGCCTGACGACTATTCAGTCGTTTGGCTTAACGAAGATACGCCAAATTCCGGTGATCAGTCCAAACCAGAAATGGCTGTTCCACTCCCTCCAGCCAATGTCTCCACTCCTCCAGAGCCAACACCACCGCCAGTAACTCACGATTTCCCACATCATAGTTGCGTTCAGCAGGCGACAGACGCCGAGAAAAAAGGCGCAGGGATGCAACTTGTTGTCCTGAGGCGACCGCTGTGAGAGGACCGCTCCCACTCCAGTATCCAAGGCGTCCACCTCCACGACAAACTGCAGAGACGAATCTGGGTGGAGTAACACAGGGGCAGAAGAAAACAGGTGTTTGAGCGTGGTGAATGCTGTGTGCACTTTTGAATCCCAGGAGAATGGGACAGAGGGAGAGGTGAGTTGGGTGAGAGGAGCAGCAACCTTACTGTAATCTCTGGTAAACCGACGATAAAAATTGGCAAATCCCAGGAAGCGCTGGAGCTGTTTCCGGGTGGCGGGTATCGGCCACTCAGTCACTGCCTTGATCTTGTTGGGATCCGGCCTCAGCTGTCCCTGCTCCATGATGAACCCCAAAAAACTCACAGATGGAACATGAAATTCACATTTTTCAGCCTTTACGAATAGTTTATTCTCCAGTAGGCGTTGTAACACCAACCTGACGTGCTGGATGTGTTCCTCCATGTTTTGGGAGAATATCAGAATGTCATCCAAGTAGACGAAGATAAACCGGTTGAGCATATCCCTGAGGACGTCATTAACAAGGGCCTGAAAAACAGCTGGAGCGTTAGTGAGACCAAAAGGCATGACCAAATGCTCGAAATGGCCGAGCGGGGTGTTAAAGGCAGTCTTCCACTCATCCCCAGCCCTGATGCGGATGAGGTGGTAGGTGTTTCTCAGGTCCAGTTTTGTGAAGACCTTAGCTCGGTTCAGGGGTTCGAAAGCAGGATCGATGAGAGGAAGAGAGTACTTATTCCTTACAGTTATCTCATTCAAACCACGATAGTCAATACAGGGCCGCAGTGTCGAGTCCTTCTTCTTAACAAAGAAAAACCCAGCTCCCATAGGAGAGGAGGAGGGACGAATGAGCCCAGCAGCTAAAGAGTCGGAGATATACTGCTCCATAGACTCCCTCTCCGGTTTAGACACATTGTATAACCGACGAGAGGGAAGTGGGGCACCAGGTAGGGTTTCAATAGCACAATCGTAAGGTCTGTGAGGGGGCAGAGATAGCGCTTTCTGTTTATTGAATACCTCTCCTAGGTCATGATACATGGAAAGCACAAGGGTGAGATCTGGAAGCTCAGGTAACGGAGTGTTATGGTCCTTACTGGGGGAACGTGCTGACTGCAGACAATGGGAATGACAAAAAGGGCTCCAGCTTACTATCAAACGTGTAGACCAGTCAATGTGTGGATTGTGTAATTGTAACCAGGTCTGGCCTAACACAACAGTAGAGTGGGGTGAGGGAATGACAAAAAATCTGATTACCTCATGGTGATTGCCAGACAGCAGAAGGTTGAGGGGTGCGGTGACGTGAGTGATGCGGGCTAATAGGCGTCCATCCAGAGCGTTGACATCCTTAGGATCCGAGAGGGGTTCCACAGGTAGACCAGCCTTGGTCACTAGGGAGGAATCAATGAAACTGTCATCTGCGCCAGAGTCCACTAGGGCCGTCACGGAGACGGGTTCACCCGAAAACAGAAAGGTAGCCTCCAACTGCATGCGATTATGAGGGAAAGGGGCAGGAATGGCGGTGTGGCTCACCAGGATCCCTCCACTTACTGGTGAGCCGGACTGTTTAACTGAGGGCA
Organism: Perca schrenkii; assembly: GCA_025617405.1. Classification (NCBI taxonomy): domain Eukaryota; kingdom Metazoa; phylum Chordata; class Actinopteri; order Perciformes; family Percidae; genus Perca; species Perca schrenkii. Next base: position 604,606 of record CM046798.1, on the reverse strand, counting down.
GCCTGCACAGTTATGACCTGCCTCACCACAATAGAGACACAATCTACCACGAAGGCGCCGCTGGCGTTCTGCAGGAGTGAGGCGAGCTCTGCCTAGTTGCATGGGTTCCCCCCTGATCTACTGCTTGGGTCTGTTGGGCAGGAAAACTAACTGGGAAAAAAACTAGCAGTGCTACCGCTAGCGGCCTCATGGCGCAAGTTACGAGAACGAGGACGGTGCCTACTCCCGCTCCTCTCTCTGTTACGCTCTCGTAGCCTGTTGTCTAGACGAATGGCCAGGGAAATCAGGGAATCTAAAGTGGTGGTTTCATCCCTAGCTGCTAGCTCGTCCTTCACCTCCTCAGATAGACCGCGAACAAAAGCTGCTTGTAAAGCAGTATTACCCCAACCGCTCTCGGCAGCTAAAGCACGAAACTCTACTGCAAACTCTGCAACTGAAATTGAGCCCTGACAAAGAGAAAATAATCTGTTTCCTGCCTCCCTACCCTGCACTGGGTGGTCAAAAACCTTGCGCATCTCCGAAATGAAGGCATCATAAGACTCAAAAACAGACGAACCCCCTCCCCATAATGCTGTAACCCACTGTGCTGCTTTCCCGGACAGTAAACCCACAATAAAAGATATACGGGACTTATCTGTGTGGTAGGTGGCTGGCTGCTGTTGAAATACTAGGGAGCATTGGAGAAGGAAACGGCTACAGGAACCCAAATCACCAGAGTACCGTTCAGGTAGGGGGAAAAAGGGCTCTCGAGCTAACAAGGGCTGGCTGGAAACCACGGAAGGGGCAGAAGAAGGGGATTGCAGCCGGTGACTGAGCTTCCGAGGAGAGGTGAAGGGTAACTTGATCCAGTTTATCACTGAGCTGAGCGATGCAAGTGGTTAGCTGTTGAAGTGTCTGCTTGGTTTCATGAATTGCCTGCTCATGGCTTCCTACAAGCACACCTTGGGAAGCTAGAGCATGGCGGAGCGAGTCTGTGTCTGCGGAGTCCATTCTGTAGGCCAGTTCGTTCTGTTAGGGTGAGGTGTGGACCCAAGAGCGAACACAGACTAGATGGTTTGGAGTTAACAACAGTTCTTTAATGTAAGTTCAGCTGAACAGACATCTTGTAATTCCACGTAGGAGGATGGTGACCCAAATGGAGTGGAGGAGTGGAGATAGGCACGGCAGGCGTGGAAACACACAGGGCTGGTGGCGTGGCTGGAAGCGAAGAGGTGGTAGACCCTCAGCGTCACTTGACGGACTGAAACGAACTGTCGCTGGCTGCCTGGATCACAGGAGTACTTGTGCTGGAGCTTGATTAGTGAATTGCTTGCAGCTGCGCCGGAGAGCCAGGTGCCCTGATGGAAAGACCACGCCTACACACACACACACACACACACACGACCAAAAAAGGAAAACAGCAGCCTGTGTCATGGCCAGGCCGTGACACTTTTGTTTGTTGTGGCCGTAACAGGTCATAAGGAGCAAGATTACCTCCCCATGAGAGGAGAGAGAGACATCATGGCTTTCAAACGAGCAAAGTGGCAGTTGGTCAAGGCCACACCCTCAACCTCCACCTTTCCCCCACCTCTCAGACACAGAAATGGCACATACTAAGGAAAGCTCATTGTGGGACTGGCTCTAGTGGCTGTAATTCTGCACCAAGGCTGAATTTCGGGAAAGAGACTTCAGATACAATATTAGGGGACCACTAAGGTCTATATAAAAGAGACTTCAGATACAGTATTAGGGGACCACTAAGGTCTATATAAAATAGACTTCAGATACAGTATTAGGGGACCACTAAGGTCTATATAAAAGAGACTTCAGATACAGTATTAGGGGACCACTAAGGTCTATATAAAAGAGACTTCAGATACAGTATTAGGGGACCACTAAGGTCTATATAAAAGCATCCAAAAAGCACCACGTCATGGGACCTTTAAATTAGATTCAACTTTATTGTCATTGTGCAGAGTACAAGTACAAAGACAATGAAATGCAGTTTGCTTCTAACCAGAAGTGAAAAAAGCAGAAAACTGCAATGTGATATACAAAGTATAGACAGGTGGTGCATAGGCAGGACAAGAAATATATTGCAGTGTTATAAGAGCAGAATAAATATGGCTATGTAATATGAACAGTGTATGAACAACATGTAGAGATATGTGAAATGTAGTAGCAGTGACATTATAATAGTAGTATAAATAATATAGATATGCAGTGTATTAGCAGAATATATAATAAGAAAAACAAAATAACAATGGATATTCTGAATGAACAGATATGTACGTACAGTTATGTGCAGTGTGGTAACATAAGAGTAGTAAGAATAAGTGTATGTACAGGATGAATAGTATGAAGAGCAGTAGAATATGGTTATGTATAGGTGTAATTACAGTATGTACATTTGTAATTAAATAAATAGAAAAGTATGGGTGGGATAGGGTAGTGCAAATTGTCCTGGGGGTGCTTACAGTTTTTTACAATTGCTTACACACTAAAATTAAAACTTTCCCACAATTAGCAAAACCTTAGACTCAAGGAGCAAAACACTAGGCTAGATTAGCACAACTGGAAGCACATTGTCAGCTTCACATTTTTTGCAAAACATTACACACAGTGATTTCAAAACACTAAAGACACTTGTATGCATTTTACACAGAAATTTATCATGATGTCACTTCCTTGCAATTTCAAAGCAAAGGCTTTAAAATGAACACACATGAACCGATTGGTTAAACACAGCCACCAGGTACGCAAACACATGACTGCTAAATTGTAGAGACACCAATCTGGTTTAAGCACTATATAAAATGCAGCAGGTAAGTTCACCTGCCTTCAACCAAAATGGAAGGAGTCAGAAGAAGAAGAATGAGAGGGAGAGGGAGAATCCACAGAGGAGGAAAAGGAGGTAGAGGAAGAGGAAGAGTCCCAGCCAGAGGAAGAGGCACACTAGTGGACCATGTTGTGAACCACGGATTGATGCTGAGGGAGACTGGACTAAGAGTCAGCCAAATCTTAGTAGATATACAGTGGCATCTGTCATAAGGACATTTCAACAAGGAAACAGGTCAAAGAAAATCTGTCTACAGTTACAGTAATCAGCTGCTCATTGTTTACACCATATCAGCACTGTTGATACCCCTCCCTGTGACATGAGGATTGAGGGTCGAGAACGACAAGGAGGAAGGGGGACCATATTCACGCGAGGGTGATCTCTGGCCCCAGGCTCAGGTACCCCTCATTGAGGCCCCAGGCCCAGGTACCCCTCATTGAGACCCCAGGCTCAGGTACCCCTCATTGAGGCCATGGAGGACACCTGTGACCAAATCTACGCTGCAGCTGTGCAAGGATGGATTTCGACATTCAAGACGGTTGTCTTGCCAATGTTGATGAAATTCTCTTGGCCGGATCCAGCAAGGCGAAGAGATAATGTCTAGTATTTTCTGTACTTTTTCAGATCTTTTTTTTTGTTTTGTCTGTTTTTTCTGTGATTGTAACCTGTACTGGATAGAATATTTTAGGTTTGTTGTTTGTGGAGCTAACAGTGTTATGCACACTACTGTCGTAGAATGAAAACTGGGACATGTTTTGTTGTTGATTCTCCATGTTGACTGATTTGGGTATATGGAGAGAAATAAATTATATTTCCTCAGTCTGCAGCATTGGTCTTGTGTAGTGTTTGGTGAACTTATTGTAAATGTCTCGGTGTAATTCATTTACAGTACTCTAATCACTGAGAAGTAGAATTGCTAAAAGTGTTTTAGGTTAGCAACAGCAGTGTGTATATGGTTAAAACTTAATTAAGTCAAATGAAAGGTGTGTGTTTCATATGGTAACAAAATATGTTTTTTATAAATTAGTGTATAGTTTTTGCAAGAGTGTTTCATTTTGCAAAGGTGTTTTGCTAATTGGGTGTGTGGTTGTGCTAAATGTGTGTAGTGTTTTGAAAACAGGGGCCCTGTTTTGAAAATCGTGCTTAAGCAATTGGAAAAAACTGTAATAGGTTAAATTGTCACCGGGATAACCTACAGTGTGTTACTCCCTCTAGTGGATAATGTGGAGTATTGTGTTATCGTTGCTCCAAAGGTTTTTGTACAGCGTTTTGGTGTTTCCTGTCACTGTGGGCCAATTGCACCTGACTGCAGTACGCAGATCGGGGTTGGGCCAAATGTGGGCGGAGCTAAACGTTTGACTCCGTGGGCGCGCCGTCTGGTGGCGGACATCAGGCAGCACATTCTCAAACATCAATGCAACACCTTTATAATATAATATATATTATATATAGATATATAGATTATAATAAATAATGATATTTGAATTGTAAAAAGGAAAAAAAGAATGGGGTTGGGTTTAGGAAAAGAAGAACGGGGAAAGCAAACATGACTCCCGGGAAATGAGCCCTTGTCTCTGGGGAACGCCAGACAACAACTGACGGTTGTTAAGGCAGAGGCGGAGTGGCAATCGGGAAAGTCTGGACGAACTAACCTGCTGGCTGCCTGCCCGCGAACGGACGCTGGCTGCCCGCGGACGGACGCTGGCTGCTGGCTGCCTGCCCGCGGACGGACGCTGCCTGCCCGCGAACAGACACTGGCTGCCCGCGGACGGGACGCCGGCTGCCCGCGGGACGGGACGCTGCCTGCCCGCGGACGGGACGGCGGCTGCCCGCGGACGGACGCTGCCTGCCCGCGGACAGACACTGCCTGCCCGCGGACGGACACTGGCTGCCCGCGGACGGACGCCGGCTGCCTGCCCGCGGACGGGACGCCGGCTGCCTGCCCGCGGACGGACGCTGGCTGCCCACGGACGGACGCGGCTGCCGGCTGCCTGCCCGCGAACAGACACTGGCTGCCCGCGGACGGACACTGCCTGCCGGCCGGTGGTCTACAAAATTTCCCGGTAGATGTTTCGGTTCCACTCCGCCGCTGGGTTATGGAAAAGGATAACGGGGAAAGCAAACGTAATTCGCAGGAAATGAGCCCATATCTCTGGGGGACGCCAACAACGGACGGTTGGGTTAAGAAAAACAACAATGGGAAAAGCAAATTTCACACACGGGAAAAGATCTCCGGTCAGCTTGAAAGTCCTGTGTTTTCCCCTCAGACCAATTGCCAGAGTGATAAAGAAATGGCTCTGCCAATTGCTATTTGGCAAGTGGGCGGAGTCAAACGTTTAGCTCCACCCACATTGAGCCACTCCTCGATCTGCGTACTGCAGTCAGGGCTTACTACTGTGGGCTGCAGAGCACAGTAGTACACAGCAGAGTCAGACAGCTGTAGCTTCTGGATCTTCAGAGGAACTGATGGCTTGTTGACTGTAGCATACATTCTTTATTTCTGAAAGTCTTCAGCATCATTTGTTCCAGAGTAGACTTGTAGTATGAACATTGGAAAGCCATTTACTTCTTGTTTGTACCAGAACAAACGGGGGAAATGTGTCACTGGTCTCAAATGTACAGTAAAGAGTAACTGTCTCTCCTTCAGTAGCAATGGCATCTCCTGTTGGCTGGATCACTCTGTCTTCTCCTTTACACTCTGGGGAAGAAGAGAACATTCAGAGGAGGAGATGAATCAATAAAGGTGATTGATTTAAAGCAGAACAGTAGGTTTAAAGAGTAAATAATCTGGATTTTCCCTTACTGATGTTTTATGTCAGAGAAAAACATATAACATGTTATTCAGAATGTACGAGATACCAACAGAAATTATCTGTTTTTGTCTTTTTGTACATTAAAACACTATGTATCTTACCAAAGAGAAGAGCAGCAAAAATAATCCACAGCCAATGTTCCATCTCTACAACAAGGTTTAAATCAACAAGAGAAACTTGCTGATGTTCAACATTCAGTCTGAGAATTGTTCTCTTCACAGCAGTACTTATTATTGACTGAATGGTTGAACACAGTGCAGAAGTAGTGCACTGCCTACTTGATAATGTAATCCTCTATCAGTGTGTGACTCCATCTGCTGGACATTGTGGAGTATTGTGTTATCTTTGCTCCAAAGGTTTTTGTACCTAGTTTTGGTGTTTCCTGTCACTGTGGGCCTCAGAGCACAGTAGTACACAGCAGAGTCAGACAGCTGAATCTTCTGGATCTTCAGAGGAACTGACTTATTCTTGATTGTAGCATCAATTCTCTCTTGCACTTTAGAATTATCAGTGTTTACAGAGAAACGTTGCAGCAGCATCTTTGGGAAATCATTTTCTTTTTGTTTGTACCAGAACAAAGTGGGACTCAAAGTTGTCTCAAATGTACAGTCAAGAGTCACTGTCTCTCCTTCAGTAGTAATGACATCTCCTGTTGGCTGGATCACTCTATCTTCTCCTTTACACTCTGGGGAAGAAGAGAACATGCAGAGGAAGAGATGAATCAATAAAGATGATTGATTAAAGGAGAACAATCAGTATTTTAAATAGTTACCTAGCCAGAGAGTCAGAATCAGGATGTTAGTCAGCCAGTGTTTCATGTCTGCAGTGAGAGGGGAGGAGAGAGAGGAAGAGCATTGATACTCTGATGGATCTGGGCCTTCACATCATTGGTCCTTCCTCTTTATCATCTGTTGGGGATCTCTCAACAGCACAATTTGTGATTGTCTTGAAGTTTAACAGTGTGTGACTCCCTCTGGTGGACATTGTGGAGTATTGTGTTCTCTTTCCTCCAAAGGTTTTTGTACAGAGTTTTGGTGTTTCCTGTAACTGTGGGCCTCACAGCACAGTAGTACACAGCAGAGTCAGACACTGCAGCAGATGAGATCTGCAGATCTATTTTGGTTTTATCCTCACTCACACTCACTGAAGCAGACAGTCTAGAGGTTGCAGCATTTTGCGTTCCCAAGAGAAAGATGAGAAACTCCAGTGGTTTTCCTGGATATTGTCGATACCAGTAGAAATAATCACCACCAGGCGCTTGTTTGGAGTATCTGTAGGACAGAGTAACAGAGCTGCCTTCTAAACTGTTCTTTTCTGTCTCTACTGGAGTGAGGTCTTCACAGCTGATACCTAGAGGAAGATATAACTTCTAATTGTTATTAGATCTAAAAAAATTATTCACATTCAGATACTCAGAAGCTTTTTCATGCTGTATAATCTAACATACCTGCTAGAATGGAAAGAAACATCAGAGAAAACACACAATGCTGCAGTGACAGCATGTTGAATAAAGGTAATGTTAATGGTTTGTGTATTGAACTCTGTTGAATATAGAAGTTCCTCTCTCTTCTATAGTTCAGTAACAGCTCAGCTCCTCCCTAAATCTCTCCGTCTCCTCGTAGCTCTGTATTTTCACTTCTCTCAGTAACACTTCTAGGACAATTATTCTAGACTACATCATATTGAGGTTTAACAGTGTGTTACTCCCTCTGGTGGATGTTGTGGAGTATTGTGTTGTCTTTGCTCCAAAGGTTTTTGTACAGAGTTTTGGTGTTTCCTGTCACTGTGGGCCTCAGAGCACAGTAGTACACAGCAGAGTCAGACACTACAGCAGAGGAGATCTGAAGATCAATTTGATTTCTCTCCTCATTCAGTGTAGCAGTAAGTCGAGGGTGAGGAGGTTTTGCTTCCACTACTGAAGGCGATGTTGTATCAGTGATCAGGAGAAGGAACTGAGGAGCTGATCCAAGATCCTGTCGATACCACTGGAGATTTTCAGCTTTAACTGAATAGGTACAGGACAGAGTAACATTAGAGCCCTCTGATGAAAACACTTCAGCACTGCTGGCAGTAATATCATCTTCCATCGTGTTACCTAGTGAGGTAAACAACATGTTAGATTTACTCTTCTGTTCCAAAGTCACATATCCAACATTTGAAAAGCATATTTTTGATAGTTTATTATGCTGTTAAAAATCTTGATACAATGAGATAACGTGATGACATCTAAATTATTATTTTTGAAATGTGTAACTTTGAACTCCATCTAAAATCTGAAGTGGATCTGTAATTCTTTGAAAATGTCTTTGTATTTCAGGATTTATAATCAAAAACATATGTACCTATGAGAGTGAAGCAGAACAGAATCGCAGTGAGTTTTTCCATGTCTGCAGAGGTGAAATGCTGTTTTTGAATGTTCAGGATAAATAAGTTTTGTGAGTTGTTTGGTCTGATGTTCACAGCTGTAATCAAACAGTTCTCTGTGATGAAGCCACCTCTGCAGTCAGTAGGAGGAGACTCAGATGTTGAATTAGTTTCATTCTTCAAGTCTTCATCACAACTGTGTTTCATTAGTGAAAAGAATCCAGACTGGCTCATAAAATACACTGAAGTTTAACAGTGTGTGACTCCCTCTGGTGGATGTTGTGGAGTATTGTGTTGTCTTTGCTCCAAAGGAGTTTTGGTGTTTCCTGTCACTGTGGGCCTCAGACCACAGTAGTACACAGCAGAGTCAGACAGCTGAATATTCTTGATCTTCAGAGGAACTGATGTCTTGTTGATTATAGCATCAAATCTGTCCTTCTGGAACTCTGGAGCATTCTCTTCTGTTCCATTGGTATCACGTCTCAAAATAAACATTGGGAAATCATTGACTTCTTGGTACATCTTGTTTGTACCAGAACAAATATGCATTCGAGCTAACACTGACTTTGAATGTACAGCCAAGAGTAACTGTCTCTCCTTCCAACATGGCATCATGACTTTGCGTAAATATACACGCCACTTTCATAAAGCAAAATGGCATTGTTATTGTATGCATTTTCAGCTATCCACGTGTATGCCTACGCTGTATACAGCTGATGTAAACATACCCACCACGTGGTCTCGCGACGTACTATCGCAAGAACGTCACACGCCTGTTAAAAAAAAAAAAGAATGGTTGGGTTTAGGAAAAGAACACAGGGAAAGGCTTTAGTAACAAAACAGTGACAATAACATGGAAAATAACGACAAAAACAAGCTTAGGAAAACAATAAATCGTTGGGTTTAGGAAAGAAACATTGGGTAAGGCTTATTAAAAAAATAAATAAAAAAAAACGGCTGAAACGGCTGAAAAATCGCCACACGCGGGACACGAACCCAGCTCTCCCGGGTGAAAGTCCTGTGTCTCAATCCCCCGTTTCATGTCTGCAGTGAGAGGGGAGGAGAGAGAGGAAGAGCATTGATACTCTGATGGATCTGGGCCTTCACATCATTGGTCCTTCCTCTTCATCATCCGTTGAGGACAGAGGTGGGACCAAGTCACTGTTTTGCAAGTCACAACTAAGTGTCAAGTCTTTGCACCGAAGTCCCAAGTGAAGACAAGGATGTGACGAGTGAAGTCCTAAGTAAAGTTCCAATTCCTTAACTTTGTGTTTCGAGCCATAAACAGGTCATGAAGCAATCTTCACCAAATGTAGACAACCAACCCGTTCTCACGCCAGGTCGTGTAATAGTCACGTTATTTTGATTCATAAATTTGTGTACAGGTTACGAATACTTATTTTGACGTTTTTTTTCATGTATATGCAACGACTTTTGAACGTGTACAGGTGACACTTTTTGAAGCTGCTCTGGGGGACGCGACAACGGAGAAATGAAGCGCCACACGCCGGCCAAAACAACGGGATGGGCCGCCACTCGTGGGCTGCCTCTCGCAGGACGCGATCCACGGGCGCAGGGGCACACAAAAACGGGGAATGAAACGCCACAACGGGGAAATGAAACAATAACTGGATGGCTGTGGTTAGGAAAAAAAAAGAATGGGGAAAGGAACCGTCACACGCGGGACACACCGACAAAGGAACTGCAACACGCGGGACGCGATCCCCGGTCTCCGGGGTGAAAGTTCTGTGTTTTCTGACCCATCCACCACCTCGACCATGACTTAATAGATTAAAATAACGTAACTATATAACAACCTGCCGTGAGACCTGGCTGAGACAACAGAGTTATAATAAATTAAATTTACCCAAATCATAAATAAATTTTTTATACCATGTTTTTATCAAGTGCTACTGAACTTATTAACTCTGACTCTGTACTCTCGTACTTTCATAATGTTTTATCTTTAAATAGTTTTTACCTGCTGCTCCTGTGCACTCTGCTGTGTTTGAGGAATTTAAGCCAGTTTCTGTGACGGTGCTTATTGAGGTAGTGCCACACATGAAACCTACCTACTGTCCCTTAGACATGGTTCCCACCAGGATGGTGAAGGAGGTTTTTAATAGCACCATTGGGTCGAGTCTACTTACTTTTTTAAATTCTTGTCTTATTTTAGGTTCTGTCCCAGCTGCCTTTAAACATGCTGTGGTCAGGCCCCTACTTAAGAAGCCTCATCTTGACCCCACAGTGTTGTCCAATTTTTTTCTCTCATCTGCCTTTTCTTTCAAAGGTTTTGGAAAAAGTTGTTTTCATACAGTTACAAACCTTTTTACAACAGAACTCTGTGTTTGAAGAGTTCAGATCACGTCACAGCACTGGGTCTGCACTGTTGAGAGTACACAATGATATTGTCTTGTCTGTAGATGCTGGGAATCCTGCTGTTTGAGTGCTCTTGGACCTCACAGTGGCTTTTGATACAGTGGACCATGCAGTCCTCTCTCGCTTTGATCAAGACTCGGCACTTAAATGGTTTAGCTCCTATATGGCAAATAGGAGCTTCTCTGTCATGACTGGTGACCTCTCCTCATCACTAACTCCTCTCTCTTGTGCTGTACCTAGGAGTTCAATACTTGGCCCCATCCTGTTTTTCTTATACATGTTGCCTTTAGGGGCATTATATATATTATAGGTAAGCACAACAATTTCATTGTTATGCAGATGATTTTCAAATTGATTTGCCTTTGAAACACAATTACAGTGTCACACTAAACTCCCTGTTTAGTTGTATTAATGATATTAAATTGTGGCTTTCACAAAACGTTCTTAATTTGAATGAAGATATGTGTATTACCTTCAGTACTTCATGCATGCCAAACGGTCCAGCTTTGAGTTTGGGAGCTCTGGCTTCATACACTAAGCCAGCTGTCAAGAATTTGGGGGTTACATTTGATTGCAGCATGACATTTGATAAGCAGATCAGCAATGTTGTCAGAATGAGCTTTTTCCAGCTTCCTCTCCTGGCTAAAGTTAAGCCCTTCCTTAACAGGCATGATCTAGATAGCTCCTCCCTAAGTCTCTGCCTCCTCGTAGCTCTGTATTTTCACTTCTCTCTCTTACACATTTAAGGTAAAGTGATTCAAAATTACATCATATTGAAGTTTAACAGTGTGTGACTCCCTCTGCTGGATGTTGTGGAGTATTGTGTTGTCGTTGCTCCAAAGGATTTTGTACAGAGTTGTGGTGTTTCCTGTCACTGTGGGCTGCAGAGCACAGTAGTACACAGCAGAGTCAGACAGCTGAAGCTTCTGGATCTTCAGAGGAACTGATCTTAACTTGGAATTGTGTGTAGATGAAAATCTCTCCTTGAACTCGTCTGGTGTGTTCCCTTTATCCCCTTGAACGCGCATCAGAATGAATTTGGGGCTGTTGTTTCCATCCTGTTTGTACCAGAAGAGATAATTAGTAGTTGCACTGCTGTTATATAGACAGCCAAGTGTTACTGCCTCTCCTTCAGTAGCAGTCACATCTTCTTTAGGTTGCAGCACGTTGTCTTTTTGTGCTCTGCATTCTGTAAAACAGCAACAAACACAATCAGTGTGCTGTCAAAGAATCATATCAATGTTGGATTGATATCAAAGAAACAGAGTTGTGTTCATACCAAGGCTCATAGCAGCCAGCAACACTGAGATGAACAGAGGCTTCATATCTGCAGTGTGGAGTAACTCTGAGCTACAGCAAGTATAAAGAAGGCTGTGATCTCTCTGTTTAGTCTTCATCAACACTAAGTTGGCGGATTAGAAGGACGAACCTGATCACAGTGACAGGGCTCATTCACAGCCCTGGGTTATTCCCCCTACTGACAAACTTTACACCTAACACATGTTGTGCCTCTCTCCTTTCTTAGTGTAATTCTTCTTGCATGAAGTAGTCTTTGTAGTTTTCAGCTGACATGGTTCCTGTTTTACAGCTGGTGCAGATTAACTTTGTTTGGTAATTGTAGTGAAATTGGACATGCATTTTAATATTTCTTTATAGAAAGTTTGAAAGTAAACTGAGACTTAATATTTTAACATGTTACGTTTCATGCTTTTTTCAGAAAGTTTCTTGATTGTAAAGTGAGAGTTTGAGGTCAAATTCAAAGATGGTGAAGTTGTTGGGGAAGCTTCTGTTTTCATAAAGTTCTGAAGTTAGTAAAATCTTCAGCGGTAAAAATGTGATTCTACTGAGTTCTTCTGTGAATTATGATGTTATGGAATATAAACTACCAGTGATTTCAGAGTTTTATTAGTGTTTCAGTGTCTATTTGGGATGCAGATCAACATGTTGAACTATGGAAGGGGTTCATTGTGGCCTTTGTATTTTCATTGTTTCTATCGGCAGTTGGTATAAACAGAGCCAAAAGTTTAAATCCAGTGGATTCCATAGTTACATGTCTGTGGCAGGCACAACATTTCCTACATTTTGACAAACCATGATGTATGAAGAGTGAAAACTGTAGAGGAGAGAGCAATTTGTGTGGAAAAATATCAGAGAATCGTACTGCAGCTCCCCCCACTGTCCTCCCCTCTGGCTCTCAACATTCCATCCCATACACACATATTGGAAAATCTGAAACGGTCTGAAAATGGGATGATACATAACCTGTGATTGGGTAGAAACTGTCCTTGATATCAGAATGCCCATTCAGCCCAATGAAGGCCAAAGTCTTGTCTTCGGTTTAAACTTTTAATTATTTTTCTAGATTAAAGTATAGCGATACAGCATGGTCACAAAGAGGGGTTGTTTTGAGCTATGTTAAGTCATTTCCTGATGATTTCCCATTAAAGTCTATGGGAAATTTTAACATTGTGGCCTAATGGCCCACAGGGTATGAAGAGGATTTAGTAGGCAAGTCAGTGTCCATTTATTTGTTGTCATTGTGTCTTGTGTTTGAACCATCATACAGTTGGTTTGTCTTGGTTTGTGGATTAGCTGCTCATGTGAATCCTCCCACAGTGTTACATTAGCAGCTGTAACCACAGGGACTCTGATAAAACTGGAATAATCAGAATCCATCTGATATGAAGCTGTGGTTTGAATACCACTTCCCTCCTCTTTGAAGAGTAGTCAAATATCTGTGTTCAGGTTTTTGTACAGCCTCTTCTACACTTTGTATCACTGTGTTTCTAGAGCACAGTAGTAGAGACCTGTGTCTGCCAGGGTTAGTGTCTTTATGGTCAGTTCTGTTGATTTCACTGATGTTATGGATTCATACCGCTCATCTGGGATGTATTTGGATGTGCCTGTTGCTCTTTTCCAGAGTATAAACTGTGGTGTCTGAAGGTCTGAATGATGTCTGTACCAGTGAAGCTCAGGATTACTATATCTTGTCTCATATTCACATCTAAGTGTGACAGATTCTCCTTCACTTTTACTGAATTCAGCTTCATCAGGAGAAATTTTGTCTCCAGCTATTATTCCTGAAAAAAGTAGAGAAAATGAAGTCATTAGACTAACATTGTTCATGAGGCTGAGAGGAGAAGACAGTGGAAAATGTCAACTGTACATTGTTACTCTGGACAGAAACAGCTCAAATATTCATAGATTTCTGCTCTGAACTGCAATTAATATAAATCTTAATAAAACCATGTTGTTTTTTGTATCTTACCAAAGAAAAGAGCAGCAAGAATAATCCACAGCCAATGTTCCATTTCTACAACAAGGTTTAAATCAACAGGAGAAACTAGCTGATGTTCAACATTCAGTCTGAGAATTGTTCTCTTCACAGCAGCACTTATTATTGACTGAATGTTTGAACACAGTGCAGAAGTAGTGCACCTCCTACTTGATAATGTCGCCCTCTAGGGGAGGAACACAGTTCAGTACAACAGTGTAGAAAAAATCTTCCAGCAGCTTGTCAGTGTATCATCTTGTGTTTTTGTACAGAGACTGTGGGTTTCCTGTCACTGTGGGCTTCACAGCACAGTAGTACAGAGCAGAGTCTGTCACTGCAGCAGAGGAGATCTGAAGATTCAGAAGCTTTTCTCCAGACAGTTTAGTAGAGAACCTTGTGTCTGATTGAAGAGACTCCCCTGATTTTGTAATACCTAGCCCTGAAATGTGCAGGAGAAACTTTGGTTGTTTTCCTGGATACTGTCGATACCAGAAGAAGTGATCATTAGCATCCATAGTCTTGGAGTATCTGTAGGACAGAGTAACTGTGCTGCCTTCTAAACTGTTCTCTTCTTTCTTGGCTGGAGTGAGCTCTTCACTGCTGACACCTAAATTAAGAGACAACTTATATTTTTACAATATTTTCAAGAAATTAATCACAGTTTTGAAACATTACAATCAAAGAGAAAATGCAGAATATTACTTGCCCGTTATAATTGAAATAAACAGTAGATAAATCACACAATTATCCAATGATGGCATGCTGGATAAAGTAAAGTCTGTTTTGTTTATTGATCTCTGTTGAATATAGAAGTTCCTCTCTCTTCTATAGTTCAGTAACAGCTCAGCTCCTCCCGGAGTCTCTCCGTCTCATCATAGCTCTTTATTTTCACTTCTCTCAGTTACATGTCTTAGGAAAAGTGATTCTAAATTAAATCATATTAAAGTTTAACAGTGTGTGACTCCCTCTGGTGGACATTGTGGAGTATCGTGTTGTCTTTGCTGCAAAGGAGTTTTGGTGTTTCCTGTCACTGTGGGCCTCACAGCACAGTAGTACACAGCAGAGTCAGACACCTTAGCTGAAGAGATGTTCATATGGATTTGTTTGTCCGCCACTTTAATCTTCATTTCAGGGATTACATTATTGTTGGTTCCTTCTTTTCCTGAAGCAGAGTGGGAGACGATGAACTCTGGTGGTTTTCCTGGAAGTTGTCGGTACCAGAAGAAATAATTACTCGTTGACAATTCCAAGTATCTGTAGGACAGAGTAACAGAGCTGTCTTCTAAACTGTTCTCTTCTTTCTCTACTGGAGTGAGTTCTTCACAGCTGACACCTAAAGGAAGAGATCACTCTGTTGTTTCATGTTGTAAAAGACTTAATACATGATTCACATTCAGATGTTATTAGAATAAAAGTTTTCAGGCTCCATAGTCTAACATACCTGTTAGAATGAAGAGAAACAGCAGAGAAAACACACAATGCAGCATGTTGAATAAAGGTAATGTTGATGGTTTGTGTATTGATCTCTGTTGAATATAAAAGTTACTCTCTCTTCTATAGTTCAGTAACAGCTCAGCTCCTCCCTGAGTCTCTCTGTCTCCTTGTAGCTCTGCATTTTCACTTCTCTGTTACACTACTAAGGTAAAGTTATTCTAGACTACATGAAGAAAACTATGTAGTTTAACAGTGTGTGACTCCCTCTGGTGGATGTTGTGGAGTATTGTGTTGTCTTTGCTCCAAAGGTTTTTGTTTCATGTTTTGGTGTTTCCTGTCACTGTGGGCCTCACAGCACAGTAGTACACAGCAGAGTCAGACAGCTGACGCTTCTGGATCTTCAAAAGGAATTGATGCCTTGTTGATTGTAGCATCAAATCTGTCCTTCTGGAATTCTGGAGCATTATCTTTTGAGTTTAAGTAACGCTTCAACATGTACTTTGGGAAGTCATTGACTTCTTGTTTTTACCAGAACAAATAGGGAGTTCGGTCACTGGTCTCAAATGTACAGTCAAGAGTAGCCGTCTCTCCTTCAGCAGTAATAACATCTCCTGTTGGCTGGATCACTTCACGTCTTCTCCTTTAAACTCTGGGGAAGAAGAGAACATGCAGATGGAGAGATAAATTAATAAAGATTGTTGATTAAAGAAAAACATTCAGAAGGTTTAAAGAGATGCGTAGCCAGAGATTCAGAAAACAATGTTCATTGTCTGATGTCTGACTATACCAAATAAAAGTTATTAAGACAACACAGTCTCACTCCCTACTCGTCAAATGCATGGTCAAGGACCCTGGCGTCAAGTGTCAACGAAATAGGGGTACCCTTAACTTCATTTTTCGACGAGGGGGTCCGTCAGATAGACATACATGTTATTCCCTCCCCGTCGGATATCGACGAAAGAAAAAAACACGCCCCCACTCCCTTAACTCTAAATCTGGGACAGTTATTGGTATTTTTAGCCCAATAACCGCTGCTTTAATCAACATTATTCACGAGATATTAACATGGTTTATATGTATTTCTTTTAATGTTATTATTTCGGTCTATTTCGGCCAGGGAAGCTGGGTTGCTTTTTTGTTGATTTATATTTTTTAAACTATAACGCCAAATCTATCAACATTTATTTAGATGTTATCATGGTATTCATTTCTTTACTTTAATAATATTATTTTGGTCTTATTACCGGTGAAATATTACAGTATATGCTGTAATACAGAACATAACGCTATGATCCGAGCTGGACGCATTCAAAGCCGATAGGCCTATCCCCCAATGCAATGCGGCCATTCATTTCAAAGAATCGGGCAGCGATCAGCTGGTCTTTAACGCCAGGATCGCTTCAATATCCATATATACAGTCAGTGGTCAGCATCACTTCAATATACATATATACAGTCAGTGATTGTGTCACCAGCAACAACACGTTGCTCAGTTTTGTTCCAGTAAGTTATGAACCATAATAACGTTTAAACGAATCCGCGGGAAACTCCGGAAGTGACGTAGTACGTCCCGCTCAGCGGATACGAAGATACAAATATATAATATTCGTAATATTGATGTTTTTTTCTAACGTTGTATTTGAGGAGGTAAACAATAAAGATAGTTATAATAATAAAATACAGTTTCATGTATTTGTCTCATGTATTGTGTGCTCAGCCGGCCGGCGGGCGGCATCAATCTGAAATGGAATCAAGCCGTCTTACGGCAGACAGCAGAAACAGGAGCCGAACGAGTCCCCCCACCCACCCCGGAAGAACTACAAGTGCTCAAGCTTTGTAACAGCTTCTGTGGCGTTTCTTATGGGAGTTGTAGTTTTAAAGTATATTGGTATATTTCTCATAAGTAGAAGTCGGCAGTGTATAATTTTGGATACACCCTGGGGTTTTTTGGTATGGAGAACACACTGGTGTCATCAGATTTTAAAAATAAAATCGTTAAATAGGGGAAAATAGCTTATTACCATATTTGACAGTGCTTACAGTAGTTACAATTTGGTGACCATATCTACATGACAGCTGAGGTCCAGAGCTTTCTATAACAGCTGGTCTTATGTGTGTAGCACCTTCTGTTGCTAAATGACAGGCCTTCATACATGGACTGGGTTCAAGGTTCAGAGGTCAATATTTCAAAGCAGGAGTAATGTATCCTCTTCAGACTGACATATGTTACTCTCCAGGTTGAGACCTTTCCAACGATGTGTTTGCTATAGTCCTACGACAACGTTTTAATTTTACACATCATGGAGACCACTTAGCAGGAGATACTTTATTGTCCCCAGAGGGATATTTGCCTTGAGTTCAAATGCTTCACAAATAACACTTGACATATTGTTTTATCATACAGCTGACATACTTACAATAAAGAACAACATGAACAAAGGGATATAGGCTAGACTGAACGACTGAAAGCACATCACACAGCAACAATCTATTGCTCATCTTTCACAAACAGTGACAAGAGCAACACAACCATGCTTCATATCATGAAGCTATTGCACACCCTCAATCTCAAGCAACATTATTTAAAGTTTTAATTGAGGTAGGTCCAAATTAGGCCTATAGTTTAGAAAAGTTAAATGTACCCATATCTTCTGCCAGAAGATAAGAGCTCATACTTGGCATGGAGAATAAAGATAGAGCAGACCATATTCTGTGTGCTTGCCTGGAGAGACTGGTTTCTATTCCTCTACACAACCTTCATGACAGTCATATTAATATGCTCTGTAATGCAGCCTTGTATAACATAAACCATCTGATTCACCATGGGTGTCTGCTCTAAATGATAACACACACTTTCAACACGGGCCTTCCAGCCAAAGGTGCATGTTGTCCATATGAACACCATTGGGCCTATAGGAGCAGAGCCGATGGATTGGTTCATCATTTATGACCTCTGATATCCTCTGACCCAGCTCTATCTCGAGAGTTACCTCAACTTCAGTTTCAAAGGGGGGGGGGTCAGCTTTTCTTAGACATGAGTAGGGGGGGGCACCAAGGAAAAAAGGTTGGGAACCACTGCTCTGACCCATGTCATGACCCTTTTCTCAGCTTGTGAAATGGTTGAATGAGATGTGTGAGTTTTGTCTTTGTGCAGTAGGGCTGAGGTAGAAGTGTGCCAAAAATGCCAAAACACATGTTGTATATGTACACATACCCAAACAAAGCTTTATACATCTTAATCTGTGAACAAAAACCTCGGCAACAATCTGCTTATCCTTTTAATTTCCTGAAAATGCTTCAAATTTTGAAAAGGTAGTCTCAGTAAAGGCTAGAAAGGTTAGGATGGCTACAAGCTGTAACCACGGTGATTGATTTGAGGACCATCTTCTGAATATAATAATTAATATGTTAGGCCTAAAATAAATTGATATTTCAAAAAAAGTAATTTATTTAAAACAACTAATAATGCAGTGTGATTTTAAATCAAACTAAGTCCCACACATAAATATACTCTTATACTGTTTTATTCCCCTTTAGTCTTTGCTATTAATATTAATCAACTGCAAAATTAGAAAATTGCGTTTTTAAATAACTATGCATGGAAAATAAAATAAAAAATGCTTCCCTTTGTATATAGTTTATTGTTTTTCACAACAGTACAATTCAAAACAAATGCAAATTAGTCAAACAAGCCATTAGGCTGTAGTTCTAAACACTCAACTGTAGGTTGAGGCAAATCAAAGTGCTAAATATAAAACACAATGTTTTCATTATTAGTATTTTATTGTGTAAATTCTCACATTCAACATTCTTTCACAGACGAGATGTGGAATTTCCACGTCACTTCCACGGATTTGTTTAAACGTAGACAAATACATGAAACTGTATTTTATTATTATAACTATCTTTATTGTTTAACTCCTCAAATACAACGTTAGAAAAAAACATCAATATTAAGAATATTATATATTTGCATCTTCGTATCCGCTGAGCGGGACGTACTACGTCACTTCCGGAGTTTTCCGCGGATTTGTTTAAACGTTATTATGGTTCATAACTTACTGGAACAAAACTGAGCATCGTGTTGTTGCTGGTGACACAACCACTGACTGTATATATGTATATTGAAGTGATACTGACCACTGACTGTATATATATATATTGAAGTGATACTGACCACTGACTGTATATATGTATATTGAAGTGATACTGATCACTGACTGTATATATGTATATTGAAGTGATACTGATCACTGACTGTATATATGTATATTGAAGTGATACTGACCACTGACTGTATATATGTATATTGAAGTGATACTGACCACTGACTGTATATATGGATATTGAAGCGATCCTGGCGTTAAAGACCCGCTGATCGCTGCCCGATTCTTTGAAATGAATGGCCGCATTGCATTGGGGGATAGGCCTATCGGCTTTGAATGCGTCCAGCTCGGATCATAGCGTTATGTTCTGTATTACAGCATATACTGTAATATTTCACCGGTAATAAGACCGAAATAATATTATTAAAGTAAAGAAATGAATACCATGATAACATCTAAATAAATGTTGATAGATTTGGCGTTATAGTTTAAAAAATATAAATCAACAAAAAAGCAACCCAGCTTCCCTGGCCGAAATAGACCGAAATAATAACATTAAAAGAAATACATAGAAACCATGATAATATCTCGTGAATAATGTTGATTAAAACAGCGGTTATTGGGCTAAAAATACCAATAACTGTCCCAGATTTCGAGTTAAGGGACGGGGGGGCGTGTTTTTTTCTTCCGTCGATATCCGACGGTGAGGGAATAACATGTAGGCCTATGTCTATCTGACGGACCCCCTCGTCGAAAAATGAAGTTAAGGGTACCCCTATTTCGTTGAAACTTGACGCCAGGGTCCTTGACCATGCGTCATACATTTGACGAGTAGGGAGTGAGACTGTGTTGATTAAGAAGGTATTAGAAGCCAACCAAAATGATCAGTTTTGCTTTTTTGCCAGTTACTTTTGAAAAGAGAGAAGAAACATGTTGTTCTGTGTTTCCTGCCAGGCTTACCATTAAACTGAAAGATGGAGGTAGGAAAGGTCTCGCATCAGTTGCAGAAGCAAAAGAATATGTAGCGTCTGTCCGTTAGACTAACTTTATTCTCCAAACATGTGTTGCATGATTGTACCTGACTGGTTAGCGTTCTAACTAGACTAACACACTGCCTTGGTTAGCTTTTTTTTCCTTCTTTTTTATTTTATTTTTCTGTAGCTTACTTTTCCAGAGTTTATTCATGATCTTCCTTCATGATATGTTATGCTATCATTAATTAATTCATTTAATTTATTTTGTGAAAAGGGTAGAGTATTTTTGTAATTCTGCGTTTACATCCGTATACGTATTCTATTTAAAGTTAAAATCTTAAGATCATTACATTACTGTTTTTTGGTTGTTGTTTTTTTATTTTCTTTACAAGCTCTCAACATGTTGTGGGTGGGGAGCGAATGAAATAGGGAGTAAATTTACTTTCTTGTGATAATAGGCGGGTGTTAACGTTATTCGTGTAAGCATGCGTGTATGTATGGATGGGTTTATGTGTATATCTTATTTTTATATAATCCCAGCTAACTTTTTGGTCAATCACCTTAAATATGATACTATTTTCCCATATGGCCTTCAATGATTTGAATTATGATGGAGAGGATGTAAAACACTGTATTGATATAGATAAGAATCTAAATTGTAAATATTACATTCCTGAACAATTTAAAAGCTTAAATGATATAACTAACTATTCATTTTTGCACCTTAACATTAGAAGTTTATGGAAACATCATGAAGAGTTAGTTACTTTACTTTCAAACTCTGACTGTAGCTTTGATGTTATTGGTTGCAGTGAAACTTGGATTAATGACAGGACTTTCACTGATATTCAATGGCTATAAGCTAGTTTTTAAAAACAGGCCTGGCCGCACTGGAGGGGGTTTTTGTTTATATGTGCACTCTAGACATCATATGAATGTTTGTGATGACATTTTCTTAGATGAAAACCATTCTGATTCGCTTTTTATTGAGATAAATCTCACAAATGGTAAAAAGCTTATAGTAGGACCCCCTGGCCCTGACCTGGATACTTTCAAGGTCAAATTGGAGGACACTTTATATTCTATAAACAGGAAAAACATAGACTGTGTCCTTTTAGGGGACTTTAGTGTTGATGTCTCCAAAGATGATGCTGCCAAAAGTGATTTTCTTAATAATTTACATTCATCATCCTTTTTTTGTACCATAAATCATTTTACCAGAGTAACACCTTCTACTAGGTCAACTATTGACAATAACATCACAAACATTCAAAACACTAGGCTAGAATCTGGAAATGTGTTATTTGACATTACTGATCACTTTCCTATTGTATTATTTCTAGATGTTGCTAGTAAGACTAAATTACCACGGCAAAAAACAAAAATTAAAGTATTAAATGAAAGAACCTTGCAACAACTGAGTGAAAGCTTACAGGCCAAAACATGGGATGCAGTCTATGACTGCAGTAATCCTGACACTGCATATGACAACCTAATAAATGACATCACAAATTCGATTTGTTGTATCATCCCAGAGAAGAATGCTGTCTGCGGTGCCACTGGTCATAACCCTTGGCTTACAAAGGGTATTTTAAAATCACACATAAAAATAAACTTTATAAATGTTCCTTAAAAAACCCAAGTGTTATGAATAAGGATATATACACTAATTATAGGAATAAACTTACACATTTAATAAGGAAAAGTAAAAGTAACCATTTTACATACCTTATACAAGCATCACAGGGTGACTCTAAGAGGTCGTGGAAAGTGCTAAATAAAATCCTTAACAAGGGCCAAAACTGCCCCGTGCTCCCAAATACTGCGGACATACACTCACATTTAGGTAATAACTTAATAAATGACATAGATCTAGCAAATAACTTTAACAATTATTTTGTCTCCATAGGGGAAAAACTCTCTAACAAAATAAACCAACCTCATGGTATTTCTTTTAATCATTATTTGTCGGGCAACTATGTCAATTCCTTTTTTATGAAACCTACTGATTGCCATGAAGTCTATAAAATCATTTCAAACTTGCATAGCACATACACTGCTGGTGAGGATGAAATCTGTAATAAAATTCTGAAAGCCATTGCACTTGATATCATGGAGCCTCTTACTTATTGTATCAATCTATCAACTCTATCTGGAATTGTGCCGAAAAGGGCAGAAATTGCAAGAATTATACCGGTATTTAAATCTGGGGATAAAAATGACCAATTATTGTCCAATATCAATCTTGCCTACAATCTCTAAGGTCTTAGAGAGAGTAGTGTACAATAGGTTAAATGGTTATCTTAATAAATTAAATATCATTGCTTCATCCCAATATGGTTTTAGGAAAAGAAGTACTACATGTATGGCTGTGCTAGATCTGATTGAAAAGATTAATGATGCCATTGATAAAGGTGACTGTGGTATAGGTATATGTTTAGATTTATCTAAGGCATTTGATACTATTGATTTTGATATTTTATTGAATAAATTACATCATTATGGAATCCGAGGAGTAGCACTTAGCTGGTTTACAAGTTATTTATTTGGCAGACAACAATATGTACATATTAATGAACAAATTTCCATAAGCAAACCCATCAAATTTGGAGTCCCCCAGGGATCCATTTTGGGCCCTCTTCTTTTTATATTATATATTAATGACTTTGAAAATTCCACCATGATTTTACACAAAGTCTTATTTGCTGACGATACAAATTTATATATATCACATAAGAGTCCAGATGAACTACAAGAAATACTAAATAGAGAGTTAAGAAATGTAGAAATTTGGTTTCGGTGTAATAAACTATCTCTTAACATCAAAAAGACAAACTACATTGTGTTTCATTCCAACAAAAATGCAATGAAAAATAGGGATGTTTGTCTTAAAATAAATTACCAAATTGTTGAAAGAGTAAATACCACTAAATTCCTTGGTGTTTATATTGATGAATGTTTCAATTCCAAATGTCATATTGATCATCTAACAAAAAAATTATCTAAATATGTTGGGTTATTTTTTAAGTTAAGACATTTTCTCCCGCACTCAGCACTTCTTACCTTATACAAAACATTGTTTGAGCCTCATTTAAACTATTGTAATGCCATATGGTGTAATACTTTTCCCAGCCACTTGAAAAAGTGGCTGGGAAAAGTATCTGTCGTTCAGAATGCCTGCATGATATTCCAGGTTATCCATACGTTAAATTACGGTTATGTGAGCTTATTCCAATAAATTGTCGACTGCACACTTATGACACAAAAAAAAAAAAATCTAATTACTGGCAAAAAACGACGGTTAAAGTGTACGAGCCTGAGTATAGTTTGTAGGGGACCTCAGATTTGGAACGAGCTTGAGGAAAACTTGAAAGTGTCGTATTCCATCTCCATCTTCAAGAAAAGCCTAAAGGAAAAATTGCTCATAACATATGATTGCTAATTATTCTTTAACTGATTTAGTTTGTGCTGGGATCGTTGATTGTTTGTAGTATTTGTCTGTTAGTTTAAGTATGTCTGTATTTTGTTGTATTTTTTATTATTTATTTTGTAATTGGTAAATTGAGTTTTTGGTTTGTATATTTTTGTTGTTGTTTATTGTTATTGGGCCCCCTCCGAAAAGCTTTTAGTAGCTTATTTGGGGTTCCCGATTTCACCAGCCTTGTATATGATCATTGTACTTTATGAAATTGTGTTAAATGATTGATGACGTGAAATA
This sequence comes from Perca schrenkii, assembly GCA_025617405.1. Lineage (NCBI taxonomy): Eukaryota > Metazoa > Chordata > Actinopteri > Perciformes > Percidae > Perca > Perca schrenkii. The sequence goes on along the minus strand of CM046798.1, from coordinate 580,726 downwards.
AACGTAAACGTAAATAAAAAAAGACAATTAAAAAAAAAGAAGAAAAGAGATGGGTGTAGATGTTGTTATTGATCGCTTTGCAGCCAATCATAACAACAGGCAAATTGTTCTCTTTTAAGTGGTGAGTACACTCCTTACATAATATTTTAACAGGTTTAAATTGTACTGTATTTAATGTGCTATAAACACAATTGTTGCAGGAAATCAAACCTGTGGAGACTGAAGAGAGGAGAGAAGAAGACAGGAGGAGACTGGAGAGTAAAAGGTTTTTGTACAGAGTTTTGGTGTTTCCTGTCACTGTGGGCTGCAGAGCACAGTAGTACACAGCAGAGTCAGACTCCTTAGCTGATGAGATGTTCATTTTGATTTGTTTGTCCTCCACTTCAATCTTCAGTCCAACGATTGGACTTGACAATATTCCTCCTTTTCCTAAATGAGAGATGATGAACTCTGGTAGTTTTGTGTTCCCATGTGAGAAATGAGGAGCTCTGTTGGTTTTCCTAGATATTGTCGATACCAGAAGAAATAATCATTATCAGTTGCTTGTTTGGAGTATCTGTACGACAGAGTAACAGTACTGCCTTCTAAACTGTTCTCTTCTGTCTTGACTGGAGTGAGTTCTTCGCAGCTGACACCTAAAGGAAGATATCATTTATCATCATTTATGAAACTCATTCATTCCATTGAACAGATATATTGTAATTAAAGTTTTCCTCAATGCAGAATCTAACAAACCTGTTAAAATACTGAGAAACATCAGATAAAATGCAAAATGCTGCAGTGACAGCATGTTGAATAAAGGTAATGTTGATGATTTGTGTATTGATCTCTGTTGAATATAGAAGTTCCTCTCTCTTCTATAGTTCAGTAACAGCTCAGCTCCTCCCCTGATTTCTCCGTCTCCTCTTAGCTCTGTATTGTCACTTCTCTCAGTTACACTTCTTACAGTCCTACATCGTGAAAAAGTTCAACAGTGTGTGACTCCCTCTAGTGGATCTTGTGGAGTATTGTGTTGTCTTTGCTCCAAAGGTTTTTGTTAGCATAGTTGTACACAGCAGAGTCAGACAGCTGAAGCTTCTGGATCTTCAGAGGAACTTATCTTAAGTGGGAATTCATTGTGGATAAAAATGTCTCCTTGTCCACCGTTTCCCCCGTTCCAACCTTAAAGCGGCTCAGAATGAATTTGGGGCTGTTGTTTCCATCCTGTTTGTACCAGAAGAGATAATTAGTAGGTGAACTGCTGTTATATTTACAGCCAAGTGTTACTGCCTCTCCTTCAGTAGCAGTCACATCTCCTTTTGGTTGCAGCACGTTGTCTTTTTGTGCTCTGCATTCTGTAAAACAGCAACAAACAGAATCAGTGTGCTGTTAAATAATCATATCAATGTTGGATTGATATCAAAGAAACAGAGTTGTGTTCATACCAAGGCTCATAGCAGCCAGCAACACTGAGATGAACAGAAGCTTCATATCTGCAGTGTGGAGTAACTCTGAGCTACAGCAAGTATAAAGAAGGCTGTCATCTCTCTGTTTAGTCTTCATCAACACTAAGTTGGTGGATTAGAAGGAGGAACCTGATCACAGTGACAGGGCTCATTCAGTGGAGATTTGCATGTAAACTGAGACAAACGGAGGTTTAGGCAGCCAACGTCACAGTATGCGCCAGAGCTCGCACCTATGCCAAAAGTGCGACCTATGTTTACATTTTCATTTGGCTACGTTGATCATGGAAGCATTCAGAGTGCAAACTCTTTTCGTCTGTTTGCATTTGCAAATACAGCTGCTCCATTATGTCGAGAAGCAGAGACGAATGAGTGCTCGGAGGTCAGCAATATTGCAACAACTTCTATATTGCAACAAATTTTCCTCCCTCCAACACGAAGAACCAGTCTGCGTCACCGCCAGCGTCGCTGGTTTTGTGTCCAACCTGGGCGAACTGCTGTCTGGTGGGAGAACTTCGAAAATTAAGTGGTTGTCCCGGATGAGTGGCGTAAAGAATTGTAGGATGTCAAGGTCATTGCTGCTGTCACTATCCGAATTGCTGCGTCCCTACATTGAGGCTGAGACGACCATCATGTGGTCCCCTGTTGGTGTCATAAAAAAAGTTGCCTGCACCTTGTATTACCTGTCCAAAATAGTGTCCAAATTCCACACTCAACGGCCATCTGAAAGATGGAAAAAACTACCATGTCCCAAACTATTAGTTGAGGATGAAGTGTACTTACTTGGAGATCCTGCATATCCTCTGCTGCACACCTAATGAAAGAGTATGCGAATGGGGGACCAATGCTCATGAGCAGTACTTTGGACTGTCTTTGTGCCATGCACGGATGGTTATAGAGTGCGCGTTTGGGATGCTGAAAGGCCGGTTTGGAGCCCTGAGAAGATGGACATTAACCTTAATGAACTTCCTTTCGTTGTATATGCATGCTTCGTCCTGCATAATTACTGCGAGGCTGCTGTGGACACTGTGGGTGACACCAGGGTTACAGAGGCTATTCAATATCAACCAGATTGGACAACCAACCTGGACAACCAACCTGATAATCCAACTGTCAGAGAGGGAATGTCAGCTGAAGGGAAGAGGGTCAGGACAGTCCTGACACAGTTTCTTGACCCATAAAGGGACCTCAAGTGTGTGTGTGTGTGTTAAACTGGTTTAACAAACAAAAAGTAGCCTACTCTGTTTACATTTATACATTTTATTACAGGCTAATGTTTGTGTTTAATCATTTATCTTTACAATTTTGTTCTTTGTATTTGATACGCAACAGTTTTGTGGGCCAGATTTACAGTAACAACAGTGGTTTTATAGTTGCCCCAGCATACATCACTGTGAGTCTTACACAATTACAGACACAAGTCTGAATAATTTTCAACCAGTTTAATTCTGATCAGACACAAGAATTGTTTGTCATTACGGCGTTAAAGAGAACAAACACTGTACAAATAAAATGCCTCTGTACTGCTTAGTGCTTATAACTAACGTATTACAAAACAATAAATGAAACAGCATTCAAGTGACATTTCCAAAAGGCTTCAAGAGGTAATATTACAATAAACAAATTGTATAGCTGTTCAAAAATAGGGCATACACACAGTGTTCAACTGACCTCAATGGTATAAAAAACATTCCAAATGTACATTTAAAGCTGTTGTAGGTAAGACCTGTCGAGAAGAAATGTGGCTACATCTGCATTGTTCTTCAGATCTTTAAAATCCTGCAGCTCACGCCACCTCTGAAAAGCCACTCCAATATTCACCCGAGTTTTGGGAAACCTTTCTGCAGCTCGTGCGCGGGGAAGGGGGAGGGGAGAACCCAATTATATGTGTGTGCGTGCCTGAGCAGTGATTGACAGGCAGATAGACATCCCCTGTGTGTGTGTGTGTGTTCTATTGCCTGAGGAGTTTTGTTGCAATACCTGATTTATTTGATTTGACAGTTATGAGTGTTGTGATGGCATATGACTTTGCTGGGCTAGTGTTATGGGGTAGTGTGGTGGTGGCGCCTGTGCTGGTGGTGGTGTATGGAGTGTTTCCCACAGGAAAGAATACCCATCAACAATTGAAGTTGTAAGCCTATCCAGTGTATTGGAAACTTTTGAAAAGATTTCAACGGCTCTTTTTTCTGAGGCCTCAATGATGTTAAGGAGTTGTCTTTTAATACGCTGGTCTTCTTCAACAGCATGTTGTTGCAGAGCCTCTGCTGAAAGCTGTTTATTCAGACGCTCCTGGCGGTGTCCTATTAGTTTGGCCAATACAAAGTAGAACAGAACAAAATGAAGTACAACAGTATAATTTGCAGTAAAAAATCCAGTGTTACAAACGTTACTTTTCCATTCTATTACAGTGTTCACTTTAAAAAAAAAACAGTGTTAGCAATTGCCAAAAGAGTAGCAACTCTTAGTAATAGGAGCTTAGTAATAGGACTAGGAGCTGTAGAATTTCTCTAGAATGTTTCATGTGGTGCCATGGAAGTCAATGGTTGAGTTCTAAATTCTAGCTTTCATTGACATTTACCTCTGCCTAGGGGCAAGCCAAGATAGGCTACAAGATAGTGTCTCTCTCTCACTCAGTCTCTCTCTGTCTCTCTCTCTGTCTCTTACATACACACATATTTCAATAATGCTTACTAGGTTTGCTTCAGCTTCTCGTTACATCATCACCTACAGGAGTGGCATGCTTTTGACGGCATATATACACGGGTATGTGTAAAAGAACACTTTTCTGAAAACTGACACGTGTGCACGATGTTATTTTTGAAACCGGAGAGGCTAAAATGTCCGTTTATGAAAATAGCTGGCCACGTGTAAACATAATAAAACTTTTCCTCGCTGCATAATCTAACATACCTGTTAAAATGGAAAGAAACAACAGAGAAAGTACACAATACTGCAGCAACAGCATGTTGAATAAAGGTAATGTTGATGGTTTGTGTATTGATCTCTGTTGAATATAGAAGTTCCTCTCTCTTCTATATTCCAGTAACAGCTCAGCTCCTCCCTGAGTCTCTCTGTAAAGTGATTCTAGGCTACATTGTGAAAAATATTGAAGTTTAACAGTGTGTGACTCCCTCTGGTGGATGTTGTGGAGTATTGTGTTGTCTTTGCTCTAAAGGTTTTTGTACAGAGTTTTGGTGTTTCCTGTCACTGTGGGCCTCACAGTACAGTAGTACACAGCAGAGTCTTTTACTTCAGCAGAGGAGATATTCATGTGGATTAATTTGTCCTCCACTTCAATCGTCACTCCAGGGATTGGATTTTTCATTGTTGTTCCTGTTCCTAAATGAGAGATGATGAACTCTGGTGGTTTTCCTGGATATTGTCGATACCAGTAAAATTCATCACTACTAGTTGCTTTGTTGGAGTATTTGTAGGACAGAGTAACTAAGCTGCCTTCTAAACTGTTCTCTTCTTTCTCGACTGGAGTGAGTTCTTCAGAGCTGACTCCTAAAGGAAGAGATAACTGTTATTTCATGTTGTACAATACTCAAATAATTCACATTCAGATGTTATTGGAAAAAGATTTCATGCTGCATAATCTAACTTACCTGTTAGAATGGAAAGAAACATCAGAGAAAACACACAATGCTGCAGTGACAGCATGTTGAATAAAGGTAATGTTGATGGTTTGTGTATTGAACTCTGTTGAATATAGAAGTTCCTCTCTCTTCTATAGTTCAGTAACAGCTGAGCTCCTCCCTGTAAAGTGATTCTATACTACAACATGAAAAAGTATCGAAGTTTAACAGTGTATGACTCCCTCTGGTGGATGTTGTGGAGTATTGTGTTGTCTTTGCTCCAAAGGTTTTTGTACAGAGTTTTGGTGTTTCCTGTCACTGTGGCCCTCAGAGCACAGTAGTACACAGCAGAGTCAGACAGCTGAAGCTTCTGGATCTTCAGAGGAACTGATCTTAAGCTGGAATTCAGTGTAGATGAAAATCTCTCCTCATCAACTGTTTTCCCGGAGCCAAACGTAAAGCGGCTCAGAATGAATTTGGGGCTGTTGTTTCCATCCTGTTTGTACCAGAAGAGATAATCATTAGTTGCACTGCTGTTATATTGACAACCAAGTGTTACTGCCTCTCCTTCAGTACCAGTCACATCTTCTTTAGGTTGCAGCACATTGTCTTTTTGTGCTCTGCATTCTGTAAAAGAGCAACAAACAGAATCAGTTCACTGTTAAAGAATCATATCAATGTTGGATTGATATCAAAGAAACAGAGTTGTGTTCATACCAAGGCTCATAGCAGCCAGCAACACTGAGATGAACAGAGGCTTCATATCTGCAGTGTGGAGTAACTCTGAGCTACAGCAAGTATAAAGAAGGCTGTGATCTCTCTGTTTAGTCTTCATCAACACTAAGTTGGTGGATTAGAAGGAGGAACCTGATCACAGTAACAGGGCTCATTCACAGCCCTGGGTTATTCCCCCTACTGACAACTTTACAACTAACACATTTTGTCCCTCTCTCCTTTCTTAGTGTACAATGTCTTGGATGCAGAGGTGGGTAGTAACGAGTTACATTTACTCCGTTACATTTACTTGAGTAAGTTTTTGAAAAAATGATACTTCTATGAGTAGTTTTAAATCACTATACTTTTTACTTTTACTTGAGTAGATTTGTGAAGAAGAAACTGTACTCTTACTCCGCTACATTAGGCTACAATGAGCTCGTTACTTTTCTTTTTACCTCTTTGGTATTCTACGCGTCATTGTTTTTATTCCCCCGCGTACGCCTCATAATGTTTTATGTTGACAGAGAGAGAGAGAGACTTCCGCTAAAGGCTCTACCGCGTGACTGTGTTTCACCAATCAAAAGGAGTTGTGCAGTCTCGTCTCGTGATCATACTCAAACTCAGCGGCGGGATGGGTTAGCTTACAGTCGCAGCAAAACAAAAATGGCAATGTCACAATCAGCTGTCGGCAATGCAGACACAGACGAGGAGGAACACGCCAGAGGCCAGATCAACATGTCCTGGATCTCGTTCAGTTCCCCGGCTTCACCTAACCTAACCACCGCGGTCCCATAAGCTGTGTCACGACGCTGGTTAACTAGTTCAATCAACCCAGGGTTTTCCAATCCAGCGGCATGACCAATAGCCACATATTTTACATAAGAAGAGCAAACTATAATTCTACATAAATACGAAGAACACAGACACGGTTTTACAGGGAAAACGCAATACAGTCGCTGCTTCCTAAAACAGGAGGACAGCTGGCAAAAAAAAAAATAGCCGACGCTGTAGATGCGCACAACTCTTAGGCTATATATCAGTATCACTTCTCCATCAGTCAGGACCAAGATCTGACCATAATTACACTTGTACTTTCCATAAACTGCCGTTGCTTTAGCCTTTTATTTCAGTTGCAACCCTGGCAGTGGAAGCGATCCCCGAGAGCAAATAAAAATATAAAAAACATAATTCAAACCGCTGTGCGCATTACACACGGCAAATATACCCATCAGGGAATGTTAACGGGGCTGTCGGTCACTAAATGTTTTTTTGTATGAGCGCACCCCTCTCTTTTTCTCTCTCCCCTTCTTTCTCTCCGCGCACCAATCTCCACCTGATCTTCTAAGAACGGTGAAGCCGTTATCAGTGGAGTATTGATTGGTCAGTAGGCGGTGCTTTTACACCAGTTGATCTCTGATCTCCAACTTAACCTGCTCCCGACCAAGTTAGGCGTCCAGCATAAGTTACCACGGCGATTGAACCCGATAACAAATGATCCACCTTTGTGATTGAAAGCATGTTTACCTTAGTAAAAGTACCAAACAGCAGCTACATTACCTTGTTCTAGTTCTGCCTGCAGAGCCTGGTAAAAAAAAGTGTAAAGGTTTGGAAATTTGTGTTACTTGTGATACTATTTTTTTTATGTATTATTTTATTGATTTTATTTTTTAAGTACTTGAATTTACCAGGATTATTTTAATTTAAGATATTTTGTAATTAATTAATTAATTTAAATGTATTTAATTGATTGGATGAACTATAATTTGCCTAAATATGATTATTTTGTATTTTTGTCCGTCTGATTGAATGCTTATGTTAAAAAATAAATCAGACTTTACTCAACAGTTACTCAGTACTTGAGTAGTTTTTTTACCAAGTACTTTTTTACTCTTACTCAAGTAATTATTTTGATGACTACTTTTTACTTTTACTTGAGTCATATTATTCTGAAGTAACAGTACTTTTACTTGAGTACAATTTTTGGCTACTCTACCCACCTCTGCTTGTATGCAGTCATTATTGAAATTTTCAGGTGAGCTGTTTCCTGTTTATTCCCCAACATATAAATTGTGCCCCTAGATAATTCTTATCAGAGAGATTGAAACTAAATAATTTAAGATGAAAAAAACTTTATTGTCTGTCACTGGTTAATAAAATGTATTTGGCATTTAATTTAGTAGTTGACAACTAATCGATTAATCTTAGCAGCTCCATTAAATACTAATCAAAACTGCAAAATATTAGTACAAAAGGTTTCTTTAAAGTTACTTATATACATACTTATATACTTATAAGTATAATTAATAAATAAATAAATAAGTATATTTATAGAGTGTGGTCTAGACCTACTCTAGCTGTAAAGTGTCTCGAGATAACTTTTGTTATGATTTGATACTATAAATAAAATTGAATTGAATTGAATTGAATAAGTTTTTTCACTGTTTGGTGAGCAGCAGTCAAGTGAAACAAGCAATATATTCCTGAAATAAAAGTATTTTTATTAGATTACAAAGGGACTTTTTATATTATATTCATGCCACTGTAGAAATTAATATGTGTAGAGTATAAAATGTCATACAAAGCTGTTAAAGTATGTATAAAAGGATGCACAAATAAAATGAAAACATTTTTGATGTCTTCATCATTTAAACAAATAGAAATATTTCAAACTTCTTAAATAACTGAAACTAACTGAAGCAAAAACAAGCATTTGCCAAAAATTGTAGATGGTAAACAACAATATTCACATACATACAGACTCAATATATGTTTGATGTCCTGTAAATCATATGAACAATAGAGATTAAAAGCACCAGTGATGTAATATTAGAGCAGATATGTTACAGATGATAATATCAGAGATAAAGGTCCAGTGATCAATATTAGAGCAGATATGTTACAGATGATGATATCAGACAGCCCAGCCTCGTTCCTCTGGACATCTCAGCTACGCTATGACGCCTGGAGACTGAAACACAAAGCAGAGTTCAAACAGCCGAAAAAGACAAGCAGCCGACAGCCACAGTGGCTCAAAGTCCTGCAGACTTCCTTCAGTAGTGGAGCTACAAGTCTAAAGTTTGTCCTGAGGGGGGTGCTAGAGGAAGCTCAGAGGGGGATTTTTTCTCTGTCTCAATATAATAGAAATCATTACCACAATACACTTCATTTCTTGTGAGCAATTCAGCTTTGGTTAATATCGGAGCAAGGGTGTAATAGTTTCAATGTGTTTGTTAGTTGGAGTTTAGTTTAAGTTTTTACTAAGGTTTAGTTTTTATATATTTAGTTGTATTTAGTTTTTGTAAGGGCCAGGTGTAATGTTCTCAGAAGTATGTATCTACATATTCATATAGAATACATGTTGGAGAACAGCCACGATCTTTAATCTTTAAACTACTTCAGTGTCCGATGTGAAGCAGTCACAGCACAGCGACATCTCATGTAAAGTCCAGGGTTTTAATAATAATAATAGTAATAATTATAAAGCTAAGACAGAGCACCCGAGCAGTTTTAGCAGCACTTAAGCTGAATGAATGTTTCTAAAAGAATTTCTCAGATCTAATGGTTGTAGTTCTTTAGATAATATAATAATAATGGTCCACATTTAAGTGAAATTGCATATTTTTAAATTCAAAAACTGAATATTTTCTTGAGGAAGGACGTCTAAACCCCTCGCCAAATACGTGCACATGAGACTTCCATAAACCGAGGCAAAACACTCAAATCTGTTCAGTTTCTGTGGTTTAATGTCAATTACTCAGTGAGAGTTGAAGGAAATTCATGCTGTCTCCTTTTTTTTAACCCTCCTGTTGTCCTCGGGTCAAATTTGACCCATTTCAAAAAGTTTCCATATCAGAAATGCGGGTTTCTTTAAACCAAATTGTCAAAGAAATAATGTGGATGGTTCCATACAACCATTACTTTTCACGTTCAAGTTAAATAAATGAGTTACTTTCATTTTGTCAAAAAATGTCAAAGTGACAAAATCAGAAAAGCCTAAAAAACGTCAAATAAGTGACAAAAAATATTGACAGAAACTTCTAAAAAAGCGACAAAAGTGTCGAAAAAGACAACCAAAACGTTGGAATTTTTTTGTACATTTTGACCCAGAAAAACTGAAAGTTGCTGCAGGTCAACGGGGAAGACAACGCAAGGTTTAAGTAGTGAAATATTTAAGCTCTCGTGCATAACTTTTTGATATTAATGAACGTCCGTTACATTTAAGCCATTACCAAATGAGTTGCTACAAAGTTAATTAAGACGATCAGCTCCACACAACTCTCTCTGTATTTCTCAGTGTGACTATGTTCAGAAGATTGTGGCATCCAGTGACTTTCCCGCGCAGAAACTCGTGTGAAGTGCTGTCTCCTTTTTAAGTAGTGAAAGATTAAAGATAAAAATCTCAAACTGACATAATTTATGTTCACCTTTTTTCTTTTCTTTTCTTTAAACCTGGCAATAACGTTTTTGTGTAGTTTTAGTTTTTCTTGAAAGTTTTAGTTTTTTATTCATTTTCAGTTTACTAAAATTATTTTTCAAGAGTTATTGAAGAGAAGCTGAGAGGACGTTGTAGACGAGCTTTAATTTCTCACCATCTTTTAAAAGAGCTAAAGAAACTATCACAAAAAAGAGGAAACTTTGACAGTGTTTATATCTTTCACTTCAAAGCCAGGTTCCTGTTTCTGTGCAAATTAATTTATTCATAACAGCTGCAGGTTTTTAACAGGAAGTCATAAAGGCAGCACCCAACTCTAACGGCACTTTCACACCTATATTTCGGTGGACTTGGTGCGATTGTGTTTGTGTGTGTGGGGGGGGGTCAGTTTGCTTTCACACTTTCTCAAACGCACCAAAACTGTAAACACACGTCATGCGTTCGAGACAGTTGCTTGTTTATTGGACAGAATATCTGAAACTCGCCGACACTTCTGATCTCAGTAATAAAGGAGCAACACCATATTTATAACGTCCTGGGTTTTCTGGTTCTGCTTTAGTGTTTCTCATATTTTAGATGAAGGTGAACAATGTGAGCAGCTGACAGACTGCGAGAGAAGGAGAGATATGATGATGTCACTAAGACCAAGACCAGCAATGTGTGCTCAGAACAGCTTATGGATCAGAAAGTCCCTTAAATCATATAGAAGTCTGTATATTGTGTGAGGTTGAAGATGCAGGCTAATAAATGCTCTGTTGTTGGTTCACTTCCTGTGTTTGGGTCGGATCGCGTTCTCCCCTGAAGTGAACTGAACTCTATAGTTCACTTGGAAGAAAAACAGAGACCCACGTTTTTAAGTGGACCAGAGTTTGTTGGTTTGGTCCACGCCAGAGTTTAATAAGCTTTCACACTGGTCCAAACCAACTGGACTATCAGACCAATTTCTCCAGGGTTCTGTTTAAACGGACCAAACGAGGCAGGTGTGAAAGCTTAAAGACTATCCATAAAGACAGGACTGTTAACTATTAAAGGTGCTCTAAGCGATGTTGGGTGATGGCTCTTCTTGTTGACGTTCAAAGTATTTTCAAACAAAACGAGGCAAGCTCGCCCCTCCCTCCTCCTCATCCCACCCCTCCCCCCTATATATATATATATATATATATATATATATATATATATATATATATATATATATATATATATATAAAATATTATAAATAAAATATTATAAAATAAAAATAACAGTAAAGGATGTTTAGTGACTCACCTACACCGTCATCTATTTTTTGCAAACGCACGTCCTGTGAAGAAGGATGTAGAAATAGAGTAGAATCTAGCATATTACTGTTTTTTAAAATGTAACTGACACAAACTCAAGTTACAAAGTGCTTCACAAATAACTTAAGATGAAATAAAATACAAGTTAATGATAAAAAGTCAAATGCAGTAGAGCTACATAAAAGATCACTTTGATAAAATGCAAAATAAAGGACTATGAACTCTCGTGTTTCAGATTCATGTAGAAATGTATTTGTTCTGAGGAATAAATACAGGAACATGACTCAGCAGACTGATATAAATACAGGAACATGACTCAGCAGACTGATAAATACAGGAACATGACTCAGCAGACTGATTTGAAAGTTACCTTTTGATGATGATGGACGTCACTATGACGACGAGAACAGTGTGCAGAGTGAAGAGAAGCAGACGAACAGCCAGAAGTGTGTCAAATGCTATTGTTCCTGTGAAACAGATCAGAAGGCTGTTGGACTGTAGACTAGTAATGGGACACACACACATACACACACACACACACACACACACACACACACACACACACACACACACACACACATACAGACATACACACACACACACACACACGTAGACACAGAAACATACACACACACATAAAGACACACAGACTCTCACACACACACACACACAGAGACACAGACACACACACACACACACACACAGAGACACACACACAAACACACACACACACACAATCTAAACTCTACTGTAGACTAGTAATGCATCGAATGTTCGGCTACTGAATAGCAGTCAGAATAGCAACAAATAAAACTCTTTCGTTGTTTGGCCAAATTAATGAAAAGGCCAAATACATTTTACCCAATAGTTACATTTTTGATGACATGATCAAATATCAACCAGTGTAGACTGAGAGGTGCGCACGCTTTATAAATGTTGCAAACATGTCGGCAGTGTGGATGTTAATCAGGGCTAGACTTGGACTGTATAAACTTAACTGTTTGGCTGATTTCGATTTTCAACTTCGCCCCCCGTGTGTCTGTCAAAACACGGACTGAGACGACTTCTCTGTTTTGATACTTGAATTCATTAATTATAGGACTTACAGGGCTCAAGGACACCGTTAATAATTGACATCCTCAGTAATAGATTTCTCCTACTTCACAACTCTATTTAAGTTTAAATAAGTATTTCCTACAAACAGAAAACTGATCAAACAAACCTTCCTCGTCAGCCTCCACGTGCAGGCTATACGGGGCGGAGAGGTTGTGGTTGTTCCTATTCAAACCACAGGTATAGTTCCCAGAATCCTTTGCAGTCAGATAACCCAGATGGAGGGTGGGGCCAGACTCACAGAGGGCAAATCTCTGAACCAGGTGACATCCAGTTGGTGGATAGTACAGCTTGCAGCAGAACAGTTCAGTGTGACTGCTTCACCTTTTTTAAACACTCTGTCATCTCTGGAGCTTCTTCATCTGAGCACCATCTAAAGTAAATATGACTAATAAAATAAATGTGCATTATAAAAGTCCATTATTAGTAAATTCAGTACATAGTTTTGAGCAAATTTAGCCTGAAGTGCATTCAAATGTTTTACTATAAACAACAACTAATGCACTTCTCACTTAATACAATCTTAAAAAAAATAATTTTAAATGCTCTTACCTTCGACTGTGACTCTCACTCCTGGTTGGCCAGTAAAAGTTTTTTTGCGATCATTAGTTTGCACTCTAAAACGAAAAGTTGCATCGTCTTTCTCCTGTAAATCTGTGATCTGTAAAGTGCAGCTTCCCTTCTTGTCTCCCAGGTGTCTGTAACGAGGGTTGTTGTTGTTTGATTCGCTGTCGTACACAGACGTAGTGGTAAGCAGACAGAATTCCTCGTTCTGGCACCAGACGACTCTGACGCCCTTGATCAAAGGTGCTCCTGCATCATCAACGACTGGTGTGAAGGAGCAGGGGAGGGTGACTGTTGATCCTATCACACCACAAACAGGATCTGGATAGTTCACACTTTGACCCAGAGCACCTGGAACAACACCACAGTGAGATTAGGAATAAAGGCTCTGACACACCAACCCGATTATTAGCCGTCGGACAGCGTGGCGAGGTCGCTGACTCAAGGCTGATCGGTGTGTTTCGTGCCAGTCGGAGGAGCAGTTGGCATCCATTTTGGCCGATTTGACTTGTTGAAGCGGCCAGTGGGCAGTCGGACTTAATGACCAATCTGATTGGTGGAGTGCTAGCCCTTGACTAGCGAATCAGTGCTTCTTCCACAAGAAGAAGCCCCAGAGCCAGTATCTCCTTATTACTAGCCATCATATTTTCTTGCGTTCAGCGAGTAATGACAACAACAATCCTTCTTGACTAATATCACCACTCTCTGATGAAAACAATGACTGATGACAGTGTGCTCTGTGTTTACTAGGTCTAAAGAGATGTTACGTCATTTCTGGTTTTCATATTTGGGGCGACAATACAGATTAGTGCCGCTTGCTGGTATGGAGATGTTTTGCGCACGCGCAGAACGTATGCTGAAGTCGGCGTTGTTTCGTTGTGTTCCGAGGCACTTTTTTGACTAACTCGGGAGGCTGATCAGTCCGACTGCCTTTTCTGCCGACGGTTGGCCATCAGGTTGGTGTGTCAGAGCCTTAAAGATGCAGTAGGTATGTCTTATAAAACTAACTTTCTGTCATATTTGCTGAAACTAACCCTATGTTCCAGTAGAACTACATGAATTATGTAATATAAAAAAATCCAGCTCCTCTGGCACCACCTACAACCTGTAGTGCGATTGGCAAAATTCCACCGCTCCCGGTTGATTTTCTCCAATCAGGGCCACAGGGGGTGTCTATCTGCCTGTCAATCACTGCTCAGGCATGCTCATGCATATAATTGGGTTCTCCCCTCCCCCTTCCCCGCGCACGAGCTGCAGAAAGGTTTCCCAAAACTCGGGTGAATATTGGCGTGGCTTTTCAGAGGTGGCGTGAGCTGTGGGATTTTAAAGATCTGAAAGAACAATGCAGATGTAGCCACATTTCTTCTCGACAGGTAATATAATTACCATGAATGATTTATCTTTCACTTGGTTATTAGGAGTCAAAAGTCCACAAAGCTACGTCGGTGAGGATGATAGTAACATTAGCACAGTGGTCGGTCTGATATGATGCTGAAATGGCTAACGGTAGCCTGCTAGTTAGCATTGTTTTACGGTTGGTGAGTAAAGTTAACGTTGTGTTAGTGTTTAGTTATTAAACATGTTGTGTGACATGCCGGTAGTTGTGTCAAACTCCCTTGTGTGGGAGGGGCTTAGGAGACTGTTTGGGCTGCAGCAGAAAGCGGGGGAGGGACTGAGAAGTTGTCTATGTTCAAATTTGTTGGCAAAGTCCTGGATCTTCACAATCTTACCTACAGCAGCTTTAAAGGAACTTGATTTAGAGTGAATGCTTTGATGTAAAAACTAAGGAATAGGGCTGGGTACCACAGATGATTCCCGCTTTGATAACATTTTTGAGTCAATATCAATAAGGTTAGGAAAATTTCAGATATAATACTAGTTTAGCTTGGATGTTAAATAGATTCTCAGAGAATATATTTACCAAGTTAAGTTTACATTAAATGTCCAATATGTAATATGGACAGGTAGCATTTAAAATGGTCACGGCAGTTCAAATTCAAATACTGAAAAGACTCGTCTCCCCCAGCCTTTCCTCCCCAGCGTCGAAGTTCACGGGACTTGCCAGGTTGAGTAGCCTGGAAAAACCCTGACGAACTTCCAGCAAATTTCAGATTTGCTCTGCAAGTCCGTCTGGCCAAGAGCCCATTCAAGCCCATTTACAATTTCGTTGCTACGTCACCCGGATGGAATTGTGCCCAGAGGCATTTGAGCGCCATCCGTTGGTGACGCCTCTTTGCAAATGGGCTGTGAATGAAGCTTGCTCATACCTACTCTCAGTTACAACCGAGAAGGGTCTGGTGTCAACCAGGCTACAGGTTGAGAACACTAAACCCAACGTCACACAATGTCAGTGTTAGGTTGATGCTAGTCTCGCATTGCCAGACACGGACATGAGCAGACTCAATAGACTGATCAGGAGAGCGAGCTCTGTCCTGGACTGTCCTTTGGACTCCATAGAGGAGGTGGGGGAGGGAATGATGTTAGCCAAGCTGACATCCATCATGGACAACACCTCTCACCCCCTACATGACACTGGGGTCCATGAGCAGCTCCTTCAGCAGCAGACTGATACACCCACGGTGTAAGAAGGAGAGGTACCGCAGCACCTGATAATGTTGTAGTTTTTTTAATTTTCTGTTTCAATTACCCACCACTCATCATGGCTCTATGTATATCTTTGTTATTATCTGTATTTATATTTTTCCATCTGTATTTATATTTTTCCATTCCGATTACTTACTTTTTCAATATAATTTATATTATGGTTAATTACTTTTGCTGTTATTTAATTACATATTATTCAATCTAATTTCACATCAATTACTTACTTACGTTACAAGACGTTTCGCATTATGGCCACCTCACTTTACTTTGCTTAAATACTTTTTATATAATGCCACTTTACATTCATTCAATCCTTTTTGCACATTGTCTGTTGTTTGTTTGTTTGGTTGTCCGTTGTTTTGTTTTTTTATTGTGGAATAACTGCTGCTATAATAAGTGAATTTCCCCATTGTGGGATGAATAAAGTATTATCTAATGTAATCTAATCTAATGTAATCATTACTTCCTAGCGCTGCAGAGTTGTTAGATGGTGCTATGTTGACGATTATAAAATTTCCAAGGACAAAATCCTGGCTTTAGCATTGTTGTCATATAAAAAACTTGCATTAAACATGTACTTCAAAACAATTCTACTGCTTTTCTGCTACAGCAGATAATCATTGTGTTGCTGTTTTTGATAACATTATTATAGGATGCGCTTACATTACATATTTTTTTATCCAAAGTGACTTACTATATATGTCTGAGGTCACACGCCTCTCGCAGTGGGAATCGAACCCTGGTCTTCGACCCTAAAGGCATTTGTCAGATCCACTGCGCTATCACCACCCCTATCTTACCTATGACTCCTAGTCTCACGCCTGATTGGCCAGTAAAAGTTGCTCTGCTGTCATTAGTTTCCACTCTGAAGCGAAAAGTTGCACCATCTTCCTCCTGTAAATCTGAGATCTGTAAAGTGCCGTTTCCCTTCTTGTCTCCCAGGTATCTGTAACGAGGGTCGGTGTTGTTTGATTCGCTGTCGTACACAGACAGAGTCTCTCCAAAACAGGTTTCATGGTTCTTGCACCAGACGACTCTGTTGATCTCAATCAAAACTTCTTTTCCATTGTTGTTGACAGACTTCAGTGGTGTGAAGGAGCAGGGGAGGGTGACGGTCGACCCTTTCATAGCCCAAACAGGGCTATCTGGATAGATGACACATTGTCCCAGAGCACCTGGAACAACAACACAGTGAGTTTAGGAATGAAGGGACTTGACTTAGAGTGAACACTTTGATGTGAAAACTCATAAAAAGGGCTGGGTATATCACCAAAGGTTTTATGAATTCAATTCCGAATTCACAAGGCTATAATAAGGCTTCAATAACATGTTTAATTCAATATCAATCAGGTTTACCGGTTTAGCTCAGATTTTAAAGAGATTTTCAGAGAATGCATTGAACAAGTTAGTGTTTACATTAAGAACTAACCCCTAAAAGGGTTTAGTAGATTGTAGTAGCAGGGTTTGTACGGTCATGGAAATCCTGGAAAAGTCATGACATTTGAAAATAGCAACTTCCAGACCTGGAGAAGTTTGGGAAAGATAAATAAATACAAAACGTTTTGGAAAAGGGAGGGTCATTTACTTCACAAATTCCTGTATAATAGAGTGTGGTTCAGTTAAGACCCATGTTGGTTCAACAATATTTTAATGTTCGGGCAGTCACGTCACTTAATTTTGTGAGATGTAAATTAGCAAAATTCCAGGAAAATGCCATTTTACCAATGTACGGCTTCACTTAGACAAACACAAGACATGGCTTGAGAAACCCTAGGACCTGCTGCTGCTGCGCATGAATATACTCACCGCATTGCCAGTTTTATCTTTTTTTTCACCCCGATGTGTTATCTGTTTTTTTCACCCCGATGACCAAGGTGACAACCACTGCCAGCTGCAGTGCTACTCTCTCGTCCACCAGTTTAACAAGGGAGCATTTTGGGTGCTGTGTCCGGAAACAAATCCCTTGCTAACTGCAGAGGTACTGTGGGCAACAAAGGATGCTAATTCTCACTATTCCTACAAAACTTTGCTAGCTTTCATTTAAAATGTTAAGAAAAAAAAACTATGCTTTATAAGACAATATAATCATATTGTGCTTTTAAAAACATCAGAAACCTAGGACAATATTGTTGCTGCTGATAAACTTATAATGTTATGATAAGTGCCTGTCAACATATAAAAGGTCCCTACAGAGTTAAATATGTGCATAGTTGGTCTAAAATCTTGTATTCCAAAAACCTGTTTCCCTCTGATACTGCTGCCTTTTGAAGTTAATGTCTGTTACTGGACACTTTTATTTACTTATTTATTTTTCCAGCGTGACATCATGACTTTGCATAAACATACACAACACTTTCTAAACTCATGACTTTGCATAAACATACACGCCACTTTCTAAAGCCAAGTGGTGGGTTATCTGTACACATTTTGAGCTATCTGCGTGTATGTCTACACAGTATACAGCGGACGGGATGGGTTTAGGAATACAACGGGATGCGGGACAACAACGGCATGGTTAGGTTTAGGATAAGAAGAAAGCAACGGTTGGGTTTAGGAAACGTGACATGCGGGACACAATCCCCGGTCTCCTGGGTGAAAGTCCTGTGTTGTTTTGCTGCAAAACGAATTGCCCCTCGGGGATAATAAAGACTCATTGACCTTGACCTTGACCTTTGACCCGTCCACCCCCCCGACCAACCTCCCTACGCAGATTTTCGGGCTTTCACACTACTCGCTATGGTGTAAATTCACACGCAATTGCAAGGTAATGTAAGTCAATGGAGGCCAAAGGGCACTGATAAACATGCTAAAAAGCGGGTATGCGTCTTGATACATACGCCACTTCATGAGATCAGTCTGTATTTTTCAAATATCGTTGCCTCCCAGTAATTTGTCCATTAGGACTAGATAATGGAGTTTTCAGGGTTTGACAGATTTTATTCTGTAAACATCTTACTGGTGTTAGTGTTAAATACATGTTTATTTTGTATCAAACCATATAGCTTGGGAAACGAAAGGAAATGTGTTGGTGAAAATGTGTATGCAAGCCTATCCTTTTAAAGTACTTTTTACTTAGCTTTAACATGACAATCATTGACAAACTACAGCAGTCGTCGACACAACCACAGTCAGAGAGGAGAGAGACCATAAAACAACTACACCATGGTAAACTATGAAAAAATCCAGCTATGAAAATTTAACAGGGTTAAGTATTTATATTATTATTATCATAGGATGCTCTTACCAGCGGCTCTGACTCTCACTCCTGGTTGGCCAGTAAAAGATGCTCTGTTGTCATAAGTTTCCACTCTGAAGCGAAAAATTGCTCCGTCTTCCTCATGTAAATCTGAGATCTGTAAAGTGCAGTCTCCCTTCTTGTCTCCCAGGTATCTGTAAAGAGGGTCGGTGTTGTTTGATTCGCTGTCGTACACACACGGAGTCTCTCCGAGACAGAATTCATGGTTCTTGCACCAGACGACTCTGACGACCTCGATCAAAACTACTTTTCCATTGTCGTCGATAACAGATTTCATTGGTGTGAAGGAGCAAGGGAGGTTGACTGTTGATCCTATCACACCACAAAAAGGATCTGGATAGTTCACAATTTGACACAGAGCACCTGGAACAACAACACAGTGAGTTTAGGAATGAACGACATGACATGTACCCTGTTAAAGTCCTTTTTACTGAACAGCACTAACATGACAGTCATTGACAAATTACAGCAGTCGTCGACATGATCCAGTGACACTGTCGACTACAGCCAGAAAGGAGAGAGAACATAAAACAACTATACATATGGGCCTCAGCTACTAAAACAGAAAACTATACAAGAAAATAATAAAACAGATTCAGAGCTGCAACTTCAGAAGCATAAATGACAAAAACGTCATTAAAGATATTAACGTAACATAAATAAAGTCCATGTCTTACCAGCGAGCAGTAACGTGAAGCAACAGGAAATCTTTCTGTCCCAAACTGCCATCCTTACTTTTTTTTATGAGTTGATTTAATGTTTGACTTGAATGTTGAACCTGCAGCACTAATGAGAAAGACACTGACTGACTGTAGAGCTGAGATGGAGCATTAAATGTGATTGTGGTTATTAACTTAGTTCCTCATTTTCTTAAATTGTAATGAACCTGTACATGCCTTTAGTATGTATTTCTAGAAAGTTTGAAAGTAAACTGAGACTTAATATTTCAACATGTTATGTTTTATGCCTTTTTATAATGTCTCTTCAATGTAAAGTGGCAGTTTAGTATCTTTTGGTCCTCTGAAGCCATTTGAGGTCAAATTCAAAGATGTTGCAGTTGATGGGGAAGCTTCTGTTTTCATGAAATTCTTAAGTTAGTAAAATCTTCAGCGGTAAAAATGTGATTCTACTGAGTTCTTCTGTGAATTATGATGTTATGCAATATAAACAACCAGTGCTTTCAGTTTTATTAGTGTTTCAGTGTCTATTTGGGATGCAGATCAACATGAACATTGGAAGGAGCTCATTGTGGCCTATCTATTTTCATTGTTTCTATCAGCAGTTGAACACAACCAAAAGTTTAAGTCCGGTGGATTCCATAGTTACATGTCTGTGACCGGCACAACATTTCCTACATTTTGACAAACCATGATGTATGAAGAGTGAAAACTGTAGAGCAGAGAGCAATTTGTGTGGAAAAATATCAGAGAATCATACTGCAGCTCCCCCCACTGTCCTCCCGTCTGGCTCTCAACATTCCGTCCCATACACACACATTGGAAAATCTGAAACGGTCTGAAAATGGGACAATACATGACCTGTGATTTGGTAGAAACTGTCCTTGATATCAGAATGCCCATTCAGCTCAATAAAGGCCAAAGTCTTGTCTTCAGTTTAAACTTTTAATTATTTTTCTTCATTAAAGTATGGTGATACAGCATAGCCACAAAGAGGGGATGTTTTGAGCTATGTAAAGTCATTTCCAGAAGATTTCCCATTAAAGTCTATGGGAAATTTTAACACTGTGGCCTAATAGCCCACAGGGTATGAAGAGGATTTATTAGGTAAGTCAGTGTCCATTTATTTGTTGTCATGTTGTCTTGTGTTTGAACCATCATACAGTTGGTTTGTCATTGATGTGGATTTGCTGGTCTTCTGAATCCTCCCACAGTTTTACATTAGCAGCTGCAACCACAGGGACTCTGATAAAACTGGAATAATCAGAATCCATCTGATATGAAGCTGTGGTTTGAATACCACTTCCCTCCTCCTTGAAAAGTAGTCAGATATCTGTGTTCAGGTTTTTGTACAGCCTCTTCTACACTTTGTATCACTGTGTTTCTATAGCACAGTAGTAGAGACCTGTGTCTGTCAGGGTTAGTGTCCTTATGATCAGTTCAGTTGATTTCCCTGGTGTTTTGGATTCATACCGATTATCTGGGATATATTCACCACTAATAGCTCCTTTCCAGAGTATAAACTGAGGTGCCTGAAGGTCTGAATGATGTCTGTACCAGTAAAGGTCAGAATCACTAATCGTTGTCTCATAGTTACATGTGAGTGTGACAGATTCTCCTTCTCTTTTACTGACTTCAACGTCTACAGGAAAAATGTTGTTTCCAGCTATTATTCCTGAAAAAGTAGACAAAATGAAGCCATTAGACTAACATTGTTCATGAGGATGAGAGGAGAAGACAGTGGAAAATGTCAAGTGTACATTGTTACTCTGGACAGAAAAAATTCAACTGTTCAGAGATTTCTGTTCTGAACTGCAGTTTAAATTAAACTTTAAAAAATAATAAAACCATGTTGGTCTTTGTATCTTACCAAAGAAAAGAGCAGCAAGAATAATCCACAGCCAATGATCCATCTCTACAACAAGGTTTAAGTAAACAGAAGAAATTAGCTGATGTTCAACATTCAGTCTGAGAATTGTTCTCTTCACAGCAGCACTTATTATTGACTGAATGGTTGAACACAGTGCAGAAGTAGTGCACCGCCTACTTGATAATGTCGCCCTCTGATGCTGTATAATTTAACATACCTGTGAGTATGGAAAGAAATAGCAGCGAAAACACAAAATGCTGCTGTGACAGCATGTTGAATAAAGGTAATGTTGATGGTTTTTGTATTGAACTTTGTTGATTAGTTACCTAGCCAGAGTGTCAGGATGTTTAGTCAGCCAGTGTTTCATGTCTGCAGTGAGAGAGGAGGAGAGAGAGGAAGAGCATTGATACTCAGATGGATCTGGGCCTTCACATCATTGGTCCTTCCTCTTTATCATCTGTTGAGGAACTCTGAACACTTTGTGATTGTTCTGGTACAGTGTGTGAATCCCTCTAGTGGATGTTGTGGGGTATTGTGTTGTCTTTGCTCTAAAGGTTTTTGTACAGAGTTTTCGTGTTTCCTGTCACTGTGGGCTTCACAGTACAGTAGTACACAGCAGAGTCTTTTACTTCAGCAGAGGAGATATTCATGTGGATTACTTTGTCCTCCACTTCAATCGTCAGTCCAGGGATTGGACTTTTCATTGTTGTTCCTGTTCCTAAATGAGAGATGATGAACTCTGGTGGTTTTCCTTGATATTGTCGATACCAGTAAAATTCATCACCACCAGTTGCTTTTTTGGAGTACGTGTAGGACAGAGTAACAGAGCTGCCTTCTAAACTGTTCTCTTCTTTCTCGACTGGAGTGAGTTCTTCAGAGCTGACTCCTAAAGGAAGAGATAACTGTTATTTCATGTTGTACAATGCTCAAATAATTCACATTCATGTTATTGGAAAAAGTTTTCATGCTGCATAATCTAACTTACCTGTTAGAATGGAAAGAAACAGCAGAGAAAACACACAATGCTGCAGTGACAGCATGTTGAATAAAGGTAATGTTGATGGTTTGTGTAATGAACTCTGTTGAATATAGAAGTTCCTCTCTCTTCTATAGTTCAGTAACAGCTCAGCTCCTCCCTGAATGTCTCAGTCTCCTTGTAGCTCTGTATTTTCACTTCTCTCTGTTACACTCCTAATATGTGATTCTAGACTAAATCATGAAAAATAGTTTATCAGTGTGTGCCTCCATCTAGTGGACATTGTGGCTGCGCCGGGTGCAAGATAGGGCTCTCAGTTGGTGGATTGGAAGGAGGAACCTGATCATAGTGACTCGTGGCTCATTCACAGCCTTGGGTTATTCCCCCTACTGACCACTGTACACTAAACACATTTGTGCTTCTCTCAATTCAATTCAATTTTATTCATAGTATCAAATCACAACAAGAGTTATCTCAGTACACTTTAGATATAGAGGAGTTCTAGACCACACTATAATATACAAAGACCCAACAATTCTATTAATTCCCCAAGAGCAAGCATTTATTGGCGAGGAAAACTTCCTTTCAGGAAGAAACCTCAGACAGACCCAGGCTCTTGGTAGGCGGTGTCTGACGGTGCCAGTTGGGGGTGTAATGAACAGTGGCAATAACAGGCACAATAAAGATAATGAAACAGTGACTAGAAATAGTAGTCATAGTAGTTCATGGCATAGCAGGCCACTGCAGGGCGTTAGAGGATGTAGCAGGGCACTGCAGAGCGTAGCAGGGTGTAGCAGGGCATAGCAGTGAGTGCATCAGGACCACGGCGACAGCTGGAGCCATGATTTAGGTGCCACCCTAATCCAAGGAATCATGCTGGGTGATAAAACAAACCAACATAAGGACTCCAGGGAATAGGCTACCCAGAGCAAGGTTAGTAACAAGCATTTCTAGGACACAAATGGAAGGAGAGAGGAGAGAGAATCTCAGTTTGTCAAAGGAAGTCCCCCAGCAGTCTAAAACTATAACAGCATAAGTAAGAGAGACAGGTTAAGGAGAGGAGCCTGGTCGGGCTAGAACTCTCTCCTACCGGATCGGGCTGTACCTGTCTGCCTCCCTCTACTTTTATTATATCATTGATTATAAGGTAGATGAATCTGACGACTATGATGAGAAGCAGGTGGGCCGGGCTAGACGGACGCTGCAACTCCTCACTCCTGAACTATAAGCTTTATCAAAGAGGAGAGTTTTAAGTTTACACTTAAATGTGGTGACGGTGTCTCTCCTTTCCTACTGTGACTTCTCTTGCACATTGTCATCATTAAAAAAGACAGTAAGTCTCTAGCTCTTATTGCTATAAAATGATGAAAACATTAATAAGAGATTTTTCTTGAGGCATTAAAGGTCCCATGGCATGAAAATTTCACTTTATGTGGTTTTTTAACATTAATATGAGTTCCCCCAGCCTGCGTGAAAATGAAAGCTCAGATGGGCCGATCAGGAATCTTCTCCTTATGAGGTCATAAGGAGCAAGGTTACCTCCCCTTTCTCTGCTTTGCCCGCCAAGAGAATTTAGCCCACCCATGAGAGAGAGAGAGACATCATGGATTTCAAACGACCAAAATGGCAGTTGGTCAAGGCCACACCCCCACCCTCCACCTTGCACCCCCCCCTCTCCTCCTCAATAGCTACAGACACAGAAATGGCACATCCTAAGCAAAGCTCTTTGTGGGACTGGCTCTAGTGGCTGGAATTCTGCACCAAGGCTGAATTTCGGGAAAGAGACTTCAGATACAGTATTAGAAGACCACTAAGGTCTACATAAAAGAGACTTCAGATACAGTATTAGGGGACCACTAAGGTCTATATAAAAGAGACTTCAGATACAGTATTAGGGGACCACTAAGGTCTATATAAAAGAGACTTCAGCTACAGTATTAGAGGACCACTAAGGTCTATATAAAAGCGTCCAAAGAGCACCATGTCATAGGACCTTTAAGAGAGGAAAATGCAAGGCATAAAGAGCAGAAAATGCAAGGCATAAAGACAGGAAAATCATGAGCCTCAAAGAGCAGAAAATGCAAGGCATAAAGAGAGAAAAAACGTGAGGCGCAAAGAGAGATGATGAACTCTGGTGGTTTTCCTGGATGTTGTTGATACCAATAAAACTCATTGCCACCAGTTGCTTGTTTGGAGTATCTGTAGGACAGAGTAACATAACTGCCTTTTAAACTGTTCTCTTCTTTCTCAGCTGGTGTGAGTTCTTTACAGCTGACACCTAAAGGAATAGATAACTGTTATTTCATGTTCTAAAAGACTTAATAAATGATTCACATTCAGATGTTATTAGAATAAAGCTTTTTCATCCTCCGTAATCTAACATACCAGTTAGAATGTAAAGAAACATGAGCAAAAACACCTAGTGCTGTAGTGACATCATGTTGAATAAACGTAATGTCTATTAGTAGTTTATTTGAACATGTAAAAATAAATAAATAAAAATATATATATATATATACACAGTACAGGCCAAAAGTTTGGACACACCTTCTCATTCAAATGCGTTTCCTTTTATTTTCATGACTATTTACTTTGTAGATTCTCACTGAAGGCATCAAAACTATGAATGAACACATATGGAATTATGTACTAATTATGTACTAAAAGTGTGAAATAACTGAAAACAACGTCTTATATTTTAGATTCTTCAAAGTAGCCACCCTTTGCTTTTTTTATTAATAAGGGAAATAATTCCACTAATGAACCCTGACAAAGCACACCTGTGAAGGTAAAACCATTTCAGGTGACTACCTCATGAAGCTCATTGAGAGAACACCAAGGGTTTGCAGAGTTATCAAAAAAGCAAAGGGTGGCTACTTTGAATAATCTAAAATATAAGACATGTTTTCAGTTATTTCACACTTTTTTGTTAAGTACATAATTCCAAAGGTGTGTCCAAACTTTTGGCCTGTACTGTACATATATACATACATACATACAGTTCAGTTCAGTTCAGTTCAATTTTATTTATATAGCACGTTTAAAAACAACCTCAGTTGACCAAAGTGCTTAACATGCTCCAAAAGCAACGAACCAATAAACACAAACAAGGCACAATATACAACAGTAGAAAAAGAATAATGTCAATAATGTCAAGATATCAAAGCTCAACTTGAATTGAAAGCCAATGCGTAGTAATGGGTCTTCAGCATGGACTGGAACGTTCCAATGGTCCGAGCTGTTCTTACATGAATAGGTACACTATTCCAGAGGTTTGGAGCAGCCACTGAAAAGGCTCGGTCACCTTTGGTTCTTAACCTGGATCTGGGCACATCGAGGAGCATCTGATTGGACGACCTCAGTGCTCTGACAGGCGTGTGGACATGTAAGAGCTCTGATAAGTAAGAAGGCGAGAACCCATTTAAGATCTTAAAAACAATTAATACAATTTTAAATTCAATCCTGAAACAAACAGGAAGCCAGTGGAGCGTGGCCAAAACCGGTGTAATATGGTCACGCTTTTTAGTCCCGGCTAAAAGTCGAGCTGCTGCGTTCTGGACTAACTGTAACCGACGAAGGGATGACTGATCCAATCCAACATACAGTGAGTTACAGTAGTCCAAACGGGACGTAATAAATGCATGTATGACACTCTCAAAGTCTTTGCGTAGCAGGTAAGGCTTGACCTTAGCCAAAAGGCTAAGGCTGGAAGAAGCTAGTTTTAACAACAGAACTAATCTGTTTGTCAAATTTAAAAGCACTGTCAAAAATCACTCCCAGATTTCTGGTAAAAGGACGAATTTGGGAACCTAAAGTACCAAGAGTATCTACACAGGCACTGAAATGTTCAGCACGTCCAAACACAACAACTTCGGTCTTATTGTCATTAAGACAGAGAAAATTCTGATCCAACCATATTTTGAGATCACTCAAGCAGTTTAACAACGGCTGGATAGTTTCCTTCTCATTGTTTCTTACAGGCAAATACATTTGTACATCATCTGCAAAAATAATGGAAAGAAATGTTGTGTTTTTTTCAAAATGGACCCTAAGGGCAGCATGTACAAAGAAAATAGCATGGGTCCCAAAATGGAACCTTGGGGGACCCCACAGGAAAGAGGGGCAGCAGATGAAGAGCAGTTACCAATGTGGACAGCAAAACTCCTATCTGTCAAGTAGGATTCAAACCATTTTAAGGCAATGCCCGTAATGCCAACACTTTGTTTGAGTCGGGATAAAAGGATAGAGTGGTTGACAGTGTCAAAGGCAGCAGTCAAATCTAAAAGCACTAAAACAGCGGAGTTTCCTGAGTCGACCGCTAAGAGAAGGTCGTTGTAGACTCTTAGGAGGGCAGTTTCAGTACTGTGACGTGGCTTGAAACCAGACTGGAACTTTTCATGAATACTAAAATCATCTAAAAATGATTGAAGTTGATTAAAAACAACCTTCTCCAACACTTTAGATAAAAACGGTAGTTTTGAAATAGGTCTAAAATTAGACAAAACTAACGGATCCAAATTTTTCTTTTTTAAAAGTGGTTGCACAACAGCATGTTTAAAAGCAGCTGGAACACACCCTGAGCTAAGAGATGAGTTAACCAAGGATAAAATACTGGGCCCAACAGTGTTAAAAACATCTTTAAGTAAGCGTGCAGGGATACTATCCAGCAGGCAATTAGCCGGACGAAGCTGTTTGACTATGTCAGAGAGAAGGTGGAGTGAAACTGGCTCAAACTGCTGGAAGACAGCTGGGCATAAAGAGGTAACAGAGGGGTCACTGGTAAAAGCAGGGGATGAAAAGCTCAGGCCGGCAATTTTATCTATGAAGTGTTTCAGGAAATTTTCACACAACAATGTGGATGGCACAGCACAGTCAGTTTCACAAGGGTTAATAAGTGAGTTAAACACTTTAAAAAGAACTTGAGGCCTCTGGATGTTACTAGCAACCAGGTGAGATAAAAAATAAGTTTTAGCAGATTTAACTGCTCCCTGGTATTTATGTAATAAGTCTTTTAAAATTTGAAATGACACTTGAAGTTTGTCCTTCTTCCACTTTCTCTCAGCTGTTCTGCAGGCCCGTCTGAGAGAGCGGGTGTTGTCATTCAGCCAAGGTTCTTTAAGTACATACATACATACATGTATAAAATTAAAATGTCAAATAAATAAGGACACGTACTTCTCAGCACAATCTAGCAAAATTAGTATAAGTAATATATAATAAGTAATAAGTTTAACAGTGTGTGACTCCCTCTGGTGGATGTTGTGGAGTATTGTGTTGTCTTTGCTCCAAAGGTTTTTGTACAGAGTTTTGGTGTTTCCTGTCACTGTGGGCTTCAGAGCACAGTAGTACACAGCAGAGTCAGACAGCTGAAGCTTCAGAGGAACTGATGTCTTGTTGATTTTAGCATCAAATCTGTCCTTATGGAACTCTGGAGCATATTCTGCTGTGTTCGAAAAACTTTTCAACACGTACTTTGGGTAATCATTTACTTCTTGTTTGTACCAAAATAAAGTTTGACTTGTCGCAGTCGTCTCAAATGTACAGCCAAGAGTAACTGTCTCTCCTTCAGTAGTAATGAAATCTCCTGTTGGCTGGATCACTCTGTCTTCTCCATTACACTCTGGGGAAGAAGAGAACATGCAGAGGAGGAGATGAATCAATAAAGATGATTGACTAAAGGAGAACAATCAGTATGTTTACATAGTTACATAGCCATCGATCTGGAAAATGATTTACTCTCTCTTATGTCAGATTATACCAAATAAAGAGTTATTTAGAAGGTATTAGAAGCCAACAAAAATCAGTTTTGCTTTTTTGTCAGTTGTGAAAAGTATTGAGAGAAGAAACATGTTTGCTGTGTGTCTTACCAAAGAAAAGAGCAGCAAAAATAATCCACAGCCAATGTTTCATCTCTACAATAAGGTTTAAATCAACAGGAGAAACTAGCTGATGTTCAACATTCAGTCTGAGAATTGTTCTCTTCACAGCAGCACTTATTATTGACTGAATGGTTGAACACAGTGCAGACGTAGTTCACCGCCTACTTGATAATGTCGCCCTCTAGTGGAAAACAGTGTGGAAAAAAGTCTCCCAGCAGCTTCTCAGTGTGTCAGCTTGTGTTTTTGTACAGAGACTGTGGGTTTGCTGTCACTGTGGGCCTCACAGCACAGTAGTACAGAGCAGAGTCTCTCACTGCAGCAGAGGAGATCTGCAGAATCATTCTGGTTTCATCCTCACTCACAGAAACAGACAGTCCAGAAGTTGTTGCATTTTGTGTTCCCAAGTGAATAATGAGGAAATGTGGTCATTTTCCTGAATATTGTCGATAGCAGAAGAAATTGTATATTCAGCTTGTTTGGAGTATCTGTAGGACAGAGTAACATTGCTGCCTTCTAAACTGTTCTCTTCTTTCTTGACTGGAGTAAGTTCTTCACAGCAGATACCTTAAGGATGAGATAACTGTTAACTGTTGTAAAAGACTCAAATGATTAACATTCAGATGTTATTGGAATAAAACTTTGTCATGCTGTATAATCTAAGTTACCTGTTAGAATGGAAAGAAACATCAGAGAAAACATACAATGCTGCAGTGACAGAACGTTGAATAAAGGTAATGTTGATGGTTTGTGTATTGATGTCTGTTGAATATAGAAGTTCATCTCTCTTCTATAGTTCAGTAACAGCTCAGCTCCTCCCTGAGTCTCTCCATTTCCTCGTAGCTCTGTATTTTCACTTCTCTTTGTTACACTCCTAAGATGTGATTCAAGTCATGAAAAATATTGGAAGTTTAACAATGTGTGACTCCATCTGGTGCACATTGTCGTTGTGCTTGGTGCAAGATAGGGTCCTCAGTTAAAAGATCTGTTGTACGGATCGGCGTATTTAATCTTTTTGTGGAAAACAGAGACTGCATGGACCACATCCTAAGTTTTCAAATGTGTTACTATGATGCCAGAAACATGTTTTTAGTTCAGCTTCATTTACTGAAGGACAAGCCAACGTTTAGTAGTTTATTTTTCTGTCCTCAGTATTCAGAGGTTACATATATTGTGTGTGTACTGTACTATGTATTATGGCTGTTAAATGCTTTTGTGTACAGCCCGGTCGGAGCTGTGCAGACAGCGATATTACGCAAACGCTGCTGGGGCTGAGCTGACCTCCAAGATCTGGCAACAACCCGGCGTTGCAATGATTGGCTACAGGAGAGAAGACGTTCATTCTGTGAGCCGAAAAACCTGACGGTTACACAGCGCCCAGGTCAGCTTTTAGGCATACAAATATATATTATTTACTTAGACTTATTTGTTAGGATTAATAATTGACACTGCATGTCTTTGTATGCTTTATTGTTTTGAGACATCAAAAAGGTCAGTGTGATAAAGCTCAAGTACATTAGATCTAATCATAGCAGTTTTGGTAATTGAATTAACTCTGGACATGTATGCAACGAGCTACTAACATTACTTTTACACTTAGCTGTTAAGCTTACCTCTATTTATGTAAGCTAATATTGTTAGCAGCCGCTGTGGCCAGGTTGCCGATGCAGGTGGGTGTATACAGGGTACACAGCTTGAGTCAGTCTCCCAAGTGCATACAGTTTTCGTGTATGTATGCATTTAATGTTTTCAATGTGTTTATGTATCTGTACTTCAATAATAAAGTTTTTTGAAGACAAAAAGGTGGTAGCAAAGCTGATATATAGCCTCTTGTTTCACATTAGATAGAAACTGATGATGTAGGCTAAACACAAACAACATTTCATGCAACAACAGTGAAGTTTTCATGTAGCTACTATATTTGGTCCCGTGTACTTTTTCGGTCATTTGATTTCTGATTTTGAAACAATATACAAATTTGAAAAATGGGTCATTTTAAACCTTGTTAATATTGATGACAATGTGATCAAACGGAAAACGAGCCATATTTCATTTAATTTAGCCCTCAAAAGCAAAATGGTGTGTTGTTTCATTATGGACTTTCATATCAACAGCAACACTTCAGCCTCCATTACAAGCAAATATACAAAGGGGTGATTTTGCTTTATTAACAGATGTAGCAGAAGCATACGGTGAAACTCGAAAAATTTGAATATTGTGCAAAAGTTAATTTATTTCAGTAATTCAACTTAAAAGGTAAAACTAATATATTATATAGACTTATTATATGCAAAGCGAAATATTTCAAGCCTTAATTTGTTATAATTTTGATTTTGATTATGGCTTACAGTTTATTACCATCAAAATTAGAATATTGTGAAAAGGTTCAATATTGTAGACTCAAAGTGTCCCACTCTAATCAGCTAATTAATCCAAAACACCTGCAAAGGGTTCCTGAGCCTTTAAATGGTCTCTCAGTCTGGTTCAATAGAATTCACAATCATGCGAAATGCTCCTCGGATATTCGGCTTCACTTAATGACCTGCACAGTAACACACCTAATCTAAGTATTTCAAAAGGTCGAACACACATACAGATTTCTATACAGTAAAATCGCTACATGATTACCGTTATATCCGAGGGTTGAAGTTGCATTTTGACAGGGTAGTGCAAGTTGCTGCTGTGGTTCAGCTGAAGCTAACACAGCCTGAGCTTTCACGGTACAATATAAAAAGGTGTTGACCGTTGACTTAGCTAGCACGCAAACAGTTAATTTACATGTCTCTGAGCATGTTAGCAAAATACACCTAGAGACAAATACCGAGGAATATTGATAGAAAGAAGGGGAAACTAGTACTTCCATACTTTTTAGCATTGGCTAATTAGCAACCTGCCTGCCATTAGATGTTAGCTTCCGAGCTAGCCCCAGAAGCTAATGAAAACAAGGCTTTCACCGGAGCAGTCTTACATTATTTCCTCTTTTCGTTTCGAAATCGGAAATCAAATGAACGAGAAAGTACATAGGTCCAATTACAGTTCACTGTTGTTGCATGAAATGTTGTTTGTGTTTAGCCTACATCTGTTTCTATCACCTAATATAAAACAAGAGGCTATATATCAGCTTGATACCGCAGATGCTATCAGGTACCATTGCTAACAGTGCGCATCCTCGCACACCACGTTTATCAATATATTGCAACAAGGTAACCGCCTGGTAACATGCGCCTAAGCCAGCCAATGAAAGTGGTAAATTAAATGCTATGCAGACTATAGTTGTTCCTAAACAAAGCCAGATGAAATTATTTCAGACAGTAAACCATGCGTCGGTCCTATGGAACCCATTGAGAAAGCCGAAAGGAATATTCGAAGGACATATCAACATACAGTACAGGCCAAAAGTTTGGACACACTTTCTCATTCAATGCGTTTCCTTTTTATTTTCAGAACTATTTACATTGTAGATTCACACTGAAGGCATCAAAACTATAAATGAACACATATGGAATTATGTACTTAACAAAAAAGTATGAAATAACTGAAAACGTGTCTTATATTTTAGATTCTTCAAAGTAGCCACCCTTTGCTTTTTTTATTAATAAGGGAAAAACTTCCACTAATTAACCCTGACAAGGCACACCTGTGAAGTGAAAACCATTTCAGGTGACTACCTCATGAAGCTCATTGAGAGAACACCAAGGGTTTGCAGAGTTATCAAAAAAAGCAAAGGGTGGCTACTTTGAAGAATCTAAAATATAAGACATGTTTTCAGTTATTTCACACTTTTTTGTTAAGTACATACTTCCATATGTGTTCATTCATAGTTTTGATGCCTTCAGTGAGAATCTACAATGTAAATAGTCATGAAAATAAAGAAACAAATTGAATGAGAAGGTGTGTCCAAACTTTTGGCCTGTACTGTACGTAGTGTAACATCTAAAACGGAACAGTTGGAACATTTATTGCTGGGATCAAATCTACATTACCTGTGTCTTTCTGAGACTTGGATTACAGCTACTACTCCTGCATCAGCATTTATGATTCCGGGATATCAAGTATATAGACGGGACAGAGGAAAGGGAAAAGGGGGCGGGGTCTTGACAGTTATCAAATAGACATTCCAGATCAAACTATAGAGTGTGTTGGTGTTACATTGAAATTATCGCCCCAAATGTCATTTATTGTACTTTGTGTATATAGACCACCAAATGTAACAAGCGATTTTTATACTGGTTTAACTACAATTTTAAAAACATATGAACGAAAGGAAATATTGCTCATGGGCGATTTCAACATAAATTGGCTTGATAAAGGCAAGAGGAAACACCTAAAAGACATTGCAAACTCAATACAAATGACACAATTGATCAAAAAGCCTACTAGAATAACAAAAACGTCTCAAACTTTGATAGATTTAATATTCACAAATAAACCAGACAGGGCAATTAAAACATACAACCTAATAACTGGACTGTCTGATCATAATTTTGTCCTAATAGCCAGGAAATTAAATAAATAAAGATACATAAACAAAGAACAATTAAATAAACAATGTAAAATTCCTCATATTCCTAAAAGAAATTATGAACACTTCACAACTGATTTAAATGAAATTGACTGGGCCTCTAAAATAAATAGAGAACACTGTGGACATACATGTGACAATGTTATTAATGCTATAAAGAATACAATAGATAAATACACACAGCTTAAACATAGAAAATCAAATAAAAAGAGGCTCCCGTGGTTTAATGAATCCCTTTGGGATATAATGAAACAGAGAGATAAAGTTCTCAAGGTTTTTCTTAAAACTAAATTAACCACTGATTATTATATTTATAAATCACTAAGAAATAAAGTTACCATGCTGCTTCGAAAAGCAAAAGCGAATTTTTTCTTAAACTTAATCAAAGAGGCAAAAGGTAACTGTAAAAATTTATGGAGGAGCATGGATAAACTACTGGGAAGGGAAAAAATACATCAGGAGCATTTACAGCTTAAAATCAATAGAATTGTTCAAAGTGAGGGCTCTATTCTGGCTAAACATTAACAATGATTATTTCTTGGATTCTGTGTTGATCTGGCGGAGACTTTTCCTGAAGTCAACTGCTGCCGAGATGATCATGGAAATTGAAATGCGTCTTATTGTAGGTTGCAGAATATAGATGAAGATAAAATTTCCAAAATAATAGCAAATTTAAAAAATAGTAAAGCAAACGATATATTTGGACTTGATACATCGCTTTTAAAAGAACACAAAATTATTTTCACTCCAGCACTAACAATAGCTGTGAATCAATCTATAAATGAAAACAATTTTCCTTTGGCATTGAAAAAAGCAATAGTCAAGCCGATTTTTAAGTCAGGAGATAAGCTCTGTGTGTCAAACTATCGACCTATTAGCATTTTACCAGCCATCTCCAAGATCTTTGAGAAAGTGGTAGCAGAGCAGCTAGAGGAGCATCTTGACCTTGGCTTTGAAAATCTGATAATCCACACAAATCTGTGTTTGATGTATAAAATCCTCCATGACACCGCTGCTCCTCCACTAAAAGAATTCATATCTTTGGGCTCTGAAATAACGGCTCGAACAACTAGATCTACAGTGCAAGGTGAATGCAGGATCCCTAAACGCAGGACTACATTTGGGTTGAATGTTTTTTCTTGTGTGGCCACTCGTCAGTGGAATATGTTGCCCACAGGGCTGATAGGAAGCACAAACTTTTACACGTTTGCAAGACAGACAAAGAAATGGCTTTTGTCAAATCAAATTTGTACACACATGTGACTGGATATATGTATGTGTGTGTGTAAGTGTGAGGTCTATTAGAGTAGATCTGAGTACATGAAAGGTGTGAATATGACCTTTTTATATTTTATGTGTGATATATGTATGTGTGGTGTAAGTGTGTGTTCTAAGGTCTATGAGAGTAGATCTGAGTACATGAAAGGTTTGAATATGACCTTTTTTATATATTTTATTTATTTGGTTAATGTAAATTTTACTATTCATGTATGTATGATGTATTGTGTATTTTAGTTAAGATCAGCCTGCCCAGGGACTACAGGTGAAAATTAGCTCTTGAGCTAAAACCTGGTACTATGCATCTCTCCCCTTGGGGTTAATGTTTATTGTACGCTGTCCCTGTTTCTTTAAATAAATTAAACTAAACTAAACTAAACTGCCTTGGTCCGTTCGAGCATATGGGGAGTGACTTGAGCAAAAAAAAAGACTGACTTGGATATGGGCGGTAATATGACTGGATGTCAAGCCCCGCCTTCCCGAAGGCTGCAGCGAGATGCTCCTCCAGTCTGCTCCCTCACTCCTCCCCAGCTCCATCCTCTCATCTACAAATCGCCACATCCATTTTTAATGCGACCAAGATGGCAGCGCCCGTAATGGCAAACTCAACGACTTAGAGCTGCTCTGCACAAACCAATGGGTTATGTCACACGCGCTCTGTCACACTGGCAGCTGTAACCACAGGGACTCTGATAAAACTGGAAATATAAGAATCCATCTGATATGAAGCTGTGGTTTGAATACCACTTCCCTCCTCTTTGAAGAGTAGTCAGATATCTGTGTTCAGGTTTTTGTACAGCCTCTTCTACACTTTGTATCACTGTGTTTCTAGAGCACAGTAGTAGAGACCTGTGTCTGCCAGGGTTAGTCTCTTTATGGTCAGTTCAGATGAGTTCTCTGATGTTTCAGATTCAAATCGCTCATCTGGGATATAATCGTATGATGCGTACTCTCTTGCTCCTTTCCAGAGTATAAACTGAGGTGCCTGGAGGTCTGAATGATGCATGTACCAGTAAAGTTCAGGATGGCTATATGTTGTCTCATATTCGCATCTTAGTGTAACAGAATCTCCTTCTCTTTTAAGAACTTCATCTCCTACAGGAGAGATTTTGTCTCCAGCTATTGTTCCCTGAAAAGTCCTGTGTATTGACCATCCTCCACCCTGACCAACCTCCTTACGCGGTTTTTTCAGGCTTTTACGTGACTACTCTCACCGTAGTCGCTCCAAAATACTACTGTGATGGAAGTTTACTTTGCAGCAGGAGTGGATTTTAGGAAATAGAAAAAGTGAAACAAATAAAGACAGTTGAAGACTGAAACCAAGTCTTATTATATATATTTGCAAATATAGGGAGTAACACAATTTCACAAAATGTACAGAGGCTCAGTAAAAAAGTCTCTTCAACGAGTCAACAGGAATACTTAGCTTAAATACATCCTCAGAGTGACAGCACACACACACTTGGCTTACAATCAATTAAGACACTGTGGACATTCAGGAGCCCATTACGCCCATTCGCCCAATCTAGACTGTATCATTACATAAAATACAAAAGTTTAACAGTGTGTGACTCCCTTTAGTGGCCGTTGTGGAGTACTGTGTTGTCTTTGCTCTAAGGTTTTTGTACAGAGACTGTGGGTTTGCTGTCACTGTGGGCCTCACAGCACAGTAGTACAGAGCAGAGTCTCTCAATGCAGCATAGGAGATCTGAAGAACCATTTTGGTTGTATCCTCACGTACATGAACAGACAGTCCAGATTTTGTTTCATTTTGCGATCCCAAGTGAAAGATGAGGAACTCTGGTGGTTTTCCTGGATATTGTCGATACCAGAAGAAATAATCAGCACCAGTTGCTTGTTTGGAGTATCTGTAGGACAGAGTAACAGAGCTGTCTTCTAAACTGTTGTTTTCTGTCTCGACTGGAGTGAGTTCTTCACAGCTGACACCTAAAGGAAACAGACAGTCCAGGTTTGTAGTTTGCATTATTTTTCCTGATTCCAGATGAGAGATGAGGAACTCTGGTTGCTTTCCTGAATATTGTCGATACCAGAAGAATTGATCAGCAGAACCTTTGGAGTATCCACAGGACAGAGTAACAGAGCTGCCTCCTAAACTGTTCTCTTCTGTCTCAACTGGAGTGAGTTCTTCACAGCTGACACCTAAAGGAAGAGATAACTATTATTTCATGTTGTAAAAGACTTAATGAATGATTCCAATTTAGATGTTGTTATATACTTTTCAAGCTGTATAATCTAACATACCTGTGAGGATGGAAAGAAACATCAGATAAAACACACAATGCTGCAGTGAAAGCATGTTGAAAAAAGGTATTGTTGATGGTTTGTGTATTGAACTCTGTTGAATATAGAAGTTTCTCTCTCTTCTATAGTTCAGTAACAGCTCAGCTCCTCCCTGAGTCTCTCCGTCTCCTCGTAGCTCTCTATTTTCACTTCTCTCAGTTACACTTCTAAGGTAAAGTGATTCTAGACTGCGTCATATTCAAGTTTAACAGTGTGGGATTCTATCTAGTGGCCGTTGTGGAGTACTGTGTTGTCTTTGCTCCAAAGGTTTTTTGTACAGAGTTTTGGTGTTTCCTGTCACTGTGGGCCTCACAGCACAGTAGTACACGGCAGAGTCAGACACCTTAGCTGAGGGGATGTTCATTGTCATTTGTTTGTCCTCCACTTCAATCTTCAGTCCAGCAATTGGACTTGTCAATATTCCTCCTGTTTCTAAATGAGAGATGAGGAACTCTGGTGGTTTTCCTGGATGTTGTTGATACCAGAAGAAATAATCGTCATATTTAGCTTGTTTGGATTATCTGTAGGACAGAGTAACAGAGCTGTCTTCTAAACTGCTCTTTTCTGTCTCGACTGGAGTGCGTTCGTCACAGCTGACACCTAAAGAAAGAGATAATTTCTCATTGCATTTTTTAAAACTCATTGATTCAATTGAACAAATATATAAAATATTGAAAGTAAAGTTTTCCTCAATGCAGAATCTAACAAACTTGTTAGAATAATGAGAAACATCACAAAAAACACAAAATGCTGTTGTGACAGCATGATGTATGAAGTTAATCTTGATGGTTTGTGTATTGAACTCTGTTGAAAATAGAGGTTCCTCTCTCTTCTATAGTTCAGTAACAGCTCAGCTCCTCCCTGAATGTCTCAGTCTCCTCTTGTATCTTCACCTCTCTGGTATCCTTCCTCCGGTTAACACACTGGTGGCAATATTGTGTACCATTTTGTTATTTATCATTCTAAACCAAGAGTTACCAACCTGATCTCACAGAATTCCGTGAAATGAACATGGCCCCTTATCTCAAAATCAGTGGCAGTTTCAAGGAATCACCAAAAATTCTGTGATGGGCCCATGGAAGACTTCCCTGAAATGTACACGGCCCCTTAAGTTGAGGAAAGGGTCGTGGGTAGGCTTACGTTTCCACCACACGCGGGACAACAATGGAAAGGTTGGGTTTAGGAAACATGACACGGGGGACACGTTCCCCTGGTCTCCTGGGTGAAAGTCCTGTGTTGTTTGACCCATCCTCCACCCTGACCAACCTCCCTACGCGGTTTTTCAGGCTTTCGTACTACTCTCTACCGTAGTCGCTCCAAATACTACTGTGATGGAAGTTTACTTTGCAGCAGGAGTGGATTTTAGGAAATAGAAAAGTGAAACAAATAAAGACAGTTGAAGACTAAACCAAGTTTTTTTATATATTTGCAAATATAGGAGTAACACAATTTCACAAAATGTACAGAGGCTCAGTAAAAAAGTCTCTTCAACGAGTCAACAGGAATACTTAGCTTAAATACATCCTCAGAGTGACAGCACACACACACTTGGCTTACAATCAATTAAGACACTGTGGACATTCAGGAGCCCATTCGCCCATTCGCCCAATCTAGACTGTATCATTACATAAAATACAAAGTTTAACAGTGTGTGACTCCCTTTAGTGGCCGTTGTGGAGTACTGTGTTGTCTTTGCTCTAAAGGTTTTTGTACAGAGTTTTGGTGTTTCCTGTCACTGTGGGCCTCACAGCACAGTAGTAGACAGCAGAGTCAGACACTGCAGCTGAGGAGATCTGAAGAATAATTTTGGTTTTATCCTCACTTACATGAACAGACAGTCCAGATTTTGTTTCATTTTGCGATCCCAAGTGAAAGATGAGGAACTCTGGTGGTTTTCCTGGATATTGTTGATACCAGAAGAAATAATCAGCACCAGTTGCTTGTTTGGAGTATCTGTAGGACAGAGTAACAGAGCTGTCTTCTAAACTGTTGTTTTCTGTCTCGACTGGAGTGAGTTCTTCACAGCTGACACCTAAAGGAAGAGATAACTCTGTTATTTCATGTTTTAAGTTGTAAAAGCCTCAAGAAATGTTCTACATTCAGAAAACATCAGAGTCAAACTTTTCCTTAACGTAGAATCTAACAAACCTTTTCAATAACTAGAAACAGAAGAGAAAACACACATTGCTGCAGTGACAGCATGTTGAATGAAGGTAATGTTATGGTTTGTGTATTTTTCAAATGTGTAACTTTGAACTCCATCTAAAATCTGAAGTGGATCTGTAAAACTTTGAAAATGTCTTTGTATTTCAGGATTTATAGTCAAAAACATACGTACCTATGAGAGTGAAGCAGAACAGAATTGCAGTGAGTGTTTCCATGTCCATGCTGTTTTTGAATGTTCAGGATAAATAAGTTTTGTGAGTTGTTTGGTCTGATGTTCACAGCTGTAAGCAAACAGTTCTCTGTGTTGAAGCCACCTCTGCAGTCAGTAGGAGGAAACTCAGATGTTGAATTAGTTTCATTTCTTCAAGTCTTCATCACAAATGTGTGTCATTAGTGAAAAGAATCCAGACTGTCTCATAAAATACACTGAAGTTTAACAGTGTATGACTCCCTCTGGTGGATGTTGTGGAGTATTGTGTTGTCTTTGCTCCAAAAGTTTTTGTACAGAGTTTTGGTGTTTCCTGTCACTGTGGGCTGCAGAGCACAGTAGTACACAGCAGAGTCAGACAGCTGAAGCTTCTGGATCTTCAGAGGAACTGATCTTAAGCTGGAATTCAGTGTGGATGAATATTTCTCCTCGTCAACTGTTTTCCCAGAGCCAAACGTAAAGCGGCTCAGAATGAATTTGGGGCTATTGTTTCCATCCTGTTTGTACCAGTAGAGATACGAATTGGTTGCACTGCTGTTATATTGACAGCCAAGTGTTACTGCCTCTCCTTCAGTACCAGTCAAATCTTCTTTAGGTTGCAGCATGTTGTCTTTTTGTGCTGTGCATTCTGTAAAACAGCAAGAAACAATATCAGTGTGCTGTTAACCATTAATTTCAAGGTGGCATTGATATCAAAGAAACAGAGTTGTGTTCATACCAAGGCTCATAGCAGCCAGCAACACTGAGATGAACAGAGGCTTCATATCTGCAGTGTGGAGTAACTCTGAGCTACAGCAAGTATAAAGAAGGCTGTGATCTCTCTGTTTAGTCTTCATCAACACTAAGTTGGTGGATTAGAAGGAGGAACCTGATCACAGTGACAAGGCTCATTCACAGCCCTGGGTTATTTCCCCTACTGGCAACTTTACACCTAACACATGTTGTGCCTCTCTCCTTTCCTAGAGTAACATTTCTTGTATGAAGTGGTCTTTGTAGTTTTCAGCTGACATGGTTCCTGTTTTACAGCTAGTGCAGATTCACGTTGTTCTGTAACATATAAAAGGTGGTAATTGTAGTGAACCTGTACATGCCTTTTAGGGCATTTTCACACCTACCTCATTAGGTCCGGACTTTCAGACTTTTCAGTTTGGTCCGCACCAAAATTGCAGGTGAGAAATTGTTTCGTACCACGGTCTGGATCAAAGACCAAATTTTGGTCCATTAAAAAAAGGTGGTCTCAGTCCGGACAAAACTGAACCATGGTCCGGTCCATTTATAGTGTAAAAGCATTTTCTGGATGGTTCAGACTTCCAGACCAAATACAAGAATCTCTAGCAGGCTCTCCTCGACCGGGGGGAGCTCCGTTAGGGAATAGCTCGGTGCTTAGTGTGTACATGAGAGAGTGAGTGATGGTGAATGTGCTCAGAGCAGACAGCTGTCGGCTTTCAGAGCAGAGAATACATCAGCAGTTTACTTGTTAAGTGGTAGTAAATGTAGAGTGCGTGTCTTGCTTCTAAACATCACAACAAAACAAAAAGAGGCGTGGCAGTAGAGGAGAGCAGCAGTCATTAGGGGAGAGCAGCAGTCAGTAGGAGAGAGCAGCAATCAGTAGGAGAGAGCAGCAGTCAGTAGGAGAGAGCAGCAGTCAGTAGGAGAGAGCAGCAGTCAATAGGGGAGAGCAGCAGTCAGTAGGAGAGAGCAGCAGTCAGTAGGGGAGAGCAGCAGTCAGTAGGGGAGAGCAGCAGTCAGTAGGAGAGAGCAGCAGTCAGTAGGGGAGAGCAGCAGTCAGTAGGAGAGATCAGCAGTCAGTAGGGGAGAGCAGCAGTCAGTAGGGGAGAGCTGCAGTCAGTAGGGGAGAGCAGCAGTCAGTAGGAGAGAGCAGCAGTCAGTAGGGGAGAGCAGCAGTCAGTAGAGGAGAGCAGCAGTCAGTAGGGGAGAGCAGCAGTCAGTTGAAAAAACTCTGACACAGAGAGAGGATACGGGAGGACAGGTAAGCCTGTCTACAAACTAGGGATGCACCGAATCCAGATTTTTGGGGTTCGGCCGAATACCGAACCCACTGGTTAAGATTCTGCAGAACCCCGAACCGAACCAAACTCTACTCCCATCCTCTACTCCCATCTTTTATCTTTTATTTTATTTTTAATATTTTATTTTTATTTAATACATACTGTATACTGTGTACATATACTTATATTGTTTATATTCTATTAAGCGAATGTGTGACATGCACCAACAACAGCAAAACAAATTCCTTGTATGTGTTAAAAACGTTCTCAATAAAGCTTTTCTGATTCTGATCCTCAGTCCATTAACACAGTAAACACATTAATGAAGTAAACAACGTCCACAGCCTCTAAAATAGTTAAATTTAACAACTTATTGTTGAATGCACAC
The DNA here is from genome assembly GCA_025617405.1 of Perca schrenkii. NCBI lineage: Eukaryota > Metazoa > Chordata > Actinopteri > Perciformes > Percidae > Perca > Perca schrenkii. Next base: position 539,471 of record CM046798.1, on the reverse strand, counting down.
GCTCTTTACACATCGTAGGAAAGCACATCACTATCGCCAGCTGAGTGGCAATTTTGTTTGGCAAATTTTCGCTAACCAGTGTATGATGAAGGCATGTTGGGGGGGTGAAATTAGAAAGCCTGCCAAACAACACTTTTTCTGCTCACAAGTTTCATTTTCACTTTCTCACAGCCTACTGCATTGAATGCTCCACCTAACACACCATCATTACATCGACAAGCGTAGTGCGCAAAGTGCAAGCGTAACTCTACAAAAAGTATAGAAGTAACAAGAGTGTTCAGTCCAAGATGACGTAGCTGCAGCTCGGTCATGGGTGCGTTTGTTGTAATGGAACGTTCTATTGAGTTCTGCCTCTTGGTACTTCTATACTCTTTGACAAGAGCAGAAACTCAACACAATATTCGCCTTTGTTTCTCGAGTTTCGCCTCTTGTTAGTTCTCTTTGGTAGCGTTCGGTTCGGTGGAAAACAATTGTAAAGTTCAACAGTACCCGAACTCTGGGTTTGGTGCATCCCTACTACAAACCAATCAATTAAAAGTATCTGGAGACATAGCTCACGTTTGTCATGAGGGCAGGATGTAGTTTTGTCACGTATAGATCTTTAGTGCGCTTGCCTAACTGCAGTGTGAAACCAAAACTTACCGGATCAAATGTATACAATGTAACAAAAACATGAACCTTGGTCCGGACCTTGATTCAGACTTTCAGTTGTAAAAAAACACCCATAATATTTCTTTCTAGAAAGTCTGAAATTAAGCTGAGACTTAATATTTCAACATGTTACGTGTTATGCTTTTTTTCAGAATGTCTCTTGAATGTATAACAGTTTAGTATCTTTTGGTCCTCTGCAGCCGTTTGAGGTCTGAGGTGCCTGAAGGTGAGAATGATGTCTATACCAGTAAAGGTAGACATTGTTTTCATTTGTCTCATAGTCACATCTCAGTGAGACAGATTCTCCTTCGCTTTTACTGTCTTCATCTTTTACAGGAGAGATTTTGTCTCCAGCTATTATTCCTGAAAGAAGTAGAGAAATTGAAGCCATTTGACTAACAATTAGGGGTGTGCCAAAAAATCGATTCACAGAAGAATCTAGATTCTCATTTGCAACAATTCAGAATCGATCTGAAATTTCCAAGAATCGATTTAATAAATAAATAAAATCAGCTGGCTGTTCGCTTCCATTTTTGTAACTACGTCCGGACGTCACCACGCAGCCGGTTTTTGAACGTGAGCGGCAAATCACTAAAACAAAGAGGAAGCAAATATGGATGAGAGGGAGATCCAACCAGCCCCGTCTTCACTTAAAGCTAAAGTTTGGCCGCCAGCTGCAGACCAACGCATACTGCAGTGCTTCACGAAACTTCCTGCCAACTCCGAGAGGGCAAAAAAAATAACTCGGTCTATCGTCTGCTTCATCGCCAAAGACCTAAGGCCTTAGTGTGGTGGAGAACGAGGGGTTCGTCTGCATGTTACAGACAGCGGAGCCGAGGTACGCACTAGCTTTCCAGCTGAGAGAGTTTTCTCCACCGCTGGAGATATAGTAGAGCTTAGATCGGGCCCAAAATATCCAGCCCGACCCAGCCCGAGCCCGTGCACGTTGTGTCCGAGCCCGGCCCGACACATTAACTGGAATTATGAGCCCGAGCCCGATTTCAACCCAACACTTTTTTAATCCGTGGGCCGTCATAACTGACGTTCTCAACTACAATTCAGAGTTGTTTGAACTGCAAAAATCAGTTTAAAATGATCTTAATGAATAATGCAACAGGAGCAAAGCATGTAAACTGCTGTTAGTTTATTCAGAAAGGAACGGATCGCAAATGGATCTGAATAAAGAAACGTAAAAAAAAAAAACAACGTATTTTTCTGTGAGGGCTTGCCCGCTTGCCTAGCCCTCAGGGGCAGTCTATGCTTGGAGAAGTAACAAAAGAGGACGTTGAAGGCTGACTATCATCTTTTCTGCCACGGCGAGCCTGCTTCATGTGTCTGTTCATCATCCACTTCTCCGTTTTATTTGCTGTCATAGGCGAACAGCGGCCGCACTTAATGCACTCGACAAAGCCGACACATATGTTGTCACTTCCCACAACTTGATTAAAATGGTTCCATACCTCCGACTTTCCTCCAAACTTGCTCAAAGGTAATTCTCCCGTTTTTCTTTTTTTCTTTACATCCTCCAGCTCCATGTTGCACTTAAACTCCACAATACAGCCCACAGCCCCGGTATGATGCGTGCGAGAGGAGTAGACTCCGCGCATGACACCTGTTGCATTTTGTAACTGTAGTCCAACTTGTGTAGACTAACTTTTTGGACACATTTGTTACTTTGGCCTAAATATAGGCTAGCCTATATAGATACTATTTCTGATTATGGCATAGCTTTCTCTTTTTTTTTGTCTTCACCGGTTGTGTTCTAAATGATATTTGTGGTAAACTGCAACTTTCCTGGGAAAAGCATCTATTTTCAACCATTTTGTATGAAGAAGCACTTTATTTTTGTTCCAACTTATTTTATAGCTAGCTACTAATGAGTAGCAATTGAGAACCAGACAATGTTTTTGATAAAAGGCACTTCCCTGAGAATTGAACTTAAAATGTGAAAAAGACACTTTAATGTCTCCGTTTGTCATTCTGTATAGCAAAGCAGATCAGAGTAGATCATGATCAGAAACCCGATTAGAAATCATTATGGATAAAATCGAATCGTTTTGAATCGAAAATCTTTTTGAATCGAAAATCGATTTTGAATCGAATCGTGGCCTCAAGAATTGGAATCGAATTGAATCGTGAGATGGTAAAAGATTCCCACCCCTACTAACAATGTTCATCAGGCAGAGAGGAGAAGACAGTGGAAAATGTCAACTGTACATTGTTACTCTGGACAGAAACAGTTCAACTGTTTAGAGATTTCTGCTCTGAACTGCGGTTTATATAAATCTTTAGAAAATAATAAAATCATGTTGTTCTTTGTATCTTACCAAAGAAAAGAGCAGCTATAATAATCCACAGCCAATGTTAGATCTCTACAACAAGGTTTAAAACAACAGGAGAAACTAGCTGATATTCAACATTATTGACTGAATGGTTGAACACAGTGCAGACGTAGTGCACCGCATACTTGATAATGTCAGCCTTTAACAGTGTGTGACTCCCTCTGGTGGACGTTGTGAAGTGATATTGTTGTCTTTGCACCAAAGGTTTTTGGGGATATACTGTATGGGTCCATTACCTAGAACTAAATCCGGACATCAGTATATTTTGACTGTGATGTGCACTGCGAAGCGGTACCCTGAGGCCATTCCACTGCGCACTCTCAGAGCAAAATCAGTTGTGAAAGCTCTCACTAAATTATTTTCAACTTTTGGCTTGCCTAAAACCATACAGAGTGACCAAGGCACAAATTTCATGTCCAAACTGTTTGCATAGGTAATGACAGAGCTGAAAGTTAAACATGTAACATCCAGTCCTTACCATCCAGAGTCTCAAGGCGCACTTGAGAGGTTCCACCAAACATTAAAGTCCATGTTGCGTAAATAGTGTCTCGAGTCTAACAGAGAGTGGGATGAGGGCCTCCCTCTTCTATTGTTTGCCGTGTGTGAAACTCCTCAGGAGTCTTTAGGTTTCAGCCCTTGTAATTTGGTTTTTGGCCATACTGTGCGCGGCCCCCTTCGGCTCCTTAAAGAAAACTGGTTGTTAGAGGTGCCAAAAACTGAGCATAACGTGCTGGATTACGTCAGTTCTTTTCGTGAGCGTCTCAATCATGTGTGTCAGTTAGCCCATGATAACTTGGCACAAAGTCAGACTAAAATGAAGCGTCGTTATGACACAAAGTCTGTGTTCCGTGTGTTCCAACCAGGGGAAAATGTTTTGGTGCTGCTTCCTTTACTTGGATCCAATTTGCAGTCTTGGTTTTCGGGTCCATATACGCTGGAGAGTAAAATTAGTGACACAGACTATGTCATTCAAACTCCAGATCGGAAAAGGAAATCTAGAGTATGTCATATTAACATGTTGAAACGTTACTTTTCCAGGGTGAGTGATTCCCCGCCATCTCCTGCTGCGCCCGTGATGTCCGTGTCCGCTGCTCTTCCTCAATACAATCTTGCTGATGATGGATTGGCAGAGAAAAGTGGTTTGATGCCGCCCGCTTGTTTGAGAAATTCAGAGGTACTGAGTAACTTGGAGGCAGGGCCATATTGGGACTGAAATTCAGCCCAGGACTTTAAGAAGGAGAGGCCTTTTACGCGAGTGCCCTTGGTGCACGAGCAGAAGGATTTTTTGCGGTTATTTTAATTCTAATAGTGTTTTTATGGTATAAAGAGAATCAGATTACGCTGAAGACCTTCAAGAAACTTTAGGATGACACCTGCCTCCTCAGGTTGTATAAGCAAGTCACCACTGCACTGAACACAACCAGGTCAGCAAAACCTAATCTCGAACACATAAGTCACAGTATACTGCTAACTACCAGCATGGTCAGTTGGAGTGATAAAATAGTTACAAATACTCACACTCATATACTCAAAAACTACAATGCAGTCCCATAAAATAGAGGTGTGTGTGTGTGTGTGTGTGTGTGTGTGTGTGTCCTTTCTCAGCTTGGCTCTCTGGCTCAGCTTCCCCTGTGATGGACCCTGCCTCTGCTTACTGATTGTGCAGCTACATATGCATGAGAAGAACATCAGTTATAAATATGACTACGAATAAAACATTTTCTAATTCAATCTGTGCTTCAGTCAAGTTATTTTATAGTATGTGGAACTATTAGCATTTTATCCTATATGTAAATATCTGATTGATTGATATGCCTAATATGATTGCATACCCAGCCCTGCACACTGCCCCTCTACCTGTCTGTTTCCTGCTCTTCCTCTCTCCTCCTCCTCCTCTCTCCTCCTGCTGCTCCTCCTCCTCTCTCCTGCTGCTCCTCCTCCTCCTCTCTCCTCCTGAGAGTGTATGTGTGCAACAATAGAAAATAAAAACAATTAGCTTATCAAAGCAAAAATTTTGAGACAGAAACAACTGTACAGAAATACAGGCCTAAAACTCCTAAAAACCTAAAACTGTCCTACCTCACATCACCAAATCCAAACCTGACTGAAAGTAAACTCTTTTTTTTCGGTGCCTTAAGTTTGAGCCAATCGGATGTCAGGAAAAACGAGGATCAGTCCAAGTTAGAAGGGGCCGCTCGTATCCCCCCTCAAGATTGAAAGTATTGGTTTGGCCCGGTCTGAAACACACACACACACAGACACACACAGCGCTCCGCTGCTGTTGAATGGCCGGCCAGGCAGGTCGCGTACAACTTATTGACCACCGGCCGGTTCAGCCTTAAATGGACCGGCCGTTCGGGATTGTTCCCGGTATTCCCGATGGCCAATCCGCCCCTGCTTGGAGGGTTTATTGACTCATTTGTTTGATTCGACCCGTGAGGATATTATACAGTTGATTGAGGATAACCTGTTGCTTTTCTCTGACCATCCTAGTCAAACATCTGTCCTGTACCATGACATTGACTTGGAGGGCCACAACCATATTAAGCAACATGCGTATAGAGTAAATCCGACAAAAAGGGCTATGATGCAGCAGGAGGTGAGTTATCTGGTTGAGCATGGATTAGCTGTTCCCAGTTCTAGTGCGTGGAGCTCACCCTGTGTTTTGGTTCCGAAACCTGACAATACCTCTCGATTTTGTAACGATTACCGATGAGTACATTCAGTAACCAAACCTGATTCATTTCTGCTCCCCAGGATGGAGGATTGCATAGACCGTGTAGGTTCCGCCACATATGTGACAAAGCTGGACCTGTTAAAAGGTTACTGGCAAGCTCCTTTAACACCACGGGCCTCAGAGATATCAGCTTTCGTCACACCCGACACTTTCCTCCAGTATACGGTTATGCCTTTTGGGTTGCGTAATGCACCCGCCACTTTCCAGCGTGACGGGGCCAGAGAATAACCTTTTGCTGAAAGGTGAAAAGATAAAACAGCAGTGAAGAGAAAGAAGACATTTGGTATATGTTTCGGATGTTGATTGAGATTTTGTGTGATTGTCTTAAAGTTTAACAGTGTGTGACTCCCTCTGGTGGATGTTGTGGAGTATTGTTTTGTCTTTGCTCCAAAGGTTTTTGTACAGAGTTTTGGTGTTTCCTGTCACTGTGGGCCTCACAGCACAGTAGTACACAGCAGAGTCAGACACTGCAGCAGAGGAAATGTTCATATGGATTTGTTTGTCCTCCACTTTAATTTTCAATCCAGGGATTATATTAGTTCCTACTTCTCCTGAAGCAGAGTGTGAGATGATTAAATCTGGTGGTTTTCCTGGATATTGTTGGTACCAGAAGAAATAATCACTTAATGACAGTGTGGAGTATCTGTAGGACAGAGTAACAGAGCTGCCTTCTAGACTGTTCACTTCTTTCTTTGATGGAGTGAGTTCTTCACAGCTGACACCTAAAGGAAGAGATAACCCTGTTATTTCATGTTTTAAAAGACTCCATAAATGATTCACATTCAGATGATGTTGCAAATAAAAATTTCCATGCTTCATAATCTAACATACCTGTTAGAATGGAGAGAAACATCAGAGAAAACACACAATGCTGCAGTGACGGCATGTTGAATAAAGGTAATGTTGATGGTTTGTGTATTGATCTCTGTTGAATATAGAAGTTCCTCTCTCTTCTATAGTTCAGTAAGAGGTCAGCTCCTCCCTGAGTCTCTCTGTAAATTGATGCTAGACTGCATGATGAAAATTATTGTAGTTTAACAGTGTGTGAGTCCCTCTGGTGGATGTTGTGGAGTATTGTTTTGTCTTTGCTCCAAAGGTTTTTGTACAGAGTTTTGGTGTTTCCTGTCACTGTGGGCCTCACAGCACAGTAGTATACAGCAGAGTCAGACACCTTAGCTGAGGAGATGTTTATACGCATTTGGTTGTCTTCCACTTTAAAGTTCAGTCCAGGGAATATATTTTTTATTAATACTGCTGTTCCTGAATGAGTCAATAAGCATTCTGGAGGTTTTCCTGGATGTTGTCGATACCAGAAGAAATAATCAGTTCCAGTTGGTTGTTTGGAGTATCTGTAGGACAGAGTAACAGAGCTGCCTTCTAAACTGTTCTCTTCTTTCTGGACTGCAGTGAGGTCTTCACAGCTGATACCTAACGGAAGAGATAACTGTTATTTCATGTTGTAAAACACTCAAGAAATTGAGAAAACATTGGAATCAAACTTTTCCTTAATGTAGAATCTAATATACCTTTTGCAATGACTAGCAACAGAAGAGTAATAACAAATTGCTGCAGTGACAGCATGTTAAATGAAGGTAATGTTGATGGTTTGTGTATTGATCTCTGTTGAATATAGAAGTTCCTCTCTCTTCTATAGTTCAGTAACAGCTCAGCTCCTCCCTGAGTCTTTCTGTCTCCTTGTAGCTCTGTATTTTCACTTCTCCTAGTTACACTACTAAGGTAAAGTGATTCTAGACTACATGATGAAAACTATGTAGTTTAACAGTGTGTGACTCCCTCTGGTGGATGTTGTGGAGTATTGTGTTGTCTTAGCTCCAAAGGTTTTTGTACAGAGTTTTGGTGTTTACTTTCACTGTGGGCTGCAGAGCACAGTAGTACACAGCAGAGTCAGACACTGCAGCTGAGGAGATCTGAAGATCAACACGATACTTTTCTTCAGACAGTTTCGTAGAGAACATTGTGTCCAATGCCAGAGATTCTGCTTTTTTTGTAATGTTCATCCCTGAGATGAATATGATGAACTCTGGTGGTTTTCCTGGATATTGTCGATACCAGAAGAAATAATCATTGTTATCAGCTTGTTTGGAGTATCTGTAGGACAGAGTAACAGAGCTGTCTTCTAAACTGTTCTTTTCTGTCTCGACTGGAGTTAATTCTTCACATCTGACACCTAAAGGAAGAGATAACTGTTATTTCATGTTATAAAAGACATAATGAATAATTCAAGTTCAGATGGTATTGGCATTAAACGTCTGCATAAACTTGTTCATGATTCATAATCTAACTTACCTGTTAGAATGGAAAGAAACATCAGAGAAAACACACAATGCTGCAGTGACAGCATGTTGAATAAAGGTAATGTTGATGGTTTGTGTATTGATCTCTGTTGAATATAGAAGTTCCTCTCTCTTCTATAGTTCAGTAACAGCTCAGCTTCTCCCTGAGTCTCTCTGTCTCCTTTTAGCTCTGTATTTTCACTTCTCTCAGTTACACTACTAAGGTAAAGTGATTCTAGACTATATCAGGAAAACATATTCGAGTTTAACAGTGTGTGACTCCCTCTGGTGGATGTTGTGGAGTATTGTGTTGTCTTTGCTCCAAAGGTTTTTGTACAGAGTTTTGGTGTTTCCTGTCACTGTGGGCCTCAGACCACAGTAGTACACAGCAGAGTCAGACACTGCAGCAGAGGAGATCTGCAAAGATCACGATACTGGTTTTCAGACCGTCACTCACTGAAAAGCATGTATCAATGTCAGAGATTTTGTTTCATTTTGTAATGTACATCCCAAAGATGAAAGATGATGAACTCTGGTGGCTTTCCTGGATATCGTCGATACCAGAAGAAATAATCATTGTTATCAGCTTGTTTGGAATATCTATAGGACAGAGTAACAGAGCTGTCTTCTAAACTGTTCTTTTCTGTCTCGACTGGAGTTAGTTCTTCACATCTGACACCTAAAGGAAGAGATAACTGTTATGTCATGTTATAAAAGACATAATGAATAATTCACGTTCAGATGGTATTGGGATTAAACGTCTGCATAAACTTGTTCATGCTTCATAATCTAATTTACCTGTTAAAATGGAAAGAAACATCAGAGAAAACACACAATGCTGCAGTGACATCATGTGATGGTTTGTGTATTGATCTCTGTTGAATATAGAAGGTCCTCTCTCTTCTATAGTTCAGTAACAGCTCAGCTCCTCCCTGAGTCTCTCCGTCTCCTCATAGCTCTGTATTTTCACTTCTCTGTTACTCTTCTAGGTAAAGGCAAAGAATTTCTACTAAGGGAAGAAGTTCCACTATCTTGTTACTTCCGGCTTCTGAACTGGTTGCAGTTCCACCAGACTTCTATATAGGGGGCGCTCACAGGCCAGTGCAGAATGAAATTATTTTTTTTTAAACCTTTATTTATCCAGGTAAACTGTTTGAGAACAACTTCTCATTTACAACCATGACCTGGCCAAGAGGCTACAGAAATAAATGGTAACATACTCCACAACTATACATATACATGTCATACACATAACACACTATGGAGCTATACCCCTCAAAATCCACTTTTCTCAGGATATAATTTTTTGACTAGTATTTTGAATGTTGCATTCGAAAGGGGAGGCAAAGAACATACCAGCCCGTTCTCATTCCAAACTCGTAAAATAAGGAAGTTTGGACAGTGGCTGTCAGTGGCTGTCAGCGTCTGATGCAACGAAAAAAGGCACGTCCCCGCTTGTCACGCCTGCTAGAGTCGCAGTTAGAGTCGCTTTTTTCTTTCCTCCCGCTTGTCACAGAACCTTACGCCCACCCACGACTCTTTCCTAAACCCAACCGTCCCTTTCCTCCCGCGTGTCACGGAACCGTACTTTTTTTGTTCTAAAAAGCCTTTTAAAATGTCAATGACGTCATACGGCCAGAGATACTGCTTTACGGCAAGCTCTGAGTCGCTTTCTTTTTTCTCTCGAGGCATCAACAACACAGCTGATAGGTTAGACTCTCCCTGTTAATACAACACAGCTGATAGGTTAGTCTCTCCCTGTTAATACAACACAGCTGATAGGTTAGTCTCTCCCTGTTAATACAACACAGCTGATAGGTTAGTCTCTCACTGTTAATACAACACAGCTGATAGGTTAGTCTCTCCCTGTTAATACAACACAGCTGATAGGTTAGTATCTCCCTGTTAATACAACACAGCTGATAGGTTAGTCTCTCCCTGTTAATACAACACAGCTGATAGGTTAGACTCTCCCTGTTAATACAACACAGCTGATAAGTTAGTCTCTCACTGTTAATCCAACACAGCTGATAGGTTAGACTCTCCCTGTTAATACAACACAGCTGATAGGTTAGTCTCTCTCTGTTAATACAACACAGCTGATAGGTTAGTCTCTCCCTGTTAATACAACACTGCTGATAGGTTAGACTCTCCCTGTTAATACAACACAGCTGATAGGTTAGTCTCTCTGTTAATACAACACAGCTGATAGGTTAGACTCTCCCTGTTAATACCACACAGCTGATAGGTTAGTCTCTGTTAATACAACACAGCTGATAGGTTAGACTCTCCCTGTTAATACAACACAGCTGATAGGTTAGACTCTCTCTGTTAACACAACACAGCTGATAGGTTAGACTCTCCCTGTTAATACAACACAGCTGATAGGTTAGACTCTCTCTGTTAACACAACACAGCTGATAGGTTAGACTCTCTCTGTTAATACAACACAGCTGATAGGTTAGACTCTCTCTGTTAATACAACACAGCTGATAGGTTAGACTCTCTCTGTTAATACAACACAGCTGATAGGTTTGACTCTCTCTGTTAATACAACACAGCTGATAGGTTTGACTCTCTCTGTTAATACAACACAGCTGATAGGTTAGACTCTCCCTAATACAACACAGTTGATAGGTTAGTCTCTCCCTGTTAATACAACACAGCTGACAGGTTAGTCTCTCCCTGTTAATACACGCGCTAGAAAGAGGTTTGCTAATGTTTTAAAGACCACGCCGAAATATTCACTCTGACATTCTGGCTCTGCTTCGGATGCCGTCAGGCTGGATGTCCGATCGTAATCAGTCCTTCACTGACCAATCAGCATTCATTAGCAGAATGCTAGCGTGTTATGGGCAACAACGACTCATCCTGTAAGAAATCAAAAGGACATAAGTACTCGCTCATTCAACTTTTCGACCTATAACCCTTGTTGAACTTGCAAAAACTACAGTCAAATCTGAGGTTTCTCAATCAGGCAAAAGAGACACATTTAGCCGTCTAGCTCCATAGAGTCCCATTCATTTAGCCGTCTAGCTCTATAGAGTCCCATTCATTTTGCACTGGACCGCGATCACCCCCAGTGGAACTCTGGTGGAACTGCAACCAAATTCGGTACAATGGCGCTGAATAGGGAGTAGAACAGCTTTCCGTAAACCGGCTTTGGTAAAGGTATTCCAGGCTACGTCATATTCAATGTTTAACAGTGTGTGACTCCCTCTGGTGGATGTTGTGGAGTATTGTGTTGTCTTTGCTCCAAAGGTTTTTGTACAGAGTTTTGGTGTTTCCTGTAATCAGCACCAGTTGCTTCTTTGGAGTATCTGTAGGACAGAGTAACAGAGCTGCCTCCTAAACTATTCTACTTTGTCTCTATTGGAGTGAGTTCTTCACAGCTGACTCCTAATGGAAGAGATAACTCTTAGACTTAATACATGCTTTACATTCAGATGTTACTGGAATAAAACTTTTTCAAACTGCATAATCTAACATACCTGTTAGAATGGAAGGACACAGGGTTTGTATTTTGTATTATTTCTCCTGATTCCAGATGAGAGATGAGCAGCAGAGACGAGAAGCCAACAGGCAAGTGTTATTTACATACACTTCTGGTGTACTTACAAACTTAACAATCCATCATTTTATGAATGCATAACCTATTTGTACTAGTGTAGAAGTTTGATATCATTTCGGGCATTATTAGTGGGGTAATTTACGATATACGTCACTGGATCCACTAGCCCCTGCGCTAAGCTATTCAGCTGATACCGCTACTCTACGCTAACTCTCCCAATGTTCGACCCAGGTGAAAAAAGCTTCTGGGGGGGTGTTTGGCTCAAGGTCAAATGAGATCGGGAGTTCGGTCAACTTGCTTACCGGTAACTTGCTTGTTGGACTTGCTGGCTTGTTATGTTAATTTAGCCTATTCAGGTTCCCAGGTATGTTTGATTGCTTTGGCTGTAGTCTACTTCCACCCAATATAGTCCCAAGTCAATATCTGCCTAAGAAATCATCTAGTCTTAATCTGCATGGCTATTTTTACTTGTTGTGAATACGCAGGCCACAAGAAGTAATTAGGTTTTGTTTTTGTTGTTGTTGGGTCACTTTACTCACGAAATGCTACACGCTCACAAAGGATCCCATTCATTACGCTAAGCTAAGCTAGCCACGGCACCGCTGGACTAATACAATGCATGCACTGAGACAAAAATGCATTTGCCCACCTATATAAATATAGAGGAGACGGTGAATAACCCAATTTCAACAAACGGTGGCGTATTCCTTTAAGTAACACTTATCAACAATGACAAACACAAACTGTAGAGAAAAATAACTTTCTTGTCAAGTTCTTCTGTCTGAACAAGAGTTAAGATTCACAACAACAATGAACTGGATTACATCTTTTTTTCATGAAGTTGTAAACACAAATTAACAGTGTAAACAATGGATAATGGCAATTATTCAGTGATTTATGTTCTCAGTGTCCACTTGATGGCACTGTTGTTCAATTAAAGGAGGAGCTGAAGTGTGTATATGTTAAATGAGGAGCTGTCAGGTTTTTGTACAGAGACTGTGGGTTTGCTGTCACTGTGGGCCTCACAGCACAGTAGTACAGAGCAGAGTCTGTCACTGCAGCAGAGGAGAGCCGAAGAACCGTTTTGGTTTCATCCTTACTTACAGAAACAGACAGTCCAGAGGTTGTATTTTGCATTATTTCTCCTGATTCCAGATGAGAGATGAGGAACTCTGGTGGCTTTCCTGAATATTGTCGATACCAGAAGAAATAATCAGCAGAACCTTTGGAGTATCTACAGGACAGAGTAACAGAGCTGCCTTCTAAACTGTTCACTTCTTTCTCAACTGGAGTGAGTTCTTCACAGCTGACACCTAAAGGAAGAGATAACTCTTAGACTTCATGTTGTAACAGACTCAAATGATTCATTTGCAGATGTTATTAGAATATAACTTTTTCAAGCTGCATAATCTAATTTACCTGTTAGAGTGGAAAGAAACAGCAGAGAAAACACACAATGCTGCAGTGACAGCATGTTGAATAAAGGTAATGTTGATGGTTTGTGTATTGAACTCTGTTGAATATAGAAGTTCCTCTCTCTTATATAGTTCAGTAACAGCTCAGCTCCTCCCTGAGTCTCTCCATAAAGTGATTCTACATAATGAAAAATATTGAAGTTTAACAGTGTGTGACTCCCTCTGGTGGATGTTGTGGTGTATTGTGTTGTCTTTGCTCCAAATATTTTTGTACAGTTTTTGGTGTTTCCTGTCACTGTGGGCTGCAGAGCACAGTAGTACACAGCAGAGTCAGACAGCTGAAGCTTCTGGATCTTCAGAGGAACTGACTTGTCCTTGATTGTAGCATCAAATCTGTCTCGCTCTTTAGAATTATCAGTTTTTACACGTTGCAGCAGCATCTTTGGGTAATCATTTTCTTCTT
>CM046798.1:407500-475998 GCA_025617405.1 Perca schrenkii | reverse complement strand
TCAACCCGTAAATCAGCGCAGTCCGTCTTCAGAGTGTCACGTGAGACTGATAAAGGGGAAGCTAACCGCTAACGTTAGCCGTTAGCCATTAGCCCGCTGCAAGGTGCCGGCAGTGCCCGTCTGAGGTAAGCGCTGTCAGCATTAGCATTAGCATTAGCATTCCTCCAGAGCTGGCGGCTCACACAGCTGTTTTCATCCGAAAAACACCGTCTGACAACCGGTCCGGCTGGGTGACAACACCCGCTTCCGGTCGTATTATGGCGCACCAAAGTTAATGTTAAAATCTGACGATTTAATGCGTTTCTGTTCACCAGAACATGTCCACACGCCCTAAATACATCTCTGAATACCTTTTAATATATGCGACAATGTTCTGGTGGATTCGGCATGATTCATCCACCAATATAAAATAATAATAATAATAATAATAATAGTGTCATAAATGTTGACACTGCCAGCTTTGTGTTTGAGTTCTATGCTTGTGGAGAAAAAGGGTTGGTCCACATGATGCTGAAGATTGAATTATGTGGAAATGGATGTAAGCTATGTAAGCAGTATTAATTATGGGATGTTTACATCTTCTCAGCCATCCGTCACATCACGCACATGAACACTAATGACAGATTTTTGGTTTGAGGTCAGTGTGGCAGTATTTGATGTCAGAAATCTGGACAGAAGAGGGAAAAGCTACAGGTGTGTCAGCTCTCTGAGAGATTCTGGAGTCATGTCCAAATCAGGGCCAGGTATCACCAATGGTTTCCTGAATCGGGATATGTCGAAACCATCCATCATGCAGCCCTAATTCACACAAACATTGTTCATGTTTAATTATGAATTATCCATTCAGGTGGATTTTGGTGGTCATTTTTTTTTTACGCTTTTGGTGCTTTATCGCCACTTTTTATGGCGTTTTCTTTTACACTTTAGATGCATTTTAGCCACTTTTTCTTTTTGCACTTTTGTTTTTTTTTCAGCATTTTTTGGACACTTTCAATGTCTTTTTTGACACTTTGTTTGTTTGTTCTTTTACACTTTTATTTTGACACTTTCTTTGTTTTAAAGATGATTTTTTTGGGGGCATTTTTAGGCCTTTATTTTCACGCTCGATGGTGTTTTTTGCCCCCAACAGCTCCTTCCAGGCAGCGCTGCGACCGCTGCCTCCAAGGCACCTAACCATAACCATAACCATAACCATAATCATAACCATTGCCTAATTCACTTCAAGGCAGCGCTGCAACCGTTGACTTCAAGGCACCTAACCTTAACCCAAACCTAACCAGTGCCTAATCCTATAAGGGCAATAAACATGGATAACTATTTTCACAAGACAGCTGAAGACATGAAAGAGGAGAGGGGGGGGGGATGACATGCAGCAAAGGGCCGCAGGTCGGAGTCGAATGACATGTAGTCCTAATGTTTTAATGGAGGGTTGGTGGAGCCGTGTGGCGTCCTGGGAGCGATAAGAGAACTAACAAACACTTGGGCACTTGCGCATGCACCGGTATCAATAAGATTAGGGAGTTCCAACACCAGTGTATCTGGGTGTAAAAGAGATTCTATCTGTAGATTGTACAAGCAAGAAGCAACCCTCAGATATATCTAATAATGCACCAGGTTCATGTTTACATTAAGTTTGTTTAAAGTACTTAGTTACTAGGGCTTTACGATACGAGGAACATATGCGATAACATGTTTAAATACGGTGATAACGATATAAATTGTGATAAATAAACTGATATAAAAGTGTTCTCAGTTCTGCTGCTTTCAGTATTCTGATAAAAGTGGTTCATGACTTTTGTACATAAATACTGAAGCTGCAGATTTATAAAAATCTCTCAGAGTCAACGGTGTGCTACCTTATAATCTGGGGTTAGGGTCTTAAAGGGTTAGGGTTACATTCTTTCATGTCTTAATACCAACCACCAAACTATGTATGAATGGAGGACAAAATCCACACATAAAGACCCAGGACAAACCAGGCTAACCATGACTAAAATGGACCAAAACCAGGATGAGTCAGGCTAAACTGGATCTAAAACAAGATAAACTTCTTAAAATCTGGCAAAAAAAAGATTTCAGGCTGAATGTCATAAATCAGCAAAAATAAGACACAAACCAGACCAACGTAACGTAAGAGCTGAACTAACTTCTGTTCATCCTGGATTACTGTGTGGATTATTTTCTGGATGAGTTCTTTACTCTCAAACGCCAGAAAATTGTGAAAAATGTGGATCAGTGTTTTGATACTTTCGGCGCTTTTTTCGCCACTTTTCTACAGTTTTTTTTTTTTTTTTGCGTTTTTGTTGTCGCTGTCAATGCATTTTTTCCGCCAGTTTTTTGTGCTTCTCTGCTGCTTTTTTGACTGGGCTTTTGGGCGTATTATTGACACTTATGATACCTTTTTTGACGCTTTTTTTTCTTCTTCATTTCCACATTATTAAGTATTTGTTCCATCCAAGTGAATGTTTTGTTGCTGTCGTCCTCAGTTGGTTCTTGCATCCCCCATCCCAATGCACCCAAGATCCCACCCCTACTGCGTGTCCTGTTATAATGTTATGTTGTGTTATGTGCAGCAGTGCAAATGTACTGTTATGTGGTGTTATGTGCAGCAGTGCAAATGTACTGACTGTGTGCTTATGTGCTGAGGTGTTTTTTCCTGTTCCCACACTGTTCTTATTTTATGAGGATAGTCTGAAAACGGCTTTTTTATTCCCTCTCCTCTCCCAATGTCATGCTGTATCTGTTGCGAGGGTTAGGAGAGAGTTGTGATGGCGCCGCATATGGCGACTCGGTGTGTTTGTGTATGTTGCTTTAATGATTTTGATGCGATGTGCACTTACGATACCAAGACACATCCCTCGTGTGTGTAAACATACTTGGCAATAAAGCTTTTCTGATTCTGATTCTGATTCTGATTCTGATTCTGCATGGGGGAGCGAATCTCACTTTCAACCCTTTTTTTTGGCACTTTTGACCTTTTTTGACTGAGCTTCTGGCATTTTTCTGCTGCTTCTTTGGCGCTTTTGATGCTTTTTTTGGCAGAAAGAGATTAGTTGGATAGATAGGTAGGTAGGGAGAGGTAGGTAGGTAGGTAAGTAGTACTTTATTGTCCGTAGACACGGAAATTTGTCTTGCAATACAAGCTCCAACAATTACAACACAACAACCTAAAGACAAAAAACTAAAAACGTATATAGATAATTAATTAATATGAGGGGGGCCCTGCACTAGTGGTCTTAAATAGCCATAAATATATAGATGAAAGTGGGGGGGGAACTGTCCCTTCTTTGCCCTCCTGTGTTGATTCAGCAGAGATATTAACAGCGGAACAAATGAGTGTTCATATTTTGTTCTTTCTGCAGTCGGGGATGAACTTGTACATAATCTAGTGTTTGTTCCATGTGAGTGACTGTGTTGCTGCTGCCGTCCTCAGTGAATCGTTGCATGGGGGAGTGACTGTCGGCCATGATGAGCGCGGAGCCAGACGCCCTGGCCGTGGTCAACCAGCTGCGGGACCTGGCCGCTGACCCCATGAACCGCCGGGCCATCGTACAGGACCAGGGCTGCCTGCCGGGACTCATCCTGTTCCTGGACAACCCCAACCCCCAGGTCGTCTACTCCGCCCTGCTGGTGAGTGTCTGTTAGGCCTCCTGCACGCTGGCTGCGTGGCGTGAGCGTGTCAGCTGCGTGGCGTGTCCGTTTATATTTGGGCTCCCATGGTAACAGGTTAGAGCTTACGCACGTCTCAGACGCGGAAAACATGTAGATGCTAGAAATAGGACCGACGCCTATTTTTCACAGGAGACGCAAGCGTGTTGTAAGCGTTTCCAGGCAAAATAGAATAGGAAAAGATGTTTAAATGTCATTTTGACATGAATACATATTAATAAATGACATGTTGATGTTTGAAAGTCTTGAGGTTTTGACATAAATGCAGATATATATAAATGTCATTAAAAGAAAATAATAAATAATTATCGATTTTCAAATATTGCACCTGTCAATCCAGAAGGAAATATTCTGGAGCCTATTTTACCGTCAACACTGCCGACGTTGTCTTTGCTGTAATCAGATCATTATATATTTATGTTTATGTTTATGGGAAACATCCATGTGTCCAGACAAGGCTAGCAGCAGCAGCAGCGCGTCAGACACCTTTCTGGTGTGGAAAGACATAGAAAACACCACGCTCTCGCCACGCAGCCAGTGTGTAGCCGGCCTTAGCTTAACACATCTAAAGGGACAAAACGCAACAAAAAAGCAAACCACAAAGGGACACAACACGACTACAAAGAGACGCAAAAACCCACAGAGAGAAACAATATCTTTGGGGAAAATTGCTTTTTTTAAATTGAAAAAACGTCACATTTTCTTGAGGAAGGAAGCCTAACCCCCCCCCCTCCACCACCACCGAATACACACACTTAAGTCTTCCACAAACCCGAGGGGGAAACACTGAAATAAGTATTCAGATTACTGCAGTAAAAGTACTAACACAACACATTAAAAATACTCTGTTACAGTTAAAGTCCCGCATTATAACATTACTTAAGAAAAAGTATCATCAGGATAATGTAGTTAAAGCATTTAAAGTAAAAAAATATTTTTTTTTCTCTCTCAAAACACACGGAGAAGTGTGATCCACACGCACATGCCTCCTGGCCACCACAGCGGGACACAGGGTTGTGTTTCTCCAAAAGTTTAGTCGCTCTCAACGCTGCAGGCCCGCTGCCTTTTTTTAGCGTGTTCCCCCGGCGGCATTGGACCCATTTTCAAAAAGTTTCTATATCACAAATGTGGGTTTCTTTGGGTTTACTGTCAAAAGAAATAACATGGATGGTTCCATACAACGCTCTTCACAACTTAAATACATGCTCCTGATCAGAGAAGACTTTTTTTCAGGCAATATCTCACACTCCCTTTATAATGTCTTATCACTTTAAAACCAGATGGCCTCTCATAACCCAGAGAAGTGGAGACAACAAGGTCAGCTTCATGTACTCTTAAAAACCTCTTACTTCACTCTTACAAAATATACTCTAACATGTTTTATTCAATTTGATAGCATTTGGAGAAAATAACTGATTAAAGAGCGATGAAAAAAGGGCCAAAAATGTCGGGAAAAGCTTCAAAAACATTGGGGAAAGCAAGAAAAGGGTCGTAGATACGACCAAAAAGTTGCATGGTGGAAGGGCAGGTTACACAAGGGTTAACGCTCATTCAACATGAATAGAAAGAGCTGCTTCCTTGCTGGACCGTCTGACGGCCGACGCAGGCCGTCTGAACGCGGCTTTAACCTTACAATGGCAGGGAAAACCCCCGGCTTAGCAGACAGCGGCCATGTGTCTAACTGTGATTGGTTGGTTGTTTCCCAGGCGATCCGGTACCTGGCAGAATGCCGAGCCAACCGAGAGAAGCTGAAGGGGGAGCTGGGGATGATGCTGAGCCTGCAGAACGTCATGCAGAAGTGAGTCCACTCCTTTATTTTTGTCCTCTTTCTCAACATCAGTCAGGTTGGAACTGAAACTGAAGAAGAGCTGTCACTAGATCAGATTAGATTAGATTCTACTTTGCTGTCATTGCTCAAGTAAGGACAACCAGTACAACGAAATGCAGTTTGACATCTAACCAGTAGTGCAATCACTAAAAGTGCTTTTTCTTCATAGCAGTGCTTAAAAAAAGACCTAAAACACAGAATGCAACATGATCATGTTAGGCCATTATTAAAGTGCATTAGCAAATAAAGGGCATAGAGTTCTGAGAAATCAGACAGTCAATAGTCCATATAATAGAGACAGAATGCAGTGTGATCATATATAGTGCATTGTTGAGGTGCATAGTGATCAGAGGTAGTCATACAGTCCGTAGTCCATGTGAAAAAGGAGAGGGGGCGCAGGGGCTAGTGTTGGGTCTTGGTGTTGAGCAATTCCTTATGGAATAATTAAAGCACAGAAATAATGCTAGTGCTTAATGTCTATCAAGGTTTCCCAGAAAGGTTGGCTACAGGATAAACATCTGGTCTCAGGTCCTCAGGGACAGTTTGGGAAACAGAAAGTAACTCAGAATTTAATCCTTAAAGAACATTTTTGCTTGTTAGTCACACAGTTTTCAATCAAAGAATTGGCAGTTTTGTTCCAAAGTCACAGTTGAACTTGTTTTGGTTTTTTTGTTTCTTTCTTTCTGTTGTTCTCTGGATGATAGAAAAGCAAAAATACAGAACATGCAACATGAGTGCCAGTGTTGAGATGCTCAGATGTGTCTGACCTTTGCTACAGCAGAGTACAGTGTGCACATCCCATCATATACTGTAGCTCGAGGGTTAGTGAAAGTAAAAGTAGACTGGCTTATAGTTCCCAACATACCACCACCACCACTTCCATAATCAATTATTTCTGTTTACAATTTAATGTCGGCCTAACAACCTTTCTGTTTACATATTCTGGTATGTTTTTGCACATTCAGGAAGTGCCATTTGCTCAGTGCTGTAGTTTTATGTATCCAAGTTATTTAGTATCAGAGCACTGCTGAATGTTTTGACATGAATCGGGAGATCAGTGAAGATTCCCACCTCTAGTACTGACTGTCCACTGGCCCACTGTTTACTGCTTTATTCTCTTATATTGTCCATATTTAATGCTGGTCTCTAGACTTTATCTTTGCACTATTGGACTTATTTGCACTACCACTATGACACCCCCTCTCATACAGCACCTTACCATGCAGACTGCATGTGGATTTTTTTATTTGGTATCTTTTCTTTTATTGTTCATATTGTTCATTTTGTTGTCCTGTTTGTGATGTATGTGTATGTTGTGTGTGATGTCTTTGAGCTACTGGGACCTTGAATTTCCCCTTGGGGATCAATAAAAGTACCTATCTGTCTACCTATCTATCTAGTTTATAGTTTGGTGTTGTTCTGTGGTCCAGGTCCACGACGCCCGGGGAGACCAAGCTGCTGGCGTCGGAGATCTACGAGCTGCTGCAGGCGTTCGGCAGCGACGGCGCCGAGCAGGCAGAGACGTCCGTCAGCAGCCGGCGGAAAGCCCAGTTCTTCCTGGGCTCCAGCAACAAGAGGGCCAAGACCGTCATCCTGCACATCCAGGGGCTGGACGACTCGGTGAGCCCTGAAATCATCATTACATTCATTCATCCATTCATCAGTTACAGGCTGAGAAATAAAGCAAACGGAAGGAGAACCAGTAGAGATCGGCACCTTAAAGGACCACGCCGACTTATTGGGACTTATTGTCTTATTCCCCGTATCCCCCAGAGTTAGATAAGTCCATAAATACCCTCCTCATCTCCGTGCAACTCTGTCTGATGCACCCACCCGCAGATGACTAAATGAAGTTTTTCAACAACAAAAAAAGTAAATAAAAAATAAAAAGGCAATGGTCCAAAATAAACATATCGATTAGGGTAAAAGAGAAAGAAATGACAGACCTAGCTTAGCACAGATCCTGGAGGTAACCGGCTCCATCTAGCCTAGCTTAGCACAGATCCTGGAGGTAACCGGCTCCATCTAGCCTAGCTTAGCACAGATCCTGGAGGTAACCGGCTCCATCTAGCCTAGCTTAGCACAGATCCTGGAGGTAACCGGCTCCATCTAGCCTAGCTTAGCCCAGATCCTGGTATAACCAGCTCCATCTAGCCTACTACTCCCAATAAGTGACAAAATAACACCAACATTTTCCTATTACCTGTTGTAATGTATATAGTCACAGCATGTAGAAATAACACAACATGACATCATGACTTTGCGTAAACATAAGCTCAAAAAAAAGTGGATAGCTCAAAATGCGTACAGATAACACGCCACTTGGCTTTAGGAAAGTGGTGTGTTATCTGTACGCATTTTGAGCTATCCGCGTGTATGTCTACGCTGCATATGTACAGATGTATGTACAGCATCGCCACATGGCGTGTTATCGCGAGAACGTGCCGTACTATAGCGAGAACAGCGTCAGGTTTAGGAAAAGAACATTGGGAAAGGCTTAAGTAACACAACAAAAACAACAAAAACACAACGGTGACCAATGTCACATGCTTAGGAAAACAATAAACAGTTGGGTTTAGGAAAGAAACATTGGGGAAGGCTTAAAAAAAAACTCGATCCCAGCTCTCCTGGGTGAAAGTCCTGTGTTTTAACCATCCACCACCCCCAGGAGAAAATTCTCACGTAATGTAGGTCAGTGGCAAACCGATTTGTGTTGATAACATGCCAAAACTAGGGTTTAATATTTTTCCCGAAAATGAGATGAGTCAGATCCCGGGAAATAGACAGCCCATATCCCGGGAAATGGGCTGTTTTTTTGGTTTGTTTTTAGCCCAAGTAATGTATCGATATCATTCAAATATGCGTTCCCAAAATCCCAAACTGATATTTTTTATATTATTTGTATCATTTTTAGGACTAAAGAACACAGTTTATGTCCATCATCATCAACACAGTTTGCAATGATCAATTCTGCTGCGTGATCAAGTGAGCTGCTAATTATGAAATGCCAGGTGTCAATCAAACGGGAAAAACTACAACAGAAACTCACAATCGTGACATAGAAGATGGCTGTGTGTCATGTGACCTTGTTATTTGTACACGCTGTGACTAAACAAATCACAACATGGAAATAGGAACATGTTTTGGTCTGTATTGACTTTCCGTTTGGTCCGGTCTTTGAGTAGCGCTGTCATGAAGAAGACTGAAGTAATGCATGTCACCTATATGTAATAATGTATCCTATAAGTAATAAATGTCCCCTATACATTACAGGCCAAAAGTTTGGACACACCTTCTCATTCAATGTGTTTCCTTTTTATTTTCATGACTATTTACATTGTAGATTCTCACTGAAGGCATCAAAACTATGAATGAACACATATGGAATTATGTACTTAACAAAAAAGTGTGAAATAACTGAAAACATGTCTTATATTTTAGATTCTTCAAAGTAGCCACCCTTTGCTTTTTTTGATAACTCAGCAAACCCTTGGTGTTCTCTCAATGAGCTTCATGAGGTAGTCACCTGAAATGGTTTTACCTTCACAGGTGTGCTTTGTCAGGGTTCATTAGTGGAATTATTTCCCTTATTAATAAAAAAGCAAAGGGTGGCTACTTTGAAGAATCAAAAATATAAGACATGTTTTCAGTTATTTCACATTTTTTGTTAAGTACATAATTCCATATGTGTTCATTCATAGTTTTGATGCCTTCAGTGAGAATCTACAATGTAAATAGTCATGAAAATAAATTAAAAAAAACAGCATTGAATGAGAAGGTGTGTCCAAACTTTTGGCCTGTATTATATGTAATAACGTTGGCGTTCCTGTGGCTCAGAGCCGGAGGAGTCTGTGTGAAGACGCCCTGCTGAAGATCCGAGGAGTGATCAGCTTCACCTTCCAGATGACCGTCAAGAGATGCATCGTCCGAATCCGATCGGACCTGAAGGCCGAGGTGAGACCGCAAAACGTTGCTTCTGTTGAAATCTTTATTTCTCTGTGATTTCTCCTCATCTCATTCCCCCTGCTCTGGTGTTTCCCCCTCTCATTCCCCCCTGCTCTGGTGCTTGTGCCCCTGCTTCTTCCACAAAACTGCTGATTTCTAACGATGATGATTTTCAGGCTCTGGCGTCTGCGATCGCGTCCACTAATGTGATGACGGCGCAGCAGGTGGTGAAAGGAGAGAACGGAGACGAGGTCAGTGTGTAAACCAACAACACTAGTTAACACATATATTTTCTTCATATGTCCCTTTGTTTTCCTTGGTCCCTAGTCCTGGTTTAAACTAGGGATGCACTGATTTTTGGGGTTGGGCTGAATCCTGAATCCACTGAATGCGACCTGCGTAGTGCAAGCGTCTCAACGGGGTCTGTATGTTCTAAACCAAGTTGTCTTGGTGTGTGTGTGTGTGTGTGTGTGTGTGTGTGTGTGTGTGTGTGTGTGTGTGTGTGTGTGTGTGTGTGTGTGTGTGTGTGTGTGTGTGTGTGTGTGTGTGTGTGTGTGTGTGTGTGTGTGTGTGTGTGTGTGTGTGTGTGTGTGTGTGTGTGTGTGTGTACAAACTGAACAGGACGTCCCGTCTCGTCCTCTTACCTTTTTATTGTTCTTATTATTTGACTTTTCTTCCACAGTTTGACGTGCCTTCAGTTCCTCCGATCCACTTTCAGCTTTATATTATTTATTATTATGTCTCATCATGGGCTCTCAACACTCTTCAGTCGGAGGTTTCCAAATATTATGTTTCGTGGCCTCGTAATCAGTGGAAACAAATAGAAAACATTAAAATCCTTCAAAGGCGTACTGGTTTCAGAGCATCTGCTTTATCACTAGATTATAAAACAAGCTCTTCAGACACGTTTTAGGTGTCCTGAGAAATGATTTTAAAGAACACAACATAACGTAACTTTAAAAAGGACTTCTTCAAGAATCAGAGAAGTAGAGGAAGCACCGCCAGTAGCCACAAAGCGCTGTGGGGGTTGAGCTATTTTTATTTTGGCGCCCGTGTTATCTGGCCCGCCGCTGCAGCAATCTTTTCAGACAGACAGACAGACACAGAGAGATTGTGCTGAATTCTCCTCCCGTCCTCAGTCGATGAACACAGTAAATGCATGAATGTGACCAGCGTAGTGCAAGTGTAGGGTTCGGTTCGCTGGGAAAAAATTCTAAATATTCGTCAAAAAGCCCAATATTCAGCCGGATCAGAAGCCCAATCCTGGATTCGGTGTATCCCTGATTCATTTGAAGAGACTTGTCTCTGTTGATTAAGTTTTTCTGATGTGGGATTTGAACATCTGCTGTTTTAAGAAGAAGTTTTGCACAGTTTATAGAAATAAAGGAAGCTGTCTGCAGCTCATTCTGTTAAAAACATCCTGAGAAAATCTGATCGGGGACTTAAGTTGAGTGTATTGTTACATCCCTAATTATTATACATAATTCTATATACTTTGGGGCAACAACTACTTTGCACAGAAGCAAAACCAGACAAAAAGTAAACAATTGTTTGGACCAAATCACTGTGATGTTGCGCTAACATCTGGCCGTTGATTTGAATTGCGGAGACATTTAAAGATCTACAAACCATTTTAATATTGTTGCCATTTTCAACCGTTACTAACGTTTAGAGACATACAGTTTAGCTCAGGCCCAGATGAAGTGCGCCAAGGCTTTTAACCAAACTCAACATAGCAGCCAAAAGGTGAAATTACAACTTCTGTGTCTGTCACGTGGCGCCTCATGGTGCAAAAAGACTAATTTTCCCCTTCAGACCTCCACGGAGAAAGAGACGTCTGTAAATCAGTCGATACTCCGGGAGATGACTCGTTTCACTGTCAGAATTTGATCCATTCAGTCTGCTAACATTTGGATAGTCTAGAAGTCCCTAGTCCCTAGTCTCTGGTCCCTAGTCCCTGGTCCCTAGTCCCTGGTCCCTAGTCCTGGTTTAAACTAGGGCTGAACGATTAATTGCATTTGCGAGTCGATTTGATGACTCACGAGAGCAAATCAGTCTGCACTTGTCTGCACTCCACAGAGAAAGCATCAACTTACCACGCTAACGCTACGCCGTAACTTGAGCTGATCTCTGTCATTCAAACAACTCTGAGTTGAAATTTAAAACTTTTATGGATACAGGCACACAGAACTGAAGGCTCGGTTGGCAATGATTAGCTCTGATTAGCGGTTAGCTCCGGATAGCGGTTAGCTCTTTTATAAAGATATGGAGTGGAGGAGCTGCCACTGAGAGGGGTAACAACCAGACTGATAAATGACGGTTCGGGGAGCTTTCACAGCAGCGTGGCCGCGGTGTTTCAACGGTGTTATTAGTACAGTTAATCCCACAGCAAGACCACCAGCAGTTAACATAACGATAGCCTCTCTGAGCTACAAAAAAATAATCGAATATCGAATCGCAATATTTGGGGAAAAAATAGCAATTAGATTATTTTCAAAAATCGTTCAGCCCCAGTTTAAACTGTGGTTGTGTCGTCTCCAGGTTTTGATCCCGCTGGCGACGGACGGTTCGGTGACGGTGGAGCAGAACGCGGCGCTGCCGGACTACCTGCCGGAGGAAGAGAGTCCGTCTCTGGAGCCCGACAAGGCGGTGACCCGCGTGGGATCGGGCCAGGACGGGAGCAGCTGGCTGGGCACCGCCACCAACTTCCTGTCCCGCTCTTTTTACTGGTGACTCGCTTAAAAAAACCCTAACCCTCCTCGTCTCAGAACCAAACCCTACCCGGCTGCCAAATCTCACCGCTGTCTGTTACACACACTCAACCGTGGAGGTACGAGACAAGAACTCTTCTCTTCTTACAGCTACACTTTTGAATATGTTCCCTTAAGAGTACAGTATTGTTTTTTAAGAGGCCAGAACTGGACCTTTTGACTAATTTGAGGGTATTAAGTTAAAAAGAAGGGGACACGGTTGTCTCTCAAAAGGAAACCTCTCCTGCGACAAACATTTGTCCCATTTAGGAACTCAACGTTACTACTTCTGGAGACAAGAAACCTGAGACCCATCTTCTTGGAACAGTGAGAGCGAAAGCAGGATGATGGAAACACGCCACTGTTAACGCCACTGTAAACGGGTCCGTCAAGACACCATGTGAGTTGCGCACGTGCAGAACGACCGCCGTCTTCGGCAGGTAGCTACGGCAACACCACAAAGGACAAACCACATAGTTGCCGAGCGAACGCGATACGCGAAAAAGGTCCATAAATACTCACGACTCACATCGTGTCTCGACGGGGTCTGTCTGTTCCAAACCAAGTTGTCTTAACTGTGTGTGTGTGAGTGTGTGAGTGTGTGTGAGTGTGTGTGTGTGTGTGTGTGAGTGTGTGTGTGTGTGTGAGAACAGGACGTCCCATCTCGTCCTCTTACCTTTTTATTGTTCTTATTATTTGACTTTTCTTCCACAGTTTGACGTGTTTGACGTGCCTTCAGTTCCTCCGATCCACTTTCAGCTTTATATTATTTATTATTATGTCTCATCATGGGCTCTCAACACTCTTCAGTCGGAGGTTTCCAAATATTATTATGTTTCGTGGCCTCGTAATCAGTGGAAACAAATAGAAAACATTAAAATCCTTCAAAGGCGTACTGGTTTCAGAGCATCTGCTTTATCACTAGATTATAAAACAAGCTCTTCAGACATGTTTTAGGTGTCCTGAGAAATGATTTTAAAGAACATAACGTAACTTTAAAAAGGACTTCTTCAAGAATCAGAGAAGTAGAGGAAGCACCGCCAGTAGCCACAAAGCGCTGTGGGGGTTGAGCTATTTTTATTTCGGCGCCCGTGTTATCTGGCCCGCCGCTGCAGCAATCTTTTCGGCGTCTTCTCTATTTCTTGTGCGAGCCGCAGGCGAATGGGTCAAGCCAGGCAGGTGATCACATACAGGAAAGCCACAGCACAGCCAGAAACTTTACAAAATGAAAACACATTTCAAAATAAAACACCCAGGTTCATGGGTCTGGACTTCTTAGCTGTGTCTACAGCGGGACACGCAGTCAGGCACACACACACACACACACACACACACACACACACACACACACACACACACACACACACACACACACACACACACACACACACACAGACAGACAGACCCAGATACACACAGACACACACACACAGACAGATGACACACACACACACACACACAGACAGACCCAGATACACACAGACACACACACAGACACACAGACACACACACACACAGACAGACAGACACAGATACACGCACAGACACACACACACACAGACAGACAGACACAGATACACGCACAGACACACACACACACAGACAGATACACACACACACACACACACACACACACAGAGGGAAAGTTCTCCCTCTGGGATTATTGTTGTTTTTTCAGTTTTTTGGAGCTGACACAGAGCTGTGTAACATCAACCTACTGTCACAGAGCTGTGTAACATCGGTCTACTGTCAGCTGTTATCAGAGGACGCAGGGGAGGGAAACCCGAAATAACAACACAAACTCTCCAAACCAAACTGCCGACACACTCACTGACAGACAAGTTATTTCCTGTGTATCTGTAGTTTCATTTAAAAGACGTGAGATATGACATTATATAATATATAAGGTTCATCATATTATATGATGACTGAAAGAAAGGTTGGTACAGCTCTACACCGGTGGGTTCATGAGTAACGAGATTAAAGACAAATGATCCAAATACGATCAAACTCGCGGTGCGTGTCCATGTACGCGCTGTTTTCACGGACGGGATATCCCCGATTCCCAGCATTAAGGACTCCTGCACACTGGCTGCGTGGCGTGTCCGCTCCATGTCAGCTGAGTGTCGGCTGCGTGGTGTTTTCTACGTCTTAACACACCAGAAAGGTGTCTGACGCGGCACTGCTGCTGCTGCTAGCCTTGTCTGGGCACATGGATGTTTCCCATAAACATAAATATATTCTGATCTGATTACAGCAAAGACAACGTCGGCAGTATTGACGGCAGAATAGGCTCCAGAATATTTCCTTCTGGATTGACAGGTGACATATTTGAAAATCTATAGATGATTTATTATTTTTAAATTACATTTATATATATCTGCATTTATGTCAAAACCTCGAGACTTTAACACA
This sequence comes from Perca schrenkii, assembly GCA_025617405.1. NCBI lineage: Eukaryota > Metazoa > Chordata > Actinopteri > Perciformes > Percidae > Perca > Perca schrenkii. Next base: position 461,391 of record CM046798.1, on the reverse strand, counting down.
TCAACATGTCATTTATTAATATGTATTTGTTTCTAAACGACATGTAAACATCTTTTCCTATTCTATGTTGTCTGGAAACACTTCCAACACGCTTGCATGTCGCGTGAAAAATAGGCATCTGTTCTATTTCTAGCGTGCACGTGTTTTCCGAGACGTGCGTGTCACGCAGGCAGCGTGCACGCTCTAACCTGTTACCATGGGAACCCAAATAAAAACGGACACGCCACGCAGCTGACACGCTCACGCCACGCTCACGCCACGCTCACGCCACGCAGCCAGTGTGCAGGAGAGCCTTACACGCTAGTGGGATCGCCTCCAGTTTCTCTTCACTGACCAATGACAAGCAAAGAAAACAGGCTCCGCCCTCCTACAACCGCGATGGCTGCAGCTGATTGGACGAACGCACCACGCGGGTCTGGCTGCTGCCACATGGTGGCTCGTTTAGAAGACGATCTCTTATTTTATGAAAATAGTTCACCGAAACGTGTTTCTGAAAACATTTGAAGACAGAAATAGGTCGTGCAGCTGCTTAACGGTCAGTTTAAAAGAGTTTTGTCAGCTTCTCATTTGCATAAAGTTGGCTGGATTCAACTTTATGCAAATGAGGAGCTGGCGACTCGCCGCTCCGCTTCTCCGAAGTCCCCGCGACGCTCCCAGAATGCATTGCACGGCCACTCCCATAGAGATGACCACGCCATTAGAGACCAAACAACTGATCCATTCTTTCAGAAAATAATCGGTACGTATCGAGTAACATTTTGATTCCTTTATTAATAACAAATGCTCTTGTCTTTGCCATCTTCTGTCAGACAACACAGAGATAAAATCATCTTTAAACCCAACATCTACACACTCTCTTCTTACATTCGGGCCAATCAGGACGCTGCGTTTTCTTCCCAGTGTTACTTTGATCTGTTACATCATATATTATTATTATTATTAAAGGTTAATGTCTATGAATCACTATGAACTCTTGTTTTGTTGTTGCATGAACTGATCTCAACTCAGGTTTTTATTCACACGTGTGGTACATTTTAATTTATTTTTATTAATGTGATTTTATTTTGAAAATCCTGATATTTGACTGAAAACCTGCAAACAATGTGAGTGTTCGTCATCATCATCTTCATCACTCACAAACACACACAGTCACACACACGGTGTCTCACGCACACACACACACACACACACACTCACACACACACACAGTCTCACACACACACACACACACACACACACAAAGACACACACACACACACACAGTCTCACACACACACACACACACACAGTCTCTCACACACACACACACACACACACACACACACACAGTCACACACACAAAGACACACATACACACACACACACACAGACACTCACACACTCACACACACACAGTCTCACACACACACACACACACACACACACACACACACACACAAAGACACACACACACACAGTCTCACACACACACATACACACACAAAGACACACACGCAAAGACACTCACACACACACAGTCTCACACACACACAGTCTCTCACAGTCACACACGCACACTCACATAAAGATATATACACCCACACAAAGACACACACACACACTCCTCACCATCACCATCTGTACTGTGTGTTCTGGGATGATTCCCAGAAGTTAGCTGAGAGAATAAACTGTGTGTCCTGAATGTTTCCAGTCTGGTGTTTATTTATGGAGCTGCCGACACACCTCACTGGAGCTTACTTCAGCTTTATTCACACGCTGTTTTTGGGGGCGTTTTCTTTGTCGTTTTACAGTCATCCATGATGAGGAAAGTTTGAGCCGAGTCATCGGCTTCACCGACTGCTGATTCACTCAAACACTGCGAGCTGCTGTGATGTCACGATGATGTCATAATGAATCGTCCTTCAAATCAAATTGTTTGAAAAAGTGTCAAAAATATATATATATATATATATATATATATATATATATATATATATATATATATATATATATATATATGTATATATATATATATATATATATATATACAATACAGGTCAAAAGTTTAGACACACCTTCTCATTCAATGTGTTTCCTTTTTATTTTCATGACTATTTACATTGTAGATTCTCACTGAAGGCATCAAAACTATGAATGAACACATATGGAATTATGTACTTAACAAAAAAGTGTGAAATAACTGAAAACATGTCTTATATTTTAGATTCTTCAAAGTAGTCACCCTTTGCTTTTTTATTAATAAGGGAAATAATTCCACTAATGAACCCTGACAAAGCACACCTGTGAAGGTAAAACCATTTCAGGTGACTACCTCATGAAGCTCATTGAGAGAACACCAAGGGTTTGCAGAGTTATCAAAAAAAAGCAAAGGGTGGCTACTTTGAAGAATCTAAAATATAAGACATGTTTTCAGTTATTTCACACTTTTTTTGTTAAGTACATAATTCCATATGTGTTCATTCATAGTTTTGATGCCTTCAGTGAGAATCTACAATGTAAATAGTCATGAAAATAAAAAGGAAACGCATTGAATGAGAAGGTGTGTCCAAACTTTTGGCCTGTACTGTATATATCTATTTTTTTTTTTAAGTGACAAAAATGTAGAGGAAATCTCCTGACAGCATAGTTTTTTTAACAATGTTTTTCTCCTTTCAGCCGTAGATTTTAACAAAATTTGTGACATTTTTTCTGGACAGTTTTTTTTCACCTAAAAAATAAATAATAATAAATAAATGTTTCTGACCTTTTTTTACGCTTATCTGGCTCCACCCCCTCTCTGCATCTATTTCTGCCCCACCCCAATAACATCTGTCAAAAAGCGACAAAAACGTCAACATTTCCTGACAACTGAAGTTTTTTAAACAGTTTTTCAACACTTTTGTCCTTTTTTCCCCCAAAAAAACTTGTCTGTCTTTTTTTTTGTGTTTGACCTTTTTGTCAACATCTGTCTCTCTCTGTTCCCAGCAGTGTTTGAGTCATGCCTTCTTGTCCTCCAGCTACCAGACCTTTCATAACATGTGGTTGATGTTTCTGAGCGTCTGAATGTCTCAGAGACTCGCTGAGTCATGTTCTGCAGCTGCAAGAGCGTCGAGGGGGGGAACTACCAAAATGTCCCAAAACCAGCAGCCAAAGGAGAGTCATAAAAGTTGAATGTCTCAGTAATTATTTTTGTCTCTTTTACGTCACCTTATTCGGGAGTTTTGTTGACTATTTTTAAACATTTTTGGTGCTTTTTTTTTAACTCTTTAGTCACCTTTTTTTTGAAGGTTTTGTTGCTCCTTTCTTTCATCCTTATTTCCTTCTCTGCATTTCTTTCCTTCCCATCCTCCTTCCCTTCCTCCTTCCTTCCCTCCGTACTTCCTCAGTTAATGTCCAATGTCCAAAAAACAGCAGCCAAAGGAGAGTCCAGACAGTTTACATCAACCGATCAGATGTATTTAAAGTGTGAAATCAGCTGTAACACTCTCTCAGTGCCCTGTTCAGTCACAGCCACCCAGAGACTACACACAGCAGACAAACAACTCAACAACAACAAGACTAAACCATTCATAAATAATACAATTATAAAGGAAACAACAACTCGTCTGCAGAGACTTGTACATTCTTGAAACCTCATGAGAACGTTCAGGCAGAGCCGATAAATATGAATAAATATATACATACATATATACATACATATACATACATGCACATATACATACATGTATGTATATGTGCATGTATGTATATGCATACATACATTATACATACATATAAATATATATACATATATGTATTGTGTGATTGCAAATTTCGAAAAAAAAAGCAATAAAAGCCTAAAAAACTAAAGTGACAAACACAATAAAAACAACAAAAACGTTTGATTGAAAAATTGATCGATTGGATGTTACAACCTCGAAATAAGAGACAAAAATGTTGACAAAAGCGGAGAAAAAAGTATCCCAAAAAGCGTAAAAACACTAAAGTCCTGCTCTACAGCAGGCAAGATGGAGTTTCTCTCTCAGAAAAGTCAGAAAAAAGCGGAAAAACATCCGAAAAGCATCAAACTCAAAACCCTGAAAAGAACAAACACAAACATCAGTTTGCAGCAGCAGGGCCTTTATTTTGAAGGACTGTGTCTTGAGTGTGTAACTCTGTTGTGTGTGAGTGTGTAGAAAGAGGGAGTGTCTCTCCGGACAGAGACATCAGTTTGCACCATAGACTGTAACAGTCTATGGTTTGCAGGAGCGGGACCTTTACTTTGAAGGTGGCAGTGTGTTTGCAGGGCCTTTATTTTGAAGGTGGCAGTGTGTTTGCAGGGCCTTTATTTTGAAGGTGGCAGTGTGTTTGCAGGGCCTTTAATTTGAAGGTGGCAGTGTGTTTGCAGGGGCTTTAATTTGAAGGTGGCAGTGTGTTTGCAGGGCCTTTATTTTGAAGGTGGCAGTGTGTTTGCAGGGCCTTTATTTTGAAGGTGGCAGTGTGTTTGCAGGGCCTTTAATTTGAAGGTGGCAGTGTGTTTGCAGGGCCTTTATTTTGAAGGTGGCAGTGTGTTTGCAGGGCCTTTATTTTGAAGGTGGCAGTGTGTTTGCAGGGCCTTTAATTTGAAGGTGGCAGTGTGTTTGCAGGGCCTTTAATTTGAAGGTGGCAGTGTGTTTGCAGGGACCGTCTCTCCGCGGGACAGAGGCAGAAAGATGTCCGCGCTGCTGCTGCTGCTGCTCGGCCTGCTCTCCCTCTTCTTCTTCTTCTGGCTCCTCCGCGGCAGAAACAGGTCAGTCACACAAACAAGTAATCTGATTACTCATTTCTGCAGGAACAGCTCAGTTACACATGCAAGTAGATTACATTACATTACATTACATGTCATTTAGCTGAGGCTTTTATCCAAAGCGATTTCCAATTAAGTGCTTTCAACCTTGAACTCCAAACAGCAAGTAGTAACTAGTCTGTTAAGTACTCTGATTACTGCAGCAAAAGTACTAGTTTTCCCACGCTGTGTACATACTCCAGTACTAGTCAAAACTCTGACTTAAAGAGATAGTTCAGCCCCAAATCAGCCCTCGTGTTGTCTTCTGTCCACCATCAACTTCAATTTGAATTTGTGGTGCTTTTTTCCAGCGTTTCTGGCTCTTTATTTATGCTTTTGACACTTTTTAAAACGTTTTTGTCACTTTTTTTCAACGTGTTATTTTTAAGTTCATGGTCAATAAACCTAATTTGGTTCAAGTTACTTTATTGTCCCCCAGTGGGGCAGTTTGTTGTGCAGCAGATAGTATAGTACAAATAACACACACACACACACACCTACACACACACACACACACACACACACACTACAGAGATTGCCTACCTTGCAGGCATAGTTAAAAATAATAACAAACAGTAAACAATCAATAAATAGTAATCAATAAGTTATCTATGGTTCTTTATAGAATTAAGATGTGCTATGTCTGCAGGTAGAAAAGAGTGTTTATATATAATGTCAATGTATATGACATTATACCTAATTTTTGAGTTAATAAAGCAGAACTGATGACTTACTTTGACTAATAGTTAAGATCAGAGCATGGTGAGTGGATCACAGACTGGTTGATGTCAGAGTTTAGTCACGATACTGTTATAAAATCATTTTAAACATGTTTATAAAATTGAATAAAACACCCAAAATTCAATAAAAGTAATCATTAATTTTAAGTGCAAAGACAGTTGTCCAGGCATCCAGGTTATTTTGGGGCATTTTGGTTCAAAGAAACCGATATTTTGCTCTCTTTAAAGCTTTATTTAAATTACTTTTTTAAGATCAGTACTTTCTAGTACAGTCTGTTGACCCTTTTTGGATGTTTCGAAGAGTTTTCTTTGTTGACTTTGTGAAAAAGCTTTTTTAGTTTTTTTCGACCTTTTTTTCCCCGCAGAGACCCAATCACACACAGCGTCTTTCAAAATAAAGTGCCTGCTACTTTAGTGTTTTGACCCTTTTTGGGATGTTTGGCAGCTGTTTTTTTTTCTCCTTTTGGACATTTTTGTCGCTTTCTTCAAAAGCTTTTTTGGGGATTTAAAAGAAATGTTTTTAGAAAATGTTTTTGTTACTTTTTCTAATGCTTTTGAGTCTTTTTCTTACGTTTTTGACACTTTTTTTCAACGCTTTTATTTTTTAAATCATGGTAAATAAACCTAATTTGAATGATTGAGTTAAAAATAAGCAGAAATTATGAATTATTCTGACTAATAGTTGAGATCAGAGGATGTTGAGTGAATCACAGACGGATTTGTGTCAAAGTTTAGTTTCAGGATGCTGTTTTAAAACATATTATTCAAAATGCTATAACATTGAATAAAACACCCAAAATTCATAATTCAATAAAAGTGACCATTTATTTAACCTGCGAAGGACATTGTGTAGCTTCCATACAACGTCCATCCATGTTGTTTGGTGGATATTTGGTTGAAAGGAACCCATATTACTGATATAAAAACCTTTTAAAATGGGTCTAATTTGACCTGAGGACCCATGTAGGGCTGCAGCTAATAGTGAGTAGTTTCACTGTGATTGTTTTCTGGATGAATGGATGACTTGTTCTATCTCTAAAATGAGGATCAGTGTTTCCCAAAAAGCCCAAGATGACGTCATCACATCTTGTTTTGTCCACAACTCAAAGATCTTCAGCTTCCTTTCCCAGAGGAGAGAAGACACTAGAAACTATTCACATTTAATGAGCTGAACTCACACTAGTTTACCTGTTTTATCATAAAGAAATGACTCACACTGATTCATGGATTATCAGAATAGCTGGAGATTAATTTCATAGTTGACATCTAATCGATTCATCTTTGCAGATATAATCTTTTTGTATGTTTTTAAGTATGTAAGGAGGGAAAGAAGGAAGTACGTAGGGAAGAAGGTAGGGAAGAAAAGAGGAGGAGGGAAGGTAATAAGGATGAAAGAAAAGGTAATAATGGAAGTAAAGCAACGGAAGAAAGGCTGTAGGTAGGGAAGGAAAGAAATGCAAAGATTCAAACAGATGAATCTATCATCAGAAGAGTTCATTCATCTCTGCAGCTCTGAATATAAAACCTGATTCTAATTGTCTTTCTGTTGTTGCCCCGAGAGATAAAAAGAGTCAAAAACGACAAAGAAAACGTCCAAAAACGTGTCTGAAATAAGCTCCTGAAATGTCTGTTTGTAGCTCGAGTTCAGACAGGTAACTACTTGTTTAGATTTAGGAAACTAAATCAGATTGATAGTATCAGAGAAATACCAGACTGGAAACAATCAGGAAAAAGGTTTTATTCTCTCAACTAACTTTTAGGAACCATTCCAGAACAGATGGTACAGATTAATGTTTGCAGCTCTAAATGGCTCACAATAAGTGTGTGTGTGTGTGTGTGTGTGTCTCAACAGTATTTTTGCAACAGTTTCCTTTATGTGCAATCTCTTCCCTTCAGCTTCATCTTTACAGATATCACACACCGCTTATGAACACTTCTAGATAACGTTATATAACACGTTGTGCAATATGCGTCTCAGATTACATTATTATTCACTTACTCCCCTACTGCTGTCATAACTAACATAAGAATGTGCCAAATTATGAACAGTTTCAGTTGCTCACACTCAGACAGGGTGTTTACCTGCAGTTTAACCCTTGTGTTGTGTTTCCTCGGGTCAAATTTGACCTGTTTCATTCCTGTTTTTATCACGCCTCGGTTAGACTACTGCAACTCTCTATACTTGGAGATCGATCAGTCATTAAATTAAATAATCATCACTAAATCGGCTGCAGCCACTTGCCTTCTAACCGGTACAAGAAAACAGGAACATATAACACCTGTCTTGGCCTCTCTTCATTGGCTTCCTGCACGTTACAGGATCGATTTTAAGATCTTATTACTGTCTTCAAAGCTTTAAATGGTTTGGCCCCTTTGTATCTGGCTGAACTTTTACATCACTATACAGCAGTCCAAACATTGAGGTCAACCAACTACTAGGCTATTAAAGGTGCTTACCCACTGCTAGTACCACTAATTCAACCGTTAGGCCACTAGTTTCACCGTTAGGCCACTAGTTTTACCGTTAGGCCACTAGTTTCACCGTTAGGCCACTAGTTTCACCGTTAGGCCACTAGTTTCACCATTAGGCCACTAGTTTCACCATTAGGCCACTCATTAGGCCACTAGTTTCACCATTAGGCCCCTAGTTTTACCGATAGGCCACTAGTTTCACCATAAGGCCACTAGTTTCACCATTAGGCCACTAGTTTTACCGTTAGGCCACTAGTTTTATCGTTAGGCCACTAATTTTACTGTTAGGCCACTAGTTTTACCATTGGGCCACTATTTTCACCGTTAGGCCACTATTTTCACTATTAGGCCACTAGTTTCACCGTTAGGCCACTAGTTTTACTGTTAGGCCACTAGTTTTACCGTTGGGCCACTAGTTTTACCGTTAGGCCACTAGTTTCACCGTTGGGCCACTAGTTTTACTGTTAGGCCACTAGTTTTACCGTTGGGCCACTAGTTTCTACCGTTAGGCCACTATTTTCACTATTAGGCCACTAGTTTCACCGTTAGGCCACTAGTTTTACCGTTGGGCCACTAGTTTCACCGTTAGGCCACTAGGTTTACCGTTAGGCCACTAGTTTTACTGTTAGGCCACTAGTTTTACTGTTAGGCCACTAGTTTTACCGTTAGGCCACTAGTTTCACCGTTAGGCCACTAGTTTTACCGTTGGGCCACTAGTTTCACCGTTGGGCCACTAGTTTTACCGTTAGGCCACAAGTTTCACCGTTGGGCCACTAGTTCTCTCATCTCATTAATATTTGGATGAATTTCCAATCAAATCGTAATTTCTATTGTTTCAAATGAGTTGAGCTACCTAAATATCTTTCCAAGTCCCTACGGTAAGTAGGGGTCAGACTGATGCATATCGGAGTTGTTTCTGTGCCAGGCCTTTGTGTTGGAGAAGAAGTGGGTCAGCAGCAGCAGGGAGTCCTCTCCGGAGGAAACCACCGCCCAGTAAACACGGGAGGAACCAGACCAGTGTTGTCTCAGATAAAATCTCTTCACACTGACATCTGTCTACGCCAAGAAAGAAATAAAGTCAATCATTTAGGAGATAAGAAAGGAGAAGACCTTTAACATCAACAATCAGAGAACACAGAGAAATAATTGAAACACATTTACATTTAAAGATCACAAACACACACCTGTTTGAGGTGGTCCCTTTTTTTTACACTTTAGTCGTTTCTATACCAATTTTTTCACCGCTTTCTTAGAAATTTCTGTCTCTTTTTTCCATCCTGTTTTGGAGCTAACTGTTCTCCAAATGTCTTCGTCTTCCTAAAACCAGAACACAACATGTTGAGGAAATGTACATGTTCTTATTTATCTTTTTTGTTGTGTTAATCATTAATTAACTAACTTTTGAAGCTTTTTTGCATCTGTTGACATGTTTTTGTTTATTTTAGACATTTATGTTGCTTTTCCCTTATTCCGATGTTTTTGATGAGTTCCGTACCCAGTCCTACTGTTAAAGTGTCGTTCTGTGTTGTCTGATCCTCTGTGTGTGTGTGTCTGTGTGTGTCTGTTTGTGTCTGTGTGTGTCTGTGTGTATCTGTGTGCACCCTGAGGTTCAGCTTTACGGTGAACAGTGAGTGTAGCAGGAGAATTAAAACATTGAGAATAATTCAGCTTGTTTGGACCGAAGAGAAAAGAGTAAATTAATAACTAACAGGTTTGTTCTCCTCAGAAGTGGAACACCTTAAGGCCAAAGTCCAGTAACCACTATTTGATTTGTGAAACTGATTTCTCTTTTGACTTTGTTCTCAGTCATCCAGGTGAGAGTTATGCAAGGAATGTTAATATCAAGGGCAACTGGACTGGGTTAAAGCTACAGTACCGATCAAAAGTTTGGGCTCACTTAGAAATGTCCATTCCACTCCATTATAGACAGAATACCAGCTGAGATCAGTTGCATTGTTTTTTTAACCAGGGCAGCAGTTCTTAGAATACATTATGTGCTTACATAATTGCAAAAGGGGATCTCCAATGTTTTCTCAGTTAGCCTTTTAAAATGATATCAGATTAATAAACAGGATGAACCTTTAGACCATTGGATGAATTGTTGCTTATAATGGGAAATTTTTCTACAACAGTCAAGAACCCTTAGGCAATTATGTAAGCACATAATGTTATCTAAAAACTGCTGGTCTGATTAAAAAAAACAATGTTTGTGTGTGTTTGCAGAAGGGACGGTGAACCTCCGCTCATTAAAGGCTGGATTCCTTTCATTGGAAAGGCTCTGGAGTTTGGACAAGATGCCCACACGTTTCTGGAAAAACACAAGAGGAAGTATGGAGACGTTTTCACAGTTCACTTAGCAGGTTGGTGTTTAACTTCTTCACTTAAGGCAATACGCGAGAATGCTCTTCTTTATTTTAAAGTATCGACTCAGGTACCGTAAGGCACCAACACCATTTTATAACTTTAATTGTACATCCTAAGTACTTCTTTTCTATCCTTCCTTCTTCCCTAAGTACTTCTTTTCTATCCTTCCTTCTTCCCTATGTACTTCTTTTCTATCCTACCTTCTTCCCTAAGTACTTCTTTTCTATCCTTCCTTCTTCCCTACCTACTTCTTTTCTATCCTTCCTTCTTCCCTAAGTACTTCGTTTCTATCCTTCCTTATTCCCTAAGTACTTCTTTTCTATCCTTCCTTATTCCCTAAGTACTTCTTTTCTATCATTCCTTATTCCCTAAGTACTTCTTATTCCCTAAGTACTTCTTTTCTATCTTCCTTATTCCCTAAGTACTTATTTTCTATCCTTCCTTATTCCCTAAGTGCTTCTTTTCTATCCTTCCTTCTTCCCTAAGTACTTCTTTTCTATCCTACCTTCTTTCCTACCTACTTCTTTTCTTCTTAACTGCCGTCTCCGTAGCTGTATATTTTTTCTATCCCTAACCGTAAAACGATTTAAAAACGATCTGGACAGGAAGTGGAGAAAGTCGGTGATATTTATATAATGCTGTCCTGTCCCTTGGTCAGGTAAATACATGACGTTCATCATGGACCCGTTACTGTATCCGAGCATCATCAAACACGGCCGCCAGCTGGACTTCCACGAGTTTGCCGCCAAGGTGGCGCCCGTCACCTTCGGCTACCCGTTCGTGGTCCCGGCCCTGCAGGAGCAGATCCACCGCTCCTTCAAACTGCTGCAGGGAGACAACCTGTCCACGCTGACAGAGAGCATGATGGGTAACCTCATGCTGGTGTTGCGCCAGGATCACATGGGCGGCGAGCGCGGCGCCAGCTGGCGCAGCGCGAGCATGTACGACTTCTGCAACTCGGTGATGTTCGAGGCTACCTTCCTCACCATGTACGGCCGGCCGGCGGCCGCCAGCCGCCACAGCGGCATGAGCGCGCTGCGGGACGACTTTGTCCGCTTCGACAACATGTTCCCGCTGCTCATCGCCGGGATCCCCGTCTGGCTGCTGGGACGCACCAAGGCCGTCCGTGACAAGCTGATTGGCTACTTTCTGCCGCACAGGATGTCGTGTTGGTCCAACACGTCGGAGTTCATCAGGACGCGCTCGGGGCTGTTTGAGCAGTACGACGCGCTGAGAGACGTCGATAAAGCAGGTACACCGGGGCTCCACGGGAACTGTTTTTACCAACATGGCATCATGAATTTGCGTAAATATACACGCCACTTTCATAAAGCCAAATGGCGTTGTTATTGTACGCATTTTCAGCTATCCATGTGTATGCCTAGGCTGTATACAACTGATGTAAACATACCCACCATGTGACCTCGCCACGTTGCGTACTATCGCGAGAACAACGTCACACAAAAGAAAAATTGGTTGGGTTTAGGAAAAGAAGACAGGGAAAGGCTTTAGTAACAAAACAGCGACAAAAACACGGAAAATAACGACAAAAACACGCTTAGGAACACAATAAATGGTTGGGTTTAGGAAAGAAACATTGGGGAAGGCTTATTAAAACAAAAAATAAGATAAAAAAACCGGCAGAAAAATCACCACGGCTCTCCCGGGTGAAAGTCCTGTGTTTTACCCATCCTCCACCCCAACCTAACTCCTTACTCAATCCCCCGTTACTTCATACTACTCGCTACGGCGGAAATTGACTCGCAACGTAGGTCAATGGCGGCCAATTTGCGTTGATATACACGCAAAAATGCGATTATGCGTCTTAATAACACGCAAAAACGAAATACAAATTGGCGTGACATAGATACGCCAATTCATGAGATCAGTCTGTTTTTTATGATTTTAGATCCTTTTTAGGGGGCTCAAGCCCCCCATACATTTCATCTCAGCCCCCCTAAAAATGATAATAATAAAAAACTAGACTTATTTTGTTTTTAAATACATTTTAGTGCTTCAAGGTAGAGTTTGTGAACTTGTCTGTTAGTGACAGAGGACCAGCGTTTCCCCCCCCCACGGTATCAGAAATAGGGTCTGTGTTGTTAGAGGGCATGTCGGAGAATAAGGCGTACGCTCGGCAGAAAAAGGGAGAAAGGAAGAAGAGACGCTGTCCTGATGATAAGCCAGTTGAGATGGTGTGTGTGTGTGTGTAGTGTACGTTCTTGAGAACTGTAAGTCCTATAACTCAGGTTGTCCGTTCATTTAAGCCTGGTCTTGCAAATTCAAATTAAGTTAACTGGTGATTATCGGACCTGCCCCCACTGCTAAAAAAAAAAATCCTAAAGGAAGCACTGGAGGACAATTACAGTTTCAAAGGGAATAGGGCGTAGCGGGGCGTATCACGGCATACCAGGGCACTGCAGGTCACAACAGGACTGCTGCAGCTGCAACCAGGATTCAGATGCTTCACTAATCCAAGGAAAACAAGGATTAGTGTAGCACGTCAGTATAGTGTTTCAAACTGTTGTTTTAAAACAGAAGTTCTCAAATTGCAGTAAATGAAAGTTGCAATACAAATGGAATCGGGACAAAAGCCTATGGTCCCAGCCCTTTTATAAATGACGTTTTGTTGATTGTATTTTCTGTCCCTGGCTCTCAGCGCATCACTTTGCCATCCTGTGGGCGTCCGTGGGGAACACCATCCCGGCCACCTTTTGGGCCGTCTACTACCTGGTGAGCCACCCGGAGGCGCTGCAGCGCGTCCGCCAGGAGATCCACGACGTCCTGAGGATAGACGGGGTCGAGTTCAGCAGCGACACGGACCTGGCCCTCGACAGGGAGCAGCTGGAGAAGCTCGTTTATCTCGGTACACTCACACAGTCTCACGGGCACATACACATGCATTACAGACGTTATATTACAGATGCATTACAGATATTATATTACAGATGCATTACAGACATTATATTACAGATGCATTACAGACGTTATATTACAGATGCATTACAGATATTATATTACAGATGCATTACAGACGTTATATTACAGATGCATTACAGATATTATATTACAGATGCATTACAGACGTTATATTACAGATGCATTACAGACGTTATATTACAGATGCATTACAGACGTTATATTACAGATGCATTACAGATATTATATTACAGATGCATTACAGACATTATATTACAGATGCATTACAGATATTATATTACAGATGGATTACAGACATTATATTGCAGATGCATTACAGACATAATATTGCAGATGCATTACAGACATTATATTACAGATGGATTACAGACATTATATTACAGATGCATTACAGACATTATATTACAGATGCATTACAGATATTATATTACAGATGCATTACAGACATTATATTACAGATGCATTATAGACATTATATTACAGATGCATTACAGACATTATATTACAGATGCATTACAGACATTATATTACAGATGCATTACAGATATTATATTACAGATGGATTACAGACATTATATTACAGATGCACTACAGACATTATATTACAGATGCACTACAGACATTATATTACAGATGGATTACAGACATTATATTACAGATGCATTACAGACATTATATTACAGATGCATTACAGACATTATATTACAGATGCATTATAGACATTATATTACAGATGCATTACAGACATTATATTACAGATGCATTACAGACATAATATTACAGATGGATTACAGACATTATATTACAGATGCATTACAGACATAATATTACAGATGGATTACAGACATTATATTACAGATGCATTACAGACATTATATTACAGATGCATTACAGACATTATATTACAGATGCATTACAGACATTATATTACAGATGCATTACAGACATTATATTACAGATGCATTACAGACATTATATTACAGATGCATTACAGACATTATATTACAGATGCATTACAGACATAATATTGCAGATGCATTACAGACATAATATTACAGATGCATTACAGACATTATATTACAGATGCACTACAGACATTATATTACAGATGCACTACAGACATTATATTACAGATGGATTACAGACATTATATTACAGATGCATTACAGACATTATATTACAGATGCATTACAGACATAATATTGCAGATGCATTACAGACATAATATTACAGATGCATTACAGACATTATATTACAGATGCATTACAGACATTATATTACAGATGCATTACAGACATTATATTACAGATGGATTACAGACATTATATTACAGATGCATTACAGACATTATATTACAGATGCATTACAGACATTATATTACAGATGGATTACAGACATTATATTACAGATGCATTACAGACATTATATTACAGATGGATTACAGACATTATATTACAGATGCATTACAGACATTATATTACAGATGCATTACAGACATAATATTACAGATGGATTACAGACATTATATTACAGATGCATTACAGATATTATATTACAGATGCATTACAAACGTTATATTACAGATGCATTACAGACATTATATTACAGATGGATTACAGACATTATATTACAGATGGATTACAGACATTATATTACAGACCCGAATATTAGCCCACCTTGATCTTGCTTTTATGAACCGCGTGGAAAAAAGAGACAAACGCTGAAACAAAAGCGTAAAAAAGAGACTCAAATGTCAGAAGAAATTACAAACATCACAAAAAGTGTAAACAAAAGTGTCAAAAACGTCGAAAAATAGGGACAAAAGTGTCCAAAAAAGCTACAAACCGATATTATATTAGGGATATTATCGCATTGTTTTTTTACATTTCTGGAAAAATACTTTTTGAAGACTGTCACGGCATAACCACAACTGTAACTAAGTATATCTACTCCAGTACTGTACTTCAGTCCAAATGTTGAGGTACTTACTTTACTTGAGTCTTTTCTTTTCATGCTACTTTCTACTTCTACTCCTCTACATTCATCTGTTCCAGCTTTAGTTACTAGTTACTTTAGTAACTAGTTACTTTACACATTAAGATTTCTGCACACAAAACACATGTAGTTTATAAAATCTGATATTTGATTCTAAAGTAAACTAGCCGACAGTATAAGGGCATACAAGTATTTTAATACTTTTAACAACATGTTCCTGATGATACTTACAGACTTTTACTGAAGTAATCATTTCACTGCAGGACTTTTACTGTAACAGAGTATTTTCACAGTGTGGTATTAGTACTTTTACTGCAGTAAAGGATCTGAATGCTTCTGTCCACAGAGAGCGCCATCAACGAGAGTCTCCGTCTGTCCTCGGCCTCCATGAACATCCGCGTAGCTCAGGAGGACTTCAGTCTGCGGCTGGACGCCGAGCGCTCGCTGGGCGTCAGGAAGGGAGACTTCATCGCCCTGTACCCCCAGAGTATGCACCTGGACCCCGACATCTACGCCCAGCCACAGGTAGCACCCAGCACCCTACTTTAGGGTCCCATGTTAGGGTGATTTTCCGACTCATGCTTGTTTTTCGGTTACTTCTTGTTTACACACTCAAAACTTCTGACTGCACACGGTCTAACTGCACACGGTCTGACTGCACACGGTCTAACTGCACATGGTCTAACTGCACACGGTCTAACTGCACACGGTCTGACTGCACACGGTCTAACTGCACATGGTCTAACTGCACACGGTCTAACTGCACACGGTCTGACTGCACACGGTCTAACTGCACACGGTCTGACTGCACACGGTCTGACTGCACACGGTCTGACTGCACACGGTCTGACTGCACACGGTCTAACTGCACACAGTCTAACTGCACACGGTCTAACTGCACACGGTCTGACTGCACACGGTCTAACTGCACACAGTCTAACTGCACATGGTCTAACTGCACATGGTCTAACTGCTAACAGTCTAACTGCACATGGTCTAACTGCACATGGTCTAACTGCTAACAGTCTAACTGCACATGGTCTAACTGCACATGGTCTGACTGCTAACAGTCTAACTGCTAACAGTCTAACTGCACATGGTCTAACTGCTAACAGTCTAACTGCACATGGTCTAACTGCACATGGTCTAACTGCACATGGTCTAACTGCACAAGGTCTAACTGCTAACAGTCTTACTGCTAACAGTCTAACTGCACATGGTCTAACTGTACACGGTCTGATGGCTTCTCTGTTAACTTCAGCAGTTGCCCACACTGCCTATGCTACGGGCCGACCCTGAAAACAACACCCAAAATTCTAATAAAGTAGTGAACTGACTATTTATTTTACTTGCAAAGAACATTGTTGTTGTTGTATGGCAGCATGCCTGTTATGTGTGGCCACGTTGGAGGATAACACGAGTGTTAACAGCGTCTGTTGTCTGTTGGTTCTGCCAGTCGTTCCGAGTGGACCGCTACATCCAGGACGGCCGACTGAAGACGGACTTCTACAAAGACGGACAGAAGCTCAAGTACTACCTGATGCCGTTCGGCTCTGGTTCCTCCATGTGTCCCGGGCGGTACTTTCGCCGTCAACGAGATCAAACAGTTCCTGTGTCTGCTGCTGCTCTACTTCGATCTGCAGCTGGAGGAGGATCAGAGCCGAGCCACGCAGGACCTAAGCCGGGCCGGGCTGGGCGTCATGCTGCCCGCAGCCGACGTTCGCTTCCGCTACAAACTGCACACCGTCTGACTGCACTGTGTGTGTCTGTATGTGTGTGTCTGTGTGTCTGTGTGTGTGTGTCTCTGTTACCCCTTTTCCACCAACAAGAATCAGTTGCTGGTTCAGAGCTAGAGCTAGTGCCGGTTCGGAGTTGGTTCGACCGACGAGCCTCCAAAGAACCGATTTGCTTTTCCACAGACGCTAAAGAGCCGGCACAGAGCCAGAGCCAAGAAAGCAGCTCGTTTCCTCCTCTGACCACTGCTGCTGCTGTTGTCGTTTAATCGCGTCCATCGTGTTTATCTGCTAATTCGGTAAGCGGTTCTTACTTCTGGCCCAGCGATGATTTGGTGCTACTGAAGAACCACTTTTACTGGTTCGGAGCTGATGCTTTGGTGGTCGACAAACAAAGAACCGATTTGAAACTAGGTTCTGGCTCTGAACCAGCACCAGCTCTGCGTGTGTGTTTGTGTGTGTGTGTGTGTGTGTGTGTGTGTGTGTGTGTGTGTGTGTGTGTGTGCTGGTCAGACCCAAACACAATCTAACAATTACTTTTTTTTTTATACAGTTTTCAGCGATGATCCAGAATGAAAATCTGCAGAATTAAGCAGTCAGTTTTTTCTGCTTTGGGTGGAGATGTGTTGGCATTCAGAGTTATGTTGTTTTTTTTTGTTTCATTTGTTTCAATCTGTAGAAAATCTGATATCAAGTTAATTATCTCGTGTTCTCGAGATAGCGGCACTTTAAAAAGTAATTGGAAACACAGATGGCCTTGGCTTCAGGATAAAAAGTGATATTTTTTCTTGATGGTTTATAGTCTACTGGGAGTATGTAGGAAGTCAGTCTTGGACTAAACGGTGCACTAGAGGGTGACATGTGATTCCTGTATCAGCCTCTACTGTGCACCTTATTTACTGTCCAGCATTTCATAATGTCATTTTGTCTCTCACTGTATATCGAGCCATTCTCTGATAGGAACAGCACATTATACCCAGGTGAAAATATGAAACTGAGCACTGACATCAGCTTATAAAAACAACACTAAACTGAACTTTCCAGTAACTTTAAAGGCACATTACAATGTTTTATGTCACTTGTTTTAATCACTTGTGTAGTTTGTACAGATGTTTCTCTTTTGTCAATGGTTCTACGGTCCAACATTTCAGTAAACCTTGTTGTTTTCTGTGTTTCTGGATCCTCTCCAGAAAGGTGCAGGACATGTGTAGCCTAGCTTAGCACAAAGACTGAAAGCAAGAGGAAACTGCTGAGTCGTGGTAGCTCAGACTCACACAGCTAGCTTTCTACAAAAAAACGCTTATCATGGTTTGGGTTGAAATACTAACGTTTGGGCTTTAGCTTATAACATTACTTAAGAAAGTTACCTAGGAAAGTTATCTTACAACCTACAAACATAACTATGAAAGCGTTCCTTCACTCTTCCCTCTATATAGTGTTTATTAAATAGTGAACTAGATCGGGAACTACCAGACCAGATTTCAGACACTACACCGAAACCATAGTTGTGTCAGTAGATGCGCCGGATATTTGTGTGACGGAGGCGGGCGCACCCAGCATCATGTAAACAAAGCGAGCACTCCGGAGGAGAGTAAACTGTTGTATATTTATATATGTATATATATATATATATATATATATATATATATATATATATATATATATATATATATATATATATATATATATATATATATTGCATGTTACATTTCAACTGTCTATATTATTATATTACACATTTAAACAGACTGACTCCAAACACTTTCGTCTTTTTAATGTTCAATAGGAAAGCACATTAAATCAAGATGTAGAAACAAAAACACTGAACTCACACACACACACACACACACGCATGCACGCACACAAACACACACACATGCACACACACACACACACACACGCATGCACGCACACAAACACACACACATGCACACACACACACACACACATGCACGCATGCACGCACACAAACACACACAAGCACGCACGCACACACACACACATAAGTCTGTTTCACTATCTCTGTGGGGACCTGTCATTGACATAATGCATTCCCTAGCCCCTTAACCTAACCTTAACCATCACAACTAAATGTCTAACCTTAACCCTTACCTTCACCCTAACCATAACCTTAACCCTTACCCTCACCTTAACCATCACAACTAAATGTCTAACCTTAACCCTTACCCTCACCTTAACCATCACAACTAAATGTCTAACCTTAACCCTTACCTTCACCTTAACCATAACCTAATTCTATCCCTAATCCTAAAACCAAGTCTTAACCCTCAAACAGCCCTTTAAACTTGTGGGGTCCAGCATTTTGGTCCCCATAAGGCTGTGCAGACCCCACAAGTATACTGTATTCTCCGGTTTTTGGACCCCACGAGTATAGTAAAACAGGTATACACACACACACACACACACACACACACACACGTGTCTCGTTGATGTGAACTGGCAGCTTTCAGACGCTGCAGCCCGACGCGTTGCGAGAAGTTAAAAGTTTCATCTCGTCTGGTCTCTTTGGTCTGAACGGGCTTCAGGGCACCGCGGTCCAGTACCTGCCTGCTAGATGCTCGATGGCCTCCGATACACGTGTCGCCTTAAACATGAGCATACAGTGCAGGCATGAAAAAAACACTACAAATATGTTCAGCATTTAGTGAATCCGACGGCAGCTGTTAATAATTAACATCAGGACAATGAGACTTTAGTTTTCTTATGATTACTTTGAGGAAGTGTTCTAACGTGAATCCATGTCAGCATCCTGACTCACTGTTTACAACTGTGAAGTTGTTCACACTTTAATGTAAAACATGCAGTTTGGTGTTACGCTTCTGTCTTTTAATCTGTACTGGTTTATGTAGACTAATTTCTTTGTTATTGAATATTACTTTGACATTCAGGAGCCTTAGTGGTGACAGTCTGTGCAGGAAATCTGGAGCTCTAAGGTCACATTTTACATTTATTAGAGGGTAGTTTGGGGTTTTTGCAAACCTTGTTCCAACCCTATTTGGCTTTGCATTTGTGTCTGAGTGACTGATGTGAACAAAACTCTTTGAATTTGGTCCAGTTTTGAGGGAGTGTAACCGACAGCCGTGAACCGGGCTGCAATGCTAGCACTAAACCCACAAGACTCCATGTCCAATCAGGACTTTTAGCATGTATAGAGCCAGCATATCTCCACCAGACTCCATGTAAATAATCAGGACTTTTAGCGTGTATAGAGCCAGCATATCTCCACCAGACTCCATGTAAATAATCAGGACTTTTAGCGTGTATAGAGCCAGCATATCTCCACATGTAAATGGGTGAATTAAGGGTTTATTTCAACCAAACCAGAGTGGTGATTGTTGGAACAGTGGAAAGATGAACCAAGACGGCTTTTGGTAGTTTTATTTAGTTTCTGTCCACTTTGAATGAAGTGTGTTTTACGATGATAAAAGTCCAGATTATTTACATGGAGTCTGGTGTAGTTTGGTGATGGTGATTTCGGGGCTGTCTCATGTTAAACTAAAAGGATCTTACTCTTTAACTAAAAGATCTATCTCTGTAGGGATCTTTTCCTTAATGTTGTCAGACACTTGGAATAATAATCTGAGTCGGTCAGCAGCAACAACAGAACTTTTAGTAGACGGAAACTAATTAATACTGGACCAATGTCAAAGATTGTTGTTCTTAGACACAGAAACATGAGATAATAGGGTCAATGTTCAAAAGGTTTGTCATGTTGGACCCAGTACTGTTGTTTTTAAAGGTAGAAGGCTAGAAAGAATAGCCAAACATGTGAACTTGGCAGCATCCGACCAATGAGAATGTTTGTCTGTATTTGTGTGTCACTTTGTTTTGTTCAATCCTTCACACATCTGTGTATAATGATACAGAGATTCTTCGCTGAATTAACCCTGTGAAGCATCGTTGTAAAGATTTAAGAATAAACTAAATAATTTTTCACATATGAAACGTGTTTCTCGTGTAAAGAATGAACATTGTCAGATATTTTATGTGTTCACATGCGTTATGGTTCTTGCTACATGCTTTATTGTAGGCACAGTCGCACACACACACACACATACACAGAAACACACACACAGTTTACTGAACTTTTATAGACAAAATATAATCTTAAAGTCACTGAAGATAAATCCAGCAGATTATACAGTACCTCCTTGTGTCCGGGTTCGTATGATATCCTAAATTTAGCCGAGAAAAGGTGACTGTCACCATTTCTCTACTCACTGTACACCACTGCACTTCCAACAGCAGTTCCATCAAGTTGATTAAATTTGCAGACGATACCACCTTGGTCGGCCTCATTAAGGACAATGACGAGTCTGCTTTATAGGCAGCAAGTGTCTCATTTGGTTGGATGGTGTGACAATAACAATCTGGAGCTTAATTTTTGTTTTGTTTTGTTCGTTTTGTTTTGTTCTGTTTTTATAATCTACCCTGCCCTGTAAAGCGACTTTGAGTCTATGAAAAGCGCTATATAAATTCAAATTATTATTATTATTATTATTATTATTATTATATTAATCAACAAAAGACAGTGGAAATGGTGATAGACTTCCACAGATCCCCCTCGTCTCTCCCACCTCTAACCATCAAGAGCTCTGTTGTGAAGGAGGTGGAGTCATTTAAATTCTTAGGCACTATAATCACAAACAACCTGAAATGGGAGGAAAACAGTTCCTCCATTATCAAGAGGGCTCACAGAGGAATGTTTTTCCTAAACTGAACGTGTCCAGCTCTGTTCTGGTCTAGGTTTTACAGAGCCACTGTGGAAAGCCTTCTGTCAACATCCATATCTGTTTGGTTTGCATCAGCATCGGCCCAGGCGAAGAACAGACTGCAGCGCATTTTGCGCACAGCAGAGAGGCTGACTGGACAGAGGCAGCTGTCCAATCAGTGACCTGTATGAGGCCAGAGTCAGGAAGAGGGCAGCTCAAATCACTGCTCATCAGTCCCATCCAGCAGGTGACAATTTTAGGCTGCTTCCCTCAGGAAGAAGGTACAGGGTGATGAGGACAAGGACCTCACGCCACCTCAATAGCTTTTTTCCTAGAGCCATTTCCCTTCTGAATAGCTGATCAGTTGCCCCCCCCCTTTGGACTATTTTATCATTAGGTAAGGTAAAGGTACTTTATTGTCACATACACATACATGTAGCGGAATTAATTCTCTGCATTTAACCCATCCTTCAAGGGAGCAGTGGGCAGCCAATCACAGCGCCCGTGCATTATTGATTGTTTTAAGCATGTCCATGCAGCTGTGCGCATATACTGTTTGTCAAATTACTGTGTGTCTGCTGATGCATTTGGCGAATAAAGTGATTGTGATTCTGAAGTAGACCAAGGTGTGGTTCCCCTCCCGTCCAGCAGGGGCCGGTGGCGCCACTGAGCGAAGCCGTCCAGCGTTCAACAACATGGGGAGGAAGTTCTAGCCAGAGACGGTTGAGCCAACGACAACAAACCGAACCGCCGGGTATCTGTGTGGAAGAACTGTTAGCTTTACTGGCCTGACTTTAGGTATTTAAACCACTCGTAATACATTCATGTGTGTACTTAATTGTAGTATTGGTTTGAGCTTGTACTAATGCATTGCACAAATTGGCGGCAAAGCAAATTATTTAACGCTAGTTTGCAAAAAGCTAAACGTTAGCTTAACTTAGCACGCTTGCAAAGATTGAGGTAGAGTGGGTTGTTAATAAAGCTAAACCGGTGTGTTTAGCTTTCTACTGTCGCTATCTTAAGCTGCATGAAATGCAATTAAGCTTTAGCTTTATAATATTAAATTTTCCACGTTTTTAAATTGTTCTTCTAGAACTGCAAGCCAGACTCCATTTAAAAAACAGACAATTTAAAGCGAGTGTATTACTCTGCCATGCCATAGGACATTTGACATAGCAGTAGGGTATACTGCTGAAATAACCTTTTTCTGTCATTGTTTCTATCCCGAATACCATGCAAGATTGTATTTATTCATAAAAAATATTTAATCACTACATCACAGTCGAGTATAATTGGTAGTTTAGAAACGCATGAAATATTTAGATTTATCTATGGAGTTTGGTTGTGATTTTGTTTTTCTGAAGTCTGGCAGTGAACCATTGTTTTCGTTCCTTTGTATCCTATGTTCCTTTGAACTCAAGACTAAGACTAAGTAATATTTACATTTTATTTTATTGTCGAGAACTGCAAGCCAAACTCCATTTATAAAACAGACACTTTAAAGTGATTGTCTTTATCTGCCACGCCATACGACCTTCTCCAAATCCGAAAGGTCTGCTGCTGAAACCTTGTGTAACCTGCTCATTCGGTCATCTTTTCTATCCCGAAAACGATTGTAGATTTTATTTATTCAAAAAAACATTTACTCATGACATGACATTCCACTATGATCCCTAGGTTAGCTAAGCAGAAAAATGTACTGATTTGTGGGTGGGGTTTGGTTACTAAAAACATACAGCATTTGTTTACATCCCAAAAAACACTAGTGGCATTAAGTTTTAATAAATTTTAATTTCTCAGATTAAAGGGTCTACAGAGGAGGAAACTCCCCGCCTGTCAGTCCTCCATGGCGGACGTCAAGAACTTCCTGTATGCCTGGCTTGGGAAAAAGAAGCTGACTCCCAGCTATGACATCCGCGCTGCAGGGAACAAAAACAGGCAGAAGTTTTTGTGTGAGGTGAGTTATCTGTCTGCACTGAACATCAGAATAGTTCAAAGGGGGATAACTTTGTATGTTTTTGTGTTTAAGTGACTGATGGAACAACAATCTTTGACATTGGTTCAGTATTAAAACGAGATTGCTGCTGTCGACAGTCAGCCAAACAAGCTACAACCCTCCTTTGCCTAACCCACCAGACTCCATGTAAATAATCAGGACTTTTATCATTGTAAAACACACTTCATTCAAAGTGGACAGAAACTAAATCAAACTACCAAAAGCCGTCTTGGTTCATCTTTCCACTTTTCCAACAATCACCACTCTGGTTTGGTTGAAATAAACCCTTAATTCACCCATTTACATGTGGAGATATGCTGGCTCTATACACGCTAAAAGTCCTGATTATTTACATGGAGTCTGGTGGAGATATGCTGGCTCTATACACGCTAAAAGTCCTGATTATTTACATGGGGTCTGGTGGAGATATGCTGGCTCTATACACGCTAAAAGTCCTGATTATTTACATGGAGTCTGGTGGAGATATGCTGGCTCTATACACGCTAAAAGTCCTGATTATTTACATGGAGTCTGGTGGAGATATGCTGGCTCTATACACGCTAAAAGTCCTGATTATTTACATGGAGTCTGGTGGAGATATGCTGGCTCTATACACGCTAAAAGTCCTGATTATTTACATGGAGTCTGGTGGAGTTTGGTGATGGTGATTTCGGGGCTGTTTGATGTTAAACTAAAAGGATCGTACTCTTTAACTAAAAGGTCTATCTCTGTAGGGATCCATCCCATAAGGACTACAGTTGAAAATTAGCCGGCTGGCTAACACTGGCACATTTACAGAAATGTTGATTAATGTGTGTTGTCCTTTATAAATAAAGAATGAGAAGAATAATGTTGTCAGACACTTAGAATAATAATGTGAGTCTGTCAGCAGCAACAACAGAACTTGTAGTGGACTCTAACTGCTGCTGAACATTAGTCCTGTAGGGTTTATTACAACTTGTTCTGGGGCTGCCTGGTTACAGCGATCTCGCTCAATACTGGACCAACTTCAAAGATTGTTGTTCCTATCAGTCACGTACACACAAAAAAACATAGGAACATAGGGTCCAGGTTAAACAAAAACAAAGTTCCCCTTTAAGGTGTTTTAGGTTCTAAACGTGTACATTTTCTAACCTTAAACTCTCCTCCGTTCAGGTCCGTGTTGACAGCTACAACTACATCGGGATGGGGAACTCCACCAACAAGAAGGACGCTCAGACAAACGCCGCCAGAGACTTCGTCAGCTACCTGGTCCGAACCGGGGAAATGAGCGCCGCGGAAGTCCCGGCTGTTGGGGTCAGCACACTATTTACATCCTCTAAACATGATCATCGGTTTGCGTGGTTGGGGTGATGGCGCGGTGGATATGACACATTCGATTCCCACTGAGATACATCAACTAGGGGTGGGGGAAAAAATCGATACAGCATAGTATCGCGATATTTTTCGCGGCAATAATGTATCGATACTCAGACGACAAGTATCGATCTTTTATAACATATGTGTTGGTCAGTTTGTCTGCTTGACACCCCCATTTCGTAGCAATATAATTGAAGTGAGATGAACAAACAGAGAAATTTATCTTTTTAGATAAGATGTTGACAAAATTGTCCTTTTGGGGACATCATTTGAAATTGGAAAAAGTTGGAAAAAATGTAATACCTTGCAATATATCGCAGAATATTGCAATATGTTTAAAATTGCAATAATATCGTATCGTGACCTAAGTATCGTGATGATATCGTATCGTGGTGATATCGTATCGTGATGATATCGTATCGTGATGATATCGTACCGTGAGGTCTCTGGTGATTCCCACTGCGATACATCAACCAATGTGTCCCTGAGCAAGACACTTAACCCCTAGCTGCTCCAGAGGCGTGCAACCTCTGATATATATATATATATATATATATATATATATATATATATATATATATATATATATAGCAATTCAAAGTCTCTTTGGATAAAAGTGTCAGCTAAATGACATGTAATGTAATAAATAGGTACAAGACATGTAAAACAGAAATGTCAAACTCAATTCCACAAAGGGCCACGCTGGAAGACAAGGATCACATCCAGGGCCAGACACGTTTAGGTTATTCCCATGCTATTATTTCATCGTAAAAGTCAAGCATCTTCTATTGTATTATTGCATGTCTCATATAATCTCCTCACTTATAGCTCGGTCGACATAAAGACCCAAAAAAGTTATCAAATCAAAGAAAAAAAGCAACAAAAACATTGGGGGGAAAATGTCATAAAACGGGCCAAAACACATTGGAAAAGTGGCCAAAAAAACATTGGAAAAGGTCAGAAAAAAGCTACAAAAACTATGTGGGCCAAAGTCTAGTGTGAACCTAAATTGATTTGCGGGCCGAATGAAAAATCTGGGTCCTCGAGTTTGACACGTGTGATGTAAAGACTTTGGACTTTGAGAAACTGGGACGGACATTTACAAAGTCTTTTAAAAGTAGGAGATTTGAAAGAGTTTTACGGATGTATAACATTGAAAATGATCATAAAAGACGAGTCGTAGACATCTCAGTTACGATTCTGACACTGCATTTTTAAAAGCTCTGTTGGTAATAAGTTTATTGATTCAAACGTTGTTGAAAGGCTGAAGTCTCGTGTCTCTAGGTGAGCGCTCCAGGCGGCGACCAACCGGACGGAGGAAACGGGGGAGGAAACGGAGGAGGAAACGGAGGAGGAAACGGAGGCTTTGGATGCCTCCCTTCCAGCGGTCCCCTGCCACCTCACCTTTTAGTCAAAACTGAACCAGGTATGACTGTCTCTCTCAACACACACACACACACACACACACACACACACACACACACACACACACTAAATAGTCTCAGGAAGGAACTTGTTTTGGTGGAACATGTGTACGTAAAAAAAGTAGTTTTATTCGTGCAACAGAAAACTCAGATTGGACAGATAGTCTAGCTAGCTGTTAGACAGACAGACAGACAGACAGACAGATAGTCTAGCTAGCTGTTAGACAGACAGACAGACAGACAGACAGACAGACAGATAGTCTAGCTAGCTGTTAGACAGACAGACAGACAGACAGACAGATAGTCTAGCTAGCTGTTAGACAGACAGACAGACAGACAGACAGATAGTCTAGCTAGCTGTTAGACAGACAGACAGACAGATAGTCTAGCTAGCTGTTAGACAGACAGACAGATAGTCTAGCTAGCTGTTAGACAGACAGATAGTCTAGCTAGCTGTTAGACAGACAGACAGACAGACAGACAGATAGTCTAGCTAGCTGTTAGACAGACAGACAGATAGTCTAGCTAGCTGTTAGACAGACAGACAGATAGTCCTGCTAGCTGTTAGACAGACAGACAGACAGATAGTCTAGCTAGCTGTTAGACAGACAGACAGACAGATAGTCCTGCTAGCTGTTAGACAGACAGACAGACAGACAGTCCTGCTAGCTGTTAGACAGACAGACAGACAGACAGACAGTCTAGCTAGCTGTTAGACAGACAGACAGACAGACAGACAGTCTAGCTAGCTGTTAGACAGACAGACAGACAGACAGATAGTCTAGCTAGCTGTCTGGATTGACCTTTTATGGAAAGAAATATATAATCACGATTATTTCGGTCAATATTGAAATCATGATAATACGATTACTCGTTGACTTCTGGAAAGATGTTGCAATTATTGAACTTAAAGAGAGTGGAAAAAGTTAAATAAATCAACAGTAAAAAAAAACAACACATACACCTGTGAACTTTACCTGAATACATTTCCTATTGAAACTTTATTTTTTCATTCAGAACACAAGAGAAAATAAGAGTTTACAAAACGTAATGAGCTAAATAATTGTTTTTTCTCGATTATTCAGTTTTTGTGATCATTGGGAGCCAAAATCATAATCACGATTACATTTTGATTAATTGCAGAGCCCTAATCAGTCCTTACAGAAAAAGTTTTTTTGTGATTGTTGCGGGGCAAAAATCCTTGATTATGTGGCACGTTTTCTTAAAAAATGCGATGGAATATGTGGGATATTTATGCAATTTTATGCGATGAAATTGCAGGAACTTGCAAAAACTGCTGTTTGATTAAAAAGACACGTAGTGTAATTACGTCACTTTGTAATTTTCCCATGGCAACAGGGGGAAATGGCTGCTCTTGTGTGAAGTAAACGCAACATTTTTCAACTTTCTGCTAAGATACATTATGGGACTTTTTTGCAACGAAAATGCGGAGATTATGAAATCATTCAAAGCCCTGCATATTTTGCGCGGAAATCGGCAATTTATGCGGCAAAAGTGGGGCGTATTTGAAAATACGCATAAATAGACTTTGGCTGATTATGCGATGAATTATGCGATCGCATAATCGTGTTTTTTCTGGAGGGACTGCCTAACATCCAGCGGCACCGGAGAAATCCCGGAAATAAAACCTTGTCATTTCAACGAGATCTGAGAGAATGCCCCCAAAAAACGCCCGCACCTAAAATATATGATGGAGGGAAAATGTATTTATTTATTTATTTATTCATTAATTCATTCATTCATAACATGCATAAATGAGAAAAGAAAAGGAACAGGAAGAAGAAAAATCTTATGATACCTGTCACTTATTTAAACGCTGATTATGTGATTGTACTATGTTGTTGTTGTTGTTGTTGTTGTTAGAAGAGGGCGGTGGGCCGGTACCGGGAGTCACTGGACTGGGCTACTCCGGAGGAGGAGGAGGAGGAGGAGGAAGAGGAGGAGGAGGAGGAAACTCTGGCTGGGGAAGAGGAGGAGGAGGAGGAGGAGGAGGAGAAGAAGCTCAGTGGGAACGAGGAGCCAACCTGAAGGAGTACTACGCCCGGAGAGATGAACAGGAAGCCCAGGATGTAAGATACTTAGATTTTGCAACATTTCCAACTAGGGTTGTGTGCTCGATTGAATAAATTCTTAGTCGACTAACACTCATTCAACTGTATCGACTAATTGATTAGTTGATTTAATCGACAGATCTGTAAATCTGAGTTTCTCCACAAAGAGTCGTGCTAAAAGCTCCACTTTAATTCTTGTGTTTACCAGAGATGTGCTCGTATGTTTCTTGTAAATAAGTCATTCAGCATGAAAACAGCATCAGACATGACTAATGGACTAAAGAGATCTGAGTTGACTAAGACCAAAACTAGGGCTGTCCTGGACTAAAGAACTTCTTAGTGGACTACCACTTATAGGATTTAGTCGACTAATGGATTAGTTGATTTAATTGACAGAGCTGTGCTCTTTGAGAGGTGGTTAAGACTAGAAAAGAACAATATAAATGTAGTTAATTAACCATCTGTAAAACTGAGTTTCTCCACAATTAATCCTGCAAAAGCACCACTTTAAATCTTGTGTTTACCAGAAATGTGCTCAGAAGTTTCTTGGAAATGAGTAATTAAGCATGAATAAGCATAAAAAATGACTAATGGACTAAAGAAATCTTAGTCGACTGAGACCAAAACAACCGATTAGTCGACTAATCGACTAAGAAGAAGCAGCCCTAGCTCCAACAACCAGGTCCTGAAGACATTGGACTGTAACCCGACTCTGTGGCTGCAGATTTCTAACTGTTCAACATGTTCTAAACCACTGAAATGAATCCTCTGTCATCGCTGCAGACTCTGGAGTCAGAGGAGGTGGACCTGAACGCTAATCTCCATGGCAACTGGACGCTGGAGAACGCCAAGGCGCGTCTGAACCAGTTCTTCCAGAAGGAGAAAACCAGCGCCGAGTACAAATACAGCCAAGTGGGACCGGATCACAACAGGTTTGGATCAGAACAACTGGAAGCACAAATCCTGCCTGATGGCTCACACACAGGGACTCCTCCTCTGTGTGTGTGTGTGTGTGTGTGTGTGTGTGTGTGTGTGTGTGTGTGTGTGTGTGTGTGTGTGTGTGTGTGTGTGTGTGTGTGTGTGTGTGTGTGTGTGTGTGTGTGTGTGTGTGTGTGTGTGTGTGTGTGTGTGTGTGTGTGTGTGTGTGTGTGTGTGTGTGTGTCAGGATGTTCCTGTGTGTTTTTCTGCCTGACTGCTGTAAATCCAGAGACCTCCGGCGTGTGTCGACTACACCAGAGAGATCTCACTGTTTGAATATTATTATATATAATCTAACAAAGCTGAGAGACAGACACCGGCTAAATCCTGGTTTTAATACCGTGTTTTGGTTCAGGGCACACACAGGCTTTTTAAAGTATTTAAAAAAAGTCCTCAATTGAATGTAAAAAAAACCCCAAAAAAACACAATTTTTTGAAGGAAAAGCGACAAACAGTTCTTCGGCCGACCACGCGCCGGCTGCGTGGTGTTTTCTACGTCTTAACACACCAGAAAGGTGTCTGACGCTGCTGCTGCTGCTGCTAGCCTCGTCTGGACACATGGATGTTTCCCATAAACATAAATATATTCTGATCTGATTACAGCAAAGACAACGTCGGCAGTATTGACGGCAAAATAGGCTCCAGAATATTTCCTTCTGGATTGACAGGTGAAATATTAGAAAATCTGTAATTATTTATTATTATTTTTTTAAATTACATTTATATATATATCTGCGTTTATGTCAAAACCTCGAGACTTTCAAACATCAACATGTCATTTATTTATATGTATTTGTGTCTAAAAGACATATAAACATCTTTTCCTATTCTATGTTGTCTGGAAACGCTTCCAACACGCAAAAATAATCGCCGGTTCTATTTCTAGCGTTCACGCTCTAACCCACATGTGTCCAACTCGAGGCCCGCGGGCCAATTCCGGCCCCTCGCAGATTTGGATCCGGCCCGCATATCAATTTAGGTTCACAATAAGTTTTGGCCCGTCTAGTTTTCGTAGCCTTTTCAATGTTTTGTCGCTTTTGCAGACGATTTTGGTGCTTTTTTGTTTAGTTTTTGGGGCCTTTTCTGGCGGTTTTTTTCCCCCCCCCAATGTTTTTGTTGCTTTTTTTCGACCTTTTTTTGTTGCTTTTTTTCTTTGATGGCTTTAGTTACATTTTGGGGGCTTTAGGGCAAACTGTAAGTGAGAAGACTATATGAGACACGCAATAATCCAGTAAAAAATCCTTGACTTTTTCAATTAAATGAAAGCATGTGGATAAACTAAACATGTCTGGCCCTTGATGTTATTCTTATTTTCAGGTGCGGCCCTTAGTGAATTTGAGTTTGACACCCCTGCTCTAACCTGTTACCATGTGAGCCGAAATAAACACGCTCATGCCACGCAGCCAGTGAGCAGGCGGCCTTAGCCAACATTTAGCTGGTGTTGTTAGGTATTAAAATCTTCCTGTGAGTTTCCTGTCTGGTCAGGGAACACAGCGGTGACGCCAGAACTCCCAACCACACTGAAGGAAGACACGGGACAGCGTTTAGGTTCAGACTAAAGCTGTCCCATGGGTGCAGCTCGGTGGAGGCTGGTTGTGAGTTCTGGTGTGTGCTGTGTTTCCCTGCAGGGCAGACAGACTGAGCTGTCGATTGGTGTTTCTAAATCTCAAGTCGGGCAGAAAAACCCACAGGCTTCCTCCTGACAGAGAGAGAAAGAGAGGGGACACCTGGCAGGTGAGTTCATGGCTTCGGTGACCACAGGCTTGTTGTCGCTTTGATTTTTGAAAAGCGTGGAGGAGGAAGTGAAGCTGCCATGTTTGTTTTTGTGTCTGCAGAAGCTTCATAGCGGAGATGCAGCTGTTTGTCAGACAGCTCGGCAGAAGTAAGACTCTCAGATACTCCTCATCCAAATATACTTTGATTATATTATGATATACACGTTGTCTCTGTGAAGTAGAGGTTTTAAAATATTACCACTTTTTGTCTTAAAATATTAATCTATGTGTGTGTCTGTCTTTGTCTGTGTGTGTGTGTGTGTGTGTGTGTATCTCTGTCTGTCTGTGTATGTGTCTTTATGTGTTTGTCTGTCTTTGTGTGTGTGTGTGTGTATATCTCTGTCTGTCTGTCTGTCTGTCTGTGTGTCTTTGGGTCTGTGTGTATGTCTGTATGTGTGTGTGTGTGTGTGTGTGTGTGTGTGTGTCTGTCTATATATGTGTGTGTTTGTGTGTCTGTATATGTGTGTGTCTGTGTCTCTCTCTCTCTTTGTGTATTTGTGTGTGTGTCTGTATGTGTCTGTGTGTCTGTATATGTGTGTCTGTCTCTCTCTCTTTGTTTGTTTGTGTCTATGTGTGTGTGTGTGTGTGTGTGTGTGTTTGTGTCTGTATAGTGTGTGTGTGTGTGTGTGTGTGTTTCTGTGTGATGTGTGTCTGTGTGTGTGTTTGTCTGTGTGATGTGTGTGTGTCTGTGTGTATATGTCTGTGTGTTGTGTAGGGATCACAGCTCGAGAGCACGGCTCCAACAAGAAGCTGGCGGCTCAGTCGTGTGCTCTGTCTCTGGTCCGGCAGCTGTACCACCTGGGGGTCCTGGAGGCGTACTCCGGGGTCACCAAGAAGAAGGAGGGAGAAACAGTGAGCCACCGGCGCTGTTTTAACCACCAAACCGTTTCCTGCTGGATGTTTTCTACATGTTTGACGTTGTGTTTTTGTGTGTTTTTGTGTCCCAGCTGGAGCCGTTTGACGTCAGTGTGTCTGCAGACCTGCAGCAGCAGCTGGCCGCTGTAGTCCAGGAGCTCGGAGTCCACATCCCCCCACCGGTGAGACGCCCGAGACACCAAAACTCATCCGTGTGTAGATATAAAGTTTCGCCGGTCCGGTGTAGGAGGCTAACGGCAGAAACTAGGGCTGTGCAATTAATCAAAATGTAATCGTGATCATGATTTTGGCTCCCAATGATCACAAAAACAGAATAATCGAGAAAAACTATAATTTAGCTCATTACGTTTTACAAGTAAACTCTTATTCTCTCTTGTGTTCTGAATGAAGAAATAAAGTTTTCAATAGGAAAAGTATTTTGGCAAATTTCACAGTGTGTTTACTGTTGATTTATTTAAAGGTATTGTGGAGGATTTTCCCGAATTGTAGAAAAGAACCGCCCTCTATACTTTCTGAAAAAATGCACATGCTCAACACTCTGCCTGCTCCCGAGAGGGAACGCCTATTAAACGTGTGCACGAGAGCGCACTGTTTACAAGTTGCTGTCGGCATGGCTCATACAAGCCTACTTTCCTAAAGAAGATTTGACCTTTTTCACAAATTGAGATGTTTACCGTGTGTGCGTGGTGCGTGACTTGTGCCATGGGCTAGCATCGCTAATCATAGCTTAGCTACATCAACTTTTACTGGCAGTGATTTTAAATGGATTTCTCCAAATAGCCAAACTTTACCTGTGGAGTAGAAACTTCACGACTGAGGCATCAGTGGGAAGCCCAACCTGTGCTTTTAGCGCACGCCAGCGTGTGAAATGGTCTCCCAAAAACACTCTTGTCTTGAGAACGGCGAGCTTCCATGAACGGCTGAAACCGTAGCTCACCACACATACAGTATACACCTGAAAGTGCTCATGCGCAGAAAGCGAAAACTACCTAGGGACGAGCACGTACGACGGCCTTACGTATACATATCACCAGACTGATTGACAACCAGGAGGACCAATTATTTTGATGATCCACCCGGAAAAAGAAAATCCTACTCAATACCTTTAACTTGTCCCACTGTTTTTTAAGTTCAATAATTTCAACATCTTTCCAGAAGTCAACGAGTAATCATGTTAAATTATCGTGATTTCAATATTGACCAAAATAATCGTGATTATATTTTTATTCCATAATCAAGCAACCCTAGCAGAAACACACCGCTCGCTGAAGCGCCGTGAAGCTCACCTTTTTTATTTTGCAGTGGATGTTATCCAATCTGTACGGCCACATAGGCTGTGATCAGGCGTAGGTAGGGGTGTAATGGTATAAAAATTTAACCTCACGCTTATAGTGACCAAAATGATTACGTTTTTTGGTATTATCGCAGTATTTTATGTACTTCCGTTTACTTTGTTGAGAATTGCTCTCTAGCCCTGTTTTTTGTAAAGTAAGTAAGTCAAGTTTATTCCTAGAGGACATTGAAACACAGTTTAAGCTGACCAAAATGCTGTACAAACAAGCACTAAGTTGCTGTATTAACCCTTGTGTTGTCACAAAGTGTGTTCAATATGTTCAGAAAGCACTGATAGGTCTTCACACAAGCTGAAATAGTTTCAAAAAGTGTAACAGTGTTTATTATATTACAAAAATCTAGGCAAAACCTTATCAAAAGTGCAACAATTTGATGTTAAAAGTGCAACTTTTAACATCAAAGGAACAAGTGTTCAGCATGTAAACAGCAGCTGTCCTTCGGCATTCTTATAATAACCCAAACATGCCCATGCTTCAGACTCGGTCCTCTTAGAGGGCTGATAAATGTCCTGAGCGCTGGCATCTCCTCCTTCCGCCATGATTCCAACTTTAACAAACGCACGTTGTAGGCTACGCAGGGCGCCCGCACGGCAACTTCAGGAGACTCAGATCTGGGAAGGATTAAACACACGGTTTCCACACCGCGGTAAGAACTAGGGCTGCCACCTCTTAGTCGATTAGTCAACTAATCGGTGGTTTTGGTCTTAGTCGACTAAGATTTCTTTAGTCCATTAGTCATTTTTTATGCTTATTCATGCTTAATTATTTATTTCCAAGAAACTTCTGAGCACATTTATGGTAAACACAAGATTTAAAGTGGTGTTTTTGCAGGATTAATTGTGGAGAAACTCAGTTTTACAGATGGTTAATTAACTACATTTATATTGTTCTTTTCTAGTCTTAACCACCTCTCAAAGAGCACAGCTCTGTCAATTAAATCAACTAATCCATTAGTCGACTAAATCCTATAAGAGTTAGTCCACTAAGTATTTCTTTAGTCGAGGACAGCCCTAGTAAGAATGATATTTTAAATGAAAACGGTAATTGTTATCGACAACATTTTAATCGTGATTTACCGTTACAGCGGTAATTGTTTACACCCCTAGGGTTAAATCTAGGGGCGGCTGCGTTCTGCGATTGTTTTGGCGTCTCAAGTTTGTTTGCAAGATTTTTGTAGTTGTTGTGTATAGGCGTAATCTATGGGTGGGTTACAACTGTTTTTGGAGGTTTTGTTGCATTTTCAAAAAAAATAGACAATTTTTGTTGCTTATTTCTACATTTGTCACATTTTTTGTAATTTTTTTTCAAGGTTTTTGTGTCTATTTTGAGTTTTTTTCGACCATGTGGTTGGTGTTTTTTATGTTTTTTGCAAACTCAATCCATGCAGACATGTCCCGGGACCTCCCTAGATAGTTGGAGATCTCATAATGGTCTTAAGAAGTCTTACAAGTGACTTGGTAAAACCTGCAGGAACCCTGATCTAAGTGGTGGTTCTGATGTCTCTCTCTGTGACTGTAATGTCGAGTGTCTAACTGGGTTCATGTGGTCCCGTCCAGCCTACAGACCCCTCCTGCAAAGTGTCTCTGGTTCAGGGCAAGATGGCAACGTTTGAGCCGTCCCAGCGCCAGAGTGGAGCAGGGGTCGTCCCGTGGTCTCCTCCCCAAGTCAACTGGAACCCCTGGACCAGCAGCAACATCGACGAGGGACCGCTGGCCTTCGTGAGTCTTTGTCCTTCACCTTTAAATACAGGAGACTAGGAGGACTGGACAATATATTGATATTAGGGGTGTGACTATCATTCAGAATAAGAAAAGGTTTTATTGCCACAATAAGTACACTTATGTGGAATTTGCCTCGGTGAAAGGTGCAAACAAACAAACCTATTAAAGGAACTCGCAGACTTATTGGGACTTTGTCTTATTCCCTGTGTCCCCCAGAGTTAGACTAGTCCATACATACCCTTCTCATCTCTTATTGGGACTTAATCTTATTCCCTGTGTCCCCCAGAGTTAGACTAGTCCATACATACCCTTCTCATCTCTTATTGGGACTTAATCTTATTCACTGTAACCTCCAGAGTTAGACTAGTCCATACATACCCTTCTCATCTCCCTGTGTGTCCTAACTCTGTCTGACGCACCCACATCTAGCCTAGTTTAGCACAGATCCTGGAGGTAACCGGCTCCATCTAGCCTAGCTTAGCACAGATCCTGGAGGTAACCGGCTCCATCTAGCCTAGTTTAGCACAGATCCTGGAGGTAACCGGCTCCATCTAGCCTAGCTTAGCACAGATCCTGGAGGTAACCGGCTCCATCTAGCCTAGCTTAGCACAGATCCTGGAGGTAACCGGCTCCATCTAGCCTAGCTTAGCACAGATCCTGGAGGTAACCGGCTCCATCTAGCCTAGCTTAGCACAGATCCTGGAGGTAACCGGCTCCATCTAGCTTAGCTTAGCACAGATCCTGGAGGGTAACCGCCTCCATCTAGCCTAGCTTAGCACAGATCCTGGAGGTAACCAGCTCCATCTAGCCTAGCTTAGTCCAGATCCTGGAGGTAACCAGCTCCATCTAGCCTACTGCTCCCAATAAGTGACAAAATGACGCCAACATGTTCCTGTTACAGCGTGTACAAATAACAAGGTCACATGACACACAGCCATCTTCTAACCGTATACATACTGGGAACTATATTCCTCGAAGGAGAAGCACTGCTACTCTCTGCTCCTCACCTCGGGGCTTATCAGGTGCTGCGTGTATATCCGTAACTCCGCCCAAGTAGCAGAGAGTAGCAGTGCTTCACCTTCTGAGAATATAGTTCCCAGTATGTAGAAGATGGTTAGAAGATGGCTGTTCCAATGTTAGGGATGAAAAGCCCCCGATTCAGCCTAAAATACTGGTATATGTATCGGCGAGTACTGGCGTTTATGCACTGATCTGATACTTCATTTATCTCTGAAGAAAATCTGCTTTTTAAAGTAGTTGATTTATGTTTTTTCTCCGTTATGACTCGCTGTCGAACGGGACCATAAAAGAAAGTTTATTGTTTGTGTTTGTTCATGTTTTACAAAGGAAAACATGCTATCAGAACATCTCTGCTGTTAAGTATTGAAATCCAGCGCTACGCTGAGTGAGTGTGATGTCATAACCCTGAGATGTTTTTCTCCGTGTCCTCTGCAGTGCACGCCGGAGCAGATCAGTGGCGAGCTGCACGACGAGCTGATGCACCAGCTGGAACACGACGAAAACCTGCAGAAGGTCAGTCTGGTTTAAGGCTGCACAACGTATCGGTTTGTTAGCGTCATCGCGATATCAACTGGCGCAATAAACACATCCCGAAAGGCTGCGACACATCGCAAAAACACACTCAGACTTTTTGTGTTGGTTGAAAGAAAATATCACCAGAAAACTGCACTGTAAAATGTAACTGTCGTTCTTATTTTAGTGCTGCCTTTAAGGTTCAATTTATATTTGTTGTGTGTGTGTGTGTGTGTGTGTGTGTGTGTGTGTGTGTGTGTGTGTGTGTGTGTGTGTGTGTGTGTGTGTGTGTGTGTCGGCAGGATATTGATGTGTGTGTTTTGTGTTTCAGGCGTTTTGCTTCTCATTCTTATTCTCCTTTTATTTTTAAAGTTCTGTAAAAACTAAACCGTAATGACTACGAAACGTACATTTTGTGCAGCTATAAACAACTTAAATTATATTCCCTTTTATATTAAAGTATTTGGGCATCAATGTATTAATGATGTCAGAGTTCAACACTCGGGGCCCGGGGGAAAGTAAATACAAAATCCCAGCCACCCAATGGAACATCCTCGTATCATAAATGACATTGTTAT
The DNA here is from genome assembly GCA_025617405.1 of Perca schrenkii. Taxonomy (NCBI): domain Eukaryota; kingdom Metazoa; phylum Chordata; class Actinopteri; order Perciformes; family Percidae; genus Perca; species Perca schrenkii. Next base: position 423,967 of record CM046798.1, on the reverse strand, counting down.
CTGTTAAATGATTTGATTGTTGGCCAATCAGGAATTGAGTAGACGCTTTTGATGCTTTTTTCTTTACTATTTAGAATAGTTTTTGTTTTATAAAATTTTGACCGTTTTCTAAGTTTTTTAAATATTGACTTTGGGTAAGAATAATGTAACTATTTCACTTGCTGACCGAAGTAGAAAAAAAACTTACTGTGATCCGTGGATGTGTTTTAGGTCCTAAAGTTGGTGCTGTGTGAAGAGTTAGGGTCAGGATATTTAACGCTGATCTGTGGATGTGTTTTAGGTCCTAAAGTTGGTGCTGTGTGAAGAGTTAGGGTCAGGATATTTAATGCTGATCTGTGGATGTGTTTTAGGTCCTAAAGTTGGTGCTGTGTGAAGAGTTAGGGTCAGGTTATTTAACGCTGATCTGTGGATGTGTTTTAGGTCCTAAAGTTGGTGCTGTGTGAAGAGTTAGGGTCAGGATATTTAATGCTGATCTGTGGATGTGTTTTAGGTCCTAAAGTTGGTGCTGTGTGAAGAGTTAGGGTCAGGATATTTAATGCTGATCTGTGGATGTGTTTTAGGTCCTAAAGTTGGTGCTGTGTGAAGAGTTAGGGTCAGGTTATTTAACGCTGATCTGTGGATGTGTTTTAGGTCCTAAAGTTGGTGCTGTGTGAAGAGTTAGGGTCAGGTTATTTAACGCTGATCTGTGGATGTGTTTCAGATCCTGGGGGAGCGCGAGCAGCTGCCAGTCAAACAGTTTGAGGAGGAGATCATGGCCGCCGTGGAGAACAACGCCGTAGTGATCATCAGAGGAGCCACGGGCTGCGGGAAAACCACCCAGGTCCCTCAGTACATCCTGGACAGCTTCATTAGGAGAGGCAAAGCCTCCGACTGCAACATCGTGGTCACCCAGGTAACGGAACCAGGCCAAAAAAACAGCCAAGTTACAAGTTTTATTCATCTGTTTTATCTAAAAAGATCCATTTCTCTGTTTGTTCATATCACTTCAATTGTATTGCTGCAAAATCAGATTTTCAGGCAGACAGACTGACCAGCACATATATAATAATAGATCCATACTTGGCGTCTGTGTATCATTACACTATTGCCACAGAAAATATTGCGATACTATGCTGTATCGATACCCCTAATAGACAAGTAAAATGACACAACCACTATTCCAGATTATGACAACTGGCAGGTTGATGGCATAAGAAAAACATAACACAAGGACCATACGCAGTAGACTCAGGTGAACGTGCATATAGACTAGGGCTGTGTTCGATTGAAGAAATTCGTATCATTCAATCGTATCGACTAATCGATTAGTTGATTTAATCGACAGATCTGTAAATCTGAGTTTCTCCTCAAAGAGTCATGCTAAAGGATGCATATATTGAATACGATAATACCTCCTTTGCATATTTAAATACATTTCAGAAAACGTGTAATACAACAAATAATTGCCTTGATGAAAGTAATCAAAGTAGGTTTCACGGTGATATCTCTTAGGTAAAATGTCAACCCTTAATTCTTGTGTTTACCAGAGATGTGCTTGTACGTTTCTTGGAAATAAGTCATTCAGCATGAAAACAGCATCAGACATGACTAATGGACTAAAGAGATCTAAGTTAGAGACACACATTAGAACGCATCAACAACACATAAGCGTTGAGACTAACTTTTGGGGAAATGCATGAATACTCCTTCACTCAGCTGCCCGTTGATGTGTTTCCTGTTTCCTCCCTGCAGCCCAGAAGGATCAGCGCCGTGTCGGTGGCCGAGCGAGTTGCCTACGAGAGAGCCGAGGACATCGGGAAGAGCTGCGGCTACAGCGTCCGCTTTGAGTCCATCCTGCCTCGGCCGCACGCCAGCGTCCTCTTCTGCACCGTCGGTACGTAAACAGACTCCCAACGGCAGCGCCGATTCTCACCAGGCGTTACGATTTAAACAGGATTATCATCGAGATAGGAAAGGATCGATATTGGCGTTGAAGACTTATAGTGACTCAAATGAACAAGATCATGTTTGAAGCAGCTGTCTGTCTGTCTGTCTGTCTGTCTGTCTGTCTGTCTGTCTGTCTGTCTGTCTGTCTGTCTGTCTGTCTGTCTGTCTGGTGCACTTCAGCCTCTTGTGGCCCAAATGTGCATTACAACAACAAACATTAAGTAAAAATGTTTTCACCCATTTACACAGATGAAATCTTTGTGTGTCTCTTTTTGTGTGTCTCTCTTTGTGTGTGTGTGTGTGTGTGTGTGTCTCTCTGTGTGTGTCTCTTTGTGTGTGTGTGTGTGTGTGTGTGTGTGTCTCTGTGTGTCGGCAGGATATTGATGTGTGTGTGTGTGTGTGTGTGTCTTTGTGCGTGTGTGTTGGCAGGATATTGGTGTGTGTGTGTGTGTCTTTGTGCGTGTGTGTCGGCAGGATATTGATGTGTGTGTGTGTGTGTGTCTTTGTGCGTGTGTGTTGGCAGGATATTGATGTGTGTGTGTGTGTGTGTCTTTGTGCGTGTGTGTTGGCAGGATATTGATGTGTGTGTGTGTGTGTGTCTTTGTGCGTGTGTGTTGGCAGGATATTGATGTGTGTGTGTGTGTCTTTGTGCGTGTGTGTCGGCAGGATATTGATGTGTGTGTGTTTTGTGTTTCAGGCGTCTTGCTGCGGAAGCTTGAAGCAGGAATCCGAGGCATCAGTCACGTTATCGTTGATGAGATCCACGAGAGAGACATCAACGTGAGTTCACACGTTACACAGATCCCAAAACGTTTCTGTATCGGTACCAATACCGTGACATCGATACAGCTTCAAAACACTACTTTTTTTTTATACAGATTTGATGAAATCTAAAAAAGAAATTACAACATTACGGCACAAATCTTTTAGTTGCGTTTCTCTCTGTGTAACGTTAGACAGCCAATCACAAACATTAGATCTTGGTAGAAGCATGCTACGTGCTGATTGGCTCACTGACCCTGATGAGATTCTTAGGTGTTGAAATATGGTATTGAATGATGAGGCATTTTTCGATACTCACGATACTAAGGAGGCAATTAGCCCTTGTGTGGAAGGACAAAACAAGGGTTAATACAGCACCTTAGTGCTTGTTTGTACAGCATTTTGGTCAGCTTAAACTGTGTTTAAATGTGCTCTAGAAACAAACTTTCTTACTTACTTTACAAGAGACAGGGTTTAGAGAGCAATTCTCAACAAAATAAACGGAAGTACATAACCCTTGTGTGGTCCTTCGGGTCCTTGTGACCCGAAAGACCACACAAGGGTTAGTTTGGTGCCTAAAAAGTGTTGAATTTGGTACCCAGCCCTACTGTTAAAGTGTTGTGCGTTTCTGACCCTGTGTGTGTGTGTGTGTGTGTGTGTGTGTGTGTGTGTGTGTGTGTGTGTGTGTGTGTGTGTGTGTGTGTGTGTGTGTGTGTGTGTGTGTGTGTGTGTAGACGGACTTCCTGATGGTGGTCCTCCGAGACGTGATCCAGGCCTACCCGGAGGTCCGCGTCATCCTCATGTCGGCCACCATTGACACCACCATGTTTAAAGAATACTTCTTCAACGCTCCCATCATCGAGGTGTTCGGACGCACCTTCTCTGTCCAAGGTACCTCCTACATCTCTCACCTTCTCTGTCCAAGGTACCTCCCACATCTCTCACCTTCTCTGTCCAAGGTACCTCCCACATCTCTCACCTTCTCTGTCCAAGGTACCTCCCACATCCCTCACCTTCTCTGTCCAAGGTACCTCCCACATCCCTCACCTTCTCTGTCCAAGGTACCTCCCACATCTCTCACCTTCTCTGTCCAAGGTACCTCCCACATCTCTCACCTTCTCTGTCCAAGGTACCTCCCACATCTCTCACCTTCTCTGTCCAAGGTACCTCCCACATCTCTCACCTTCTCTGTCCAAGGTACCTCCCACATCTCTCACCTTCTCTGTCCAAGGTACCTCCCACATCTCTCACCTTCTCTGTCCAAGGTACCTCCCACATCTCTCACCTTCTCTGTCCAAGGTACCTCCCACATCTCTCACCTTCTCTGTCCAAGGTACCTCCCACATCCCTCACCTTCTCTGTCCAAGGTACCTCCCACATCCCTCACCTTCTCTGTCCAAGGTACCTCCCACATCTCTCACCTTCTCTGTCCAAGGTACCTCCCACATCTCTCACCTTCTCATCTTCTCTGTCCAAGGTACCTCCCACATCTCTCACCTTCTCTGTCCAAGGTACCTCCCACATCTCTCACTTTCTCTGTCCAAGGTACCTCCCACATCCCTCACCTTCTCTGTCCAAGGTACCTCCCACATCTCTCACTTTCTCTGTCCAAGGTACCTCCCACATCCCTCACCTTCTCACCTTCTCTGTCCAAGGTATCTCCCACATCTCTCACCTTCTCTGTCCAAGGTACCTCCCACATCCTTCACCTTCTCTGTCCAAGGTACCTCCCACATCTCTCACCTTCTCATCTTCTCTGTCCAAGGTACCTCCCACATCCCTCACCTTCTCTGTCCAAGGTACCTCCCACATCCCTCACCTTCTCTGTCCAAGGTACCTCCCACATCTCTCACCTTCTCTGTCCAAGGTACCTCCCACATCTCTCACCTTCTCATCTTCTCTGTCCAAGGTACCTCCCACATCTCTCACCTTCTCTGTCCAAGGTACCTCCCACATCTCTCACTTTCTCTGTCCAAGGTACCTCCCACATCCCTCACCTTCTCTGTCCAAGGTACCTCCCACATCTCTCACTTTCTCTGTCCAAGGTACCTCCCACATCCCTCACCTTCTCACCTTCTCTGCCCAAGGTACCTCCCACATCTCTCACCTTCTCTGTCCAAGGCACCTCCCACATCCCTCACCTTCTCTGCCCAAGGTACCTCCCACATCTCTCACCTTCTCTGTCCAAGGCACCTCCCACATCCCTCACCTTCTCTGTCCAAGGTACCTCCCACATCTCTCACCTTCTCTGTCCAAGGTACCTCCCACATCCCTCACCTTCTCACCTTCTCTGTCCAAGGTACCTCCCACATCTCTCACCTTCTCTGTCCAAGGTACCTCCCACATCCTCTCACCTTCTCAGTCCAAGGTACCTCCCACATCCTCTCACCTTCTCTGTCCAAGGTACCTCCCACATCTCTCACCTTCTCTGTCCAAGGTACCTCCCACATCCCTCACCTTCTCTGTCCAAGGTACCTCCCACATCCCTCACCTTCTCTGTCCAAGGTACCTCCCACATCTCTCACCTTCTCTGTCCAAGGTACCTCCCACATCTCTCACCTTCTCATCTTCTCTGTCCAAGGTACCTCCCACATCTCTCACCTTCTCTGTCCAAGGTACCTCCCACATCTCTCACCTTCTCTGTCCAAGGTACCTCCCACATCTCTCACCTTCTCTGTCCAAGGTACCTCCCACATCTCTCACCTTCTCTGTCCAAGGTACCTCCCACATCTCTCACCTTCTCTGTCCAAGGTACCTCCCACACTCTCTCCCCTTCTCTGTCCAAGGTACCTCCCACATCTCTCACCTTCTCTGTCCAAGGTACCTCCCACATCTCTCACCTTCTCTGTCCAAGGTACCTCCCACATCCCTCACCTTCTCTGTCCAAGGTACCTCCCACATCCCTCACCTTCTCTGTCCAAGGTACCTCCCACATCTCTCACCTACTCATCTCTCTGTCCAAGGTACCTCCCACATCTCTCACCTTCTCTGTCCAAGGTACCTCCCACATCTCTCACCTTTCTCTGTCCAAGGTACCTCCCACATCCCTCACCTTCTCTGTCCAAGGTACCTCCCACATCTCTCACCTTCTCTGTCCAAGGTACCTCCCACATCCCTCACCTTCTCACCTTCTCTGTCCAAGGTACCTCCCACATCTCTCACCTTCTCTGTCCAAGGTACCTCCCACATCCCTCACCTTCTCTGTCCAAGGTACCTCCCACATCCCTCACCTTCTCTGTCCAAGGTACCTCCCACATCCCTCACCTTCTCTGTCCAAGGTACCTCCCACATCTCTCACCTTCTCTGTCCAAGGTACCTCCGATATCCTTGACCTTCTATTCTTGTATTTCACCTTTACTTTTCACAGCTCCCAGTATGGCGTTGTTGGCTCCGGGGAGGATTGTGTTTGTTGTGAAGATAAACTCGTTAAGTGCATACGTGCGTGTGTGTGTGTGTGTGTGTGTGTGTTAGTTAGGGGTGGTACGGTGCACAAAACCCACGGTTCGGTCACGGTTTTCGGTTCTGTACGGTTCTTTTTCTTTTAATCTTTAACACTCCAGAAATATACTTCATCGTATTATATATAGCTTAATTATCCACAATAAAGGATATATTATTAAAAAATATTCATATCTGGAATCAGGCACAGACTGAATTTGACTTCATGCCCATTATTGGGACCATCTCTGAGGAAAGCTAGGTGAGATTTTGCTACAGCAAGAGGGAAGACAGTGATGATTTCAACAAGCTTTTCATTTATTTAGCAAAAAAGTAGAATATGTATGTGCCTTTTTAGCACACGAAGATTGAAATATTACAGAATATCAATTGAAATAACTTGCATTTATCAAACTGCCAACTTCAGTGTAGCTCTTACAAAAATGTTATCCTTTAAAAGAAAAAGAGAGGAACTCTTAAAGCTCCGTCTTTTGAATAAGTCAGAATACGGTAAACATAAAAAAAGCTGCAATTTTTCTTTTTTAATAGTTCTTTAAAAAATAATAAGGAAACTTGTTTAGGGAGAATAAAACTACTCTGGCTGAGTTTTTCAAGTAACCTTACCAAAAAGGCTCAGGATGCTGCAAATGTTGGTATAATATGAAAATAGTTGGTGGCTTTAAGACAAAAAATAATAATTTATTGAATAAATCAAATTTGAACATGTCTGTCAGTGGCTGGTTGATCTTTAGCCTAGAGTGTTTCCTGGCCTGTCTGGGACACACATTCATACGGTTTGATAAAGTATTTATTGGACTTTAACTTATCATTGCACTTACAATAACGAGCGTAGCTGCCCTCAATTTAGGTCCTCGTGTACGTCTCATCTCTGTTTTTTCCTGCATCCACTGGCTCAGATCTGGAGTTGGTCCTCCGGGCGCTGTGATTGGTCCTCCGGGCGCTCCCTTGAGGGAGGGGTTAAATGCAGAGAATGAATTTCGCTACATGTATGTGTATGTGACAAATAAAGTACCTTTACTTACTTACTGATGTTAAAATGTATACAGGTTGGCAGGACGGTCTGAAATGTTTTGCACGGTCTTTCGCTCTACGTTTTGTTGGTAACTTGTCAACACCTTCTGCTTTTGCGCGAAAGGGAAACACACTGTCTCATACAGATGTTTTTTCATGAACCGTACCACCCCTAGTGTTAGTCTAACGTGTGTGTGTGTGTGTGTGTGTGTGTGTGTGTGTGTGTGTGTGTGTTAGTCTTACGTGTCTGTGTGTGTGTGTTTGTCTATACTTTTGGAAGAGAGAGTTTGGCAATACTGGTGAAGCAAGAAAGACGAGAGAGAGAGATTTGCCAATTTAAAGGCCTGGTTGTAACTCATTCTTTGCATTAAAAACAGAGTATTTCCTGGAGGATTCCATCCAGATGACCAACTTCGTCCCTCCGCCGATGGACCGCAAGAGGAAGGATAAAGACGAGGAAGGAGGAGGAGGAGAGGAGGACGTAAGCAACCTCTCTTCTGCTGTCACTGTAAAGAAAACTATCTCTGCACAGTAGGGCTGTGCAATATGGCCTACAAAAAAAATCTCAGATTTTTTCCACAAAACTTTCCCCGGTGCCATCAGGGAAACACTTATTGTTGAACCCTGAACTATAGAGGGCAGGGCTTCTCAAATGTATCACTCAAAGATCCGCAACTGACTTTTTGGGTTAGGTTATGGGTCCGGAACGATTGGCAATAAAAAAAATAACATTTAATCCACTCAACTTTTAACTTTTAAGCAACAAACATTCAAGTTGAGTTCTCAGTTTTCCTGGTCAGCTTTTGTAGCGATTTGGTACATTCGTGACCCAACTAAGGATGTAACGGTAAACCAGGATAAAAATGTTGACGATAACATTTAGCGTTTTCATTTAAAATATCATTATTATCACGGTGGGTTACCATGGTGTGGAAACCGTGTGTTTAATCCTTCCCAGCTTCATCTGAGTCTCCTGTAGTTGCCGTGCAGGCGCACTGCGTAGCCCAGAGATCTTCAGAGTCACTGCAGGGGGGCCTATAAATTATTGTCAATTTTTTTTCAAAAATGTAAATGTCTTAACATGAATCCAACATATTATTAGCGAATATAAATCCCCACTGATAAGCTTACTGGCCTATAGGTAATGATGTCACTAAGGCTATCCACAGATACAGTTCATCCTAAGGATTCACTGTGCCACATGTACATTAAAACTTTAAAACATGTATAATGTCATGCCAACAATTATTTTAATAGCTTAGTATTTTATGCACTAAAAAGGTATGTACAAAGGCTTTAGGCCGCCATATACGTTATTGTAGGCCCAGTTTAATATGCATTCTTCATACTTCATTTTATACAATATATGTAGCAGGGGGTCCGTGATCCAACTCTCTTTCAGTTAAGGGGTCCTTGGCTTAAAAAACGTTGAAGATCCCTGGCGTTTTAACCACGATCAAAAACCTCCCTGAGCCAATCAGAGTTGTTCCCTGCACCGCGCAGCTTAGTTTCTAGATGTAGACAGTCTCAGAGGAAAGTGTAACGTGAGGAAAACTCCACAACAGGTAGCAGTCGGTCATAAGCCGGTCACGATGTTTACCAGTTTACCAGTAACACAACATTTAGTCCCGTCTGTTTTGTTTTTCATACAACAGCAGTGACTATAGTGCTAGTTTGTGTCTTTTAGCTCATTAGCTTTAGCTGCAGACTGTTGGACGTCCCGCTGCTGGAATCCTCTACAGTGAAATACAGTCACGCTACACCGTTGTCAGCATTTTAGCCGTGTTTAATCCAGTTACTACCGTGGCTAACGGTAGGCTAACGTTAGCTGCTGTGTAACGTGTTATAAGCGTTTACTAGCGGGACATGCAGCAATGTTTCTGTTGCCTCTAACGAATGTTTTGGAGCATCAGAGCGCAACACAGACATTTTTATTTATTTTTTTCCTTTATTTCATTCATTTAAAACAAATGCAACAACAGCATTTAACATGAATGAAAAGGAGCAGAAAGAAGTAAAACTTATAATGTCTGCCCCTTATCAACACACAATCATTTACAGTTCCAGGTCATTTGAGCTGCCTCATGCAGCCGTCTCTTTTTCTAAGACATCAAAACCCAAAATACATCAATAAAGTTGATCTGCTACTCCGCAGTATTATATTTCTGCAACATTGATAATTTAACACACTTCTTAAACACATAAATGGACTTTGAAGTTTTTTAATTCTACAATCAAGACTGTTCCACTCCTTTGATTGTGACACATTTTCCTTTACAGCCGATTGGATCCTGGGTTTTGGTAAAAACCTCAGTACCTTTTAATTCACATCTACTTTTCCTCTTAGAGAATCTATTTTGCAATTTATTTGGTAAACTTTCCAGATGGGTTTTATACATGGTTTTGAGAAGGTTATACTCTACTAATTCATTAAATTTCAGTGTTTTTAGTTGTATGAATAAAGGATTAGTTGGATCTCTGTATCCACTTCCACTGGTAACTCTAATCGCTCTTTTCTGTAAAAGTAAATTTGGATTAATGTATGTTTTGCAGGCACTTCTCCACACTTCAATACAATAGGTCAGATATGGAACAATCAATGACATTTAAGTGACAAAATAATCGTGATTATCATTTTGGCCATAATCGTGCAGCCCTACTACAACGTGTGCTTCTTAGTCAGGCGCACTGCGTTGCCACCATCGTGCGTTTCTTGAAGTTGGAATCATGGCAGAAGGAGGAGATGACAGCAATCAGGACATTTATCAGTCCTCTAAGAGGACTAAGTCTGAAGCATGGGCATGTTTTGGTTATTATAAGAATGTCGAAGGACAGTTGATCGAAGATATTTATCCTGTCTGCAGAACGTGCAGGAAAAAAGTTGCTGCTAAAGGCATTGAACACACTTTTAAAAAATACCGCAATAATACCGAAAACCGTGATAATTTTGGTCACTATAACCGTGAGGTTACATTTTCGTACCGTTACATCCCTAGACCCAACGGTACCTTTTTTCCAGCTTCACGTAGTAAAAGGAAGGAGTTTTTTTAATGCTTTTTTCAGTAGCTTTCTTTAAAAGCTTTTTTAAAATGTTTTTGTCTATCTTTTTGTGTATATTCAACCGGCTGCAGACCTTGGTCTGGACTTTGAGAGCCCCTGATATAGGAAATAGTGAGTGAGTGAATGAGGGAACGGTTTCCAACACAGCTAATCCATCCATCCATTAGGGGTGGGAATCACCAGAGACCTCACGATACGATCTCATTATTGAAATTTTAAACATATTGCAATATTCTGCGATATATTGCAAGGTATTAAATTTTTTCCAACTTTTTCCAATTTCAAATGATGTCCCCAAAAGGACAATTTTGTCAACATCTTATCTAAAAAGATACATTTCTCTGTTTGTTCATCTCACTTCAATTATATTGCTACGAAATGGGATTGTCAAGCATACAAACTGACCAACACATATGTTATAAAAGATCCATACTTGGCGTCTGAGTATCGATACATTACTGCCACGAAAAATCCATCCATCTTTGTCCGCTTATCCTAACACAGCTAATGTTTGTTAAAAAGTGGAGTCCAGAGTGTGAGTTGTTTCTCTTCTTCCTGTGTGTGCAGACGAACTGTAATCAGATCTGCGGGCCGGACTACTCGGCGGAGACGAAGCGTTCGATGGCTCAGATCAGTGAGAAGGAGACGTCCTTCGAGCTGGTGGAGGCTCTGCTGAGGTACATCGAGACGCTGCAGGTAGCCGGAGCCGTTCTGATCTTCCTGCCCGGCTGGAACCTCATCTACTCCATGCAGAGACACCTGGAGACCAACCCGCACTTTGGTACGTCGGCACGGCAACGCTAGCGACTCTGAAGAAATAGTCACGTTTATATAACCGCTCACAGTTCATTCTCCACATCCAGCCTCATGAGTCGTATAGGGTCGTCGCGATTCTCCAAATCCTCAATTCGATTACATGGCCAAAATCACACTAATTTCGAACTTTGAAATCAAAATGGCGGACTTCCTGTTGGGTTTAGGGTATGGCTCCAATGAAGTTTTTTGTACATCTTGACATGTTACATATGTGTACCAAGTTTGTGAGTCTACGTTAAACGCACTGCAGGGGCTCAATTTGTTTAACTTTCTAGGGGGCGCTAGCGAGCCATTTTTGTGCGCCTATTTCCGAAACCCTTAAAATACGTAGATTTTCACCAGACAAATTTGGTGAGTTTTTGAATATGTTACCGTATTTTCCGCACTATAATATTATATTCAATGAACGGCCTATTTTAGAACTTTTTTCATATATAGGGCGCACGGGATTATAAGGCGCATAGAATACCGGTAGAAGATACTGCAGTCTAACGTTTGACTGGGGTTGCGTTATGCATCCACTAGATGGAGCTGTGCTAAAGGGAATGTCAACAAAACAGTCCGATAAAGGGTGGCTACTTTGAAGAATCTAAAATATAAGACATGTTTTCAGTTATTTCACACTTTTTTGTTAAGTACATAATTCCATATGTGTTCATTCATAGTTTTGATGCCTTCAGTGAGAATCTACAATGTAAATAGTCATGAAAATAAAAAGGAAACGCATTGAATGAGAAGGTGTGTCCAAACTTTTGGCCTCTACTGTATGACAAATTAAAAAAAAAACTGTCATCGCCGTACCTGTATCCAATCTAGCCTCAACCGTTTTATTTTACCATTGTGTTGTCTTCCCGTGCAATTTTAAAATTCAAAACGTTTTGCTCGTCTTTTTAAACCCTTTTGTCGCTTTCCCCCTGATTTTTTTGTCACTTTTCTTCATGTTTTTTTCTCCACTTTTTAATATGTTGTTATACAATGTTCTTGTTGATTTCTTTTTATCTGCACCTTTGATGTTTTTGTGGGCTTTTTCCAACATTTTTGTAAATTTCTTTTCAGCGTTTTATAATTATTTTTCTTCTTCTGCATTGTAGGGAACAATCCATGTTTTTTTTTAAATGTTTTTATTATATATTTTATTATTGGTTAACACATTTTTTTTTAAATGGGTCAATTTGACCCGAGAACAACAGGAGGGTTATCTTCTTTCTGCTTTTGTTTTTCTTGATGTTTTTCTTTATGTGTGATTTGTTTCCAGGAAGTAACCGGTACCGAATCCTGCCGCTCCACTCACAGATCCCCCGAGAGGAGCAGAGGATGGTGTTTGAACCGGTTCCCGACAACATCAGGAAGGTTAGAGGCTAAAAGATTAGAAATCACTTTCCCCACACATGTTAAACTCGCTCACAGAAAGAACAACTACACAGCTACCTTTTCATTTTTAACCATCTCTGTCCACACAAAAGTTTTAACTCTAGCAGCAGAACTAAATGTGCATCCATATTAAAGTGTGTAACTCTCGCCAAAATGCAACCTAGTGTCTTGTGAATGTACCCGAGTCAAATTTTAGTTTAAAAGCATAATTAGGACGGAAACGCCACTTTTAAGATTGACCGTATTCTAGTTTTTCGGTCAAATGGCCTTTTGAATGGGAGTTCTAGGGGCACTTTTTATGCTAGCCTCAAAATAGCTATTTTTAAAACTATGAATGAACACATGTGGAATTATGTACTTAACAAAAAAGTGTGAAATAACTGAAAACATGTCTTATATTTTAGATTCTTCAAAGTAGCCACCCTTTGCTTTTTTTGATAACTCAGCAAACCCTTGGTGTTCTCTCAATGAGCTTCATGAGGTAGTCACCTGAAATGGTTTTACCTTCACAGGTGTGCTTTGTCAGGGTTCATTAGTGGAATTATTTCCCTTATTAATAAAAAAAGAAAAGGGTTGCTGCTTTGAAGAATCTAAAATATAAGACATGTTTTCAGTTATTTCACACTTTTTTGTTAAGTACATAATTCCATATGTGTTCATTCATAGTTTTGATGCCTTCAGTGAGAATCTACAATGTAAATAGTCATGAAAATAAAGAAACACATTGAATGAGAAGGTGTGTCCAAACTTTTGGCCTGTACTGTATGTTGCAGCCTGAGTGCAGCCCGTCTAGCAGCTGAGCAGGCAGAGAGCAGAGAGGGCGACTCGGCAGTTCTCTAACTTGTTGCTCTCTGCTAATATAAGCCGCTCTGTTTTAAGGACGAGACACATATAGCCAGACGGCCGACTGTTGACAGAAAACCCCGTTGAAATGATCAGTCTCCCCGTGTTGGTCCAAAAAGTGCCACAGAACACACCAACAAGACGAGAGGAGACGAGATGTAATACATCACTATAACAGCAGGCGGCGCTAATCTGTATTGTTGCCCAAGAAATTAAAACCGGCAGCTGATTGTACGAAAGCATCACATGGGGTTTCTTTTCTCTGGAAATTCAAAGCCAGACTGTCATGGCGGCTCATTCAGAATCCGATCTCATATTGGACTAAAATAGTTCACCGAAAAAACATGTTTGGCGAGCGGAAACAACAACTTCTAACGTGAGTTGTTCAAAACCTCTTTTTAGTAAACTCTGTGAACACAAACAATGTTCTCAATGCTGTCGTTAAGGTGTAGAGCCCCTGGTGATACTTGGAGCAAAGTCTCATGTTGTGTCGAGCCTTCTTAGTGTTTTAAAAATAGTGATTTTGATGTGATCATAGTAGTGCCCCTAGCTCTCCCATTCAAATGGCCATTTGACCCAAAAATTCACAAAAAGACCCTAGGTTACATATTGGCGAGAGTTACGCTTTAACAAGTCTGACATCTCATATCTCCTATCCAACTTTATTACATATTGGACTTTTTTCTCTCAAAATATTCAACTTTTATTTGCTAAATATTTGACTTGGACAGCGTTAGCTCCAATATCCGAACTAATCTGCGTCCATATTTTCACATATTCATATTTTAAATATGTATGCTTGCACAATGAGCAGTTATAGCACCGAAAAACTGCCTTTGTTTTCAGCTCCGCTGCATCTCTCTGTTTACATTTCGTATTAAATAATCCGCCATCGTTCAGGCTTTAGTTAGTTAGAGGGAAACTTTTGTTGTGATTTAAACATGTTGATGAACATGTGTTTAATCTGCAGGTAATTCTGTCCACCAACATCGCAGAGACGAGCATCACCATCAACGACGTCGTCTACGTCATCGACTCGTGCAAGTAAGTCTATCAGACTGTCAGAGTTTGACTTTACGTCCCAGTTTAAAGATCCAACTCTTCTGACCACAGACTTAACGGACGTAGCAGCAGTAACTACACATATTGGTTTGAGGACTGCCGTTTTGAAGCCCAGAGTTTGGGCTTCTCCATCTTGATGGCTTTTGTGTGCAACTATTATATCTTTTTGTTTTATTCTCTGAGGTGCCAGTCAAAGTTTTACAGTCAACACACGGAAACAGACTTTGTTTTTGGAGCCAGTGGAGTCGTCCCCCTGCTGGAAGTTAGAGAGACTGCAGCTTTAAGGAGTCTTCCCCTGCTGGAAGTTAGAGAGAATGCAGCTTTAAGGAGTCTCCCCCTGCTGGAAGTTAGAGAATGCAGCTTTAAGGAGTCTCCCCCTGCTGGAAGTTAGAGAGAATGCAGCTTTAAGGAGTCTTCCCCTGCTGGAAGTTAGAGAGAATGCAGCTTTAAGGAGTCTTCCCCTGCTGGAAGTTAGAGAGAATGCAGCTTTAAGGAGTCTTCCCCTGCTGGAAGTTAGAGAGAATGCAGCTTTAAGGAGTCTTCCCCTGCTGGAAGTTTGAGAGAATGCAGCTTTAAGGAGTCTCCCCCTGCTGGAAGTTAGAGAGAATACAGCTTTAAGGAGACTCCCCCCTGCTGGAAGTTAGAGAGAATACAGCTTTAAGGAGTCTCCCTGCTGGAAGTTAGAGAGAATGCAGCTTTAAGGAGACTCCCCCCTGCTGGAAGTTAGAGAGAATACAGCTTTAAGGAGACTCCCCCTGCTGGAAGTTAGAGAGAATACAGCTTTAAGGAGACTCCCCCTGCTGGAAGTTAGAGAGAATGCAGCTTTAAGGAGTCTCCCCCTGCTGGAAGTTAGAGAGAATGCAGCTTTAAGGAGTCTCCCCCTGCTGGAAGTTAGAGAGAATACAGCTTTAAGGAGTCTCCCCCTGCTGGAAGTTAGAGAGAATGCAGCTTTAAGGAGTCTCCCCCTGCTGGAAGTTAGAGAGAATACAGCTTTAAGGAGTCTCCCCCCTGCTGGAAGTTAGAGAGAATACAGCTTTAAGGAGTCTCCCCCTGCTGGAAGTTAGAGAGAATACAGCTTTAAGGAGACTCCCCCTGCTGGAAGTTAGAGAGAATGCAGCTTTAAGGAGACTCCCCCCTGCTGGAAGTTAGAGAGAATACAGCTTTAAGGAGACTCCCCCCTGCTGGAAGTTAGAGAGAATGCAGCTTTAAGGAGTCTCCCCCTGCTGGAAGTTAGAGAGAATGCAGCTTTAAGGAGTCTCCCCCTGCTGGAAGTTAGAGAGAATGCAGCTTTAAGGAGTCTCCCCCTGCTGGAAGTTAGAGAGAATACAGCTTTAAGGAGTCTCCCCCTGCTGGAAGTTAGAGAGAATACAGCTTTAAGGAGTCTCCCCCTGCTGGAAGTTAGAGAGAATACAGCTTTAAGGAGTCTCCCCCTGCTGGAAGTTAGAGAGAATACACCTTTAAGGAGTCTCCCCCTGCTGGAAGTTAGAGAGAATACAGCTTTAAGGAGTCTCCCCCCTGCTGGAAGTTAGAGAGAATACAGCTTTAAGGAGTCTCCCCCCTGCTGGAAGTTAGAGAGAATGCAGCTTTAAGGAGTCTCCCCCTGCTGGAAGTTAGAGAGAATGCAGCTTTAAGGAGACTCCCCCTGCTGGAAGTTAGAGAGAATACAGCTTTAATGAGTCTCCCCCCTGCTGGAAGTTAGAGAGAAAGCAGCTTTAAGGAGTCTCCCCCCTGCTGGAAGTTAGAGACAATGCAGCTTAAAGGACTCTTCCCCCCTGCTGGAAGTTAGAGAGAATGCAGCTTAAAGGACTCTCCCCCCTGCTGGAAGTTAGAGAGAATGCAGCTTTAAGGAGTCTCCCCCCTGCTGGAACTTAGAGAGAACGCTGCTTTAAGTAGTCTCCCCCCTGCTGGAAGTTAGAGAGAATGCAGCTTTAAGGAGTCTCCCCCCTGCTGGAAGTAAGAGAGAATACCCTGCTGGAAGAATGCAGCTTTAAGGAGCATTAGTGTTGCCTTCACTGTCCAGTCCCTGAAGCTTTGTGCATTATTTTTGGTGTGTCTGTCGTCCCGACAGGCAGAAGGTGAAGCTCTTTCACCTCCCACAACAACATGACCAACTACGCCACCGTCTGGGCCTCCAAAACCAACCTGGAGCAGAGGAAA